>PVKB01000144.1:695914-1070697 GCA_004027205.1 Ctenodactylus gundi
AAAAAAAAAACTATCCTGGTGATCACTGAGGGAAAAGATAATACTGATGCATGACCTACAAAGAGATTTTTCTCTTCCATTATTTCTGCTGGGACAAAAAACTGTGAGCCACGTAAAGTTATGATTTTCAAAATAATGACCATACAAGTTTTGAAGAGAGGACTTTCAGATTTGGCCATCTGCCAAAGGAAGCTTCATAAAAAGCACATTCTGTTTTGATCTCAGCTCCAACCTAAACAGCAAAAAAATTCCACTGGGATTTTAGAGAGTGGAGGTTGCCATGTGGGATGTCCAGGCCCTCCTCTGGGAGAAAAGAATTGTGTCTTTCCAGCAAGAAAGGGCACTAACGCACTTACTGAGCCCCACGGAATCTTGCTGTTGCTGAACTTCCTAAAGCCTCCCTCCACCTACACTTGTTCTTCAATAAAACCGTGGATGTTACCGTACTATGGCAAAGAATGTGGCTGAGCACAAAGGCCTGAAAGGCCAATCCTAATGAACGGAGGCTGAAGAACGGGAGAAGAGTACCGACAGAGAAGCCGGGACTCGGCAAGGACAGCTTGCTCTCAGCAGATCCTTGTCCTCCTTTCTCCTTCCTGGTGTCCATTTCCAAGGAGTCAGCTCCCTCAGGTCTGCAATGTGACTCACGGCTAATGGTACAAGTGGAGGGGCTCTGCAGGAACAAGCTGGGTCCTTCTGCTATGGTAGCCATCTGGGCTTCCTCCCAGCCTGCTTCTGCTGAGCTCATATGCTATGCCCACTGGGGGAAAATCAAGACGACTAAATTTGAGCTGCACTCTCAATGTCTGAAATGCTAGAACAGCACGTTTCCTGTGGGCTTAGGTAACAACAAAGCCTGGTTTACTATTACTTACACAGTAATAAAGAAATCATCAAGTTTCTCTTCCTTTTTAATCCTTTGTTAAATGAAGCTTAAGCTTCCCTAGGGACACTGGATGATGTGTTCTTAGATGCAGGACACGCTTGCTAAGAGAGCAGGGATGTTTTCTCTGCACACCAAAGTTAGCCAATCAGAGCCAGTTTGGGCAAACATCTTTACATTTTCAGACCTTCCCTTTTAAGAAAATATCAAGTATTCAATATCTTAAAAATAAACTGCTGTATCTTCAAAGCGTGACCTGAGCCAGCAGCCCTGGAGTTCAGAGAGAAGTCCAACACATCTGTGCCGCAATTTCTCAGAGGACTCCTAGGTGTGCACAGAGGGCTAAAGCTTCATTCTCTCTTTTGGGCCTGTGATATTCCTTTGCCTCTCAATTTTCCGAACTGTTTCTGTGTTTGACTCTCTCCTTTTCAGGGCCCCCAAGAGACTTGAGTGGAGGAAATAACAGAAGAAGACTGTCAAAATTCTGTACAGCCAGGGCCCAGAATATTGTATTTCTGAAAGTAGCCAATTCTACTTGCTTTTCTGAGAGGCACAAAACATGCATAACAGACTCAGTTGTGCAGTTCCTTTCCAAAGAGAAAAAGAAATCTGTCTAGAGGTAGGTGGCCTGCTAAATGACCAGTATTCTATAGAAGTCAGCACCTTCCCTAGGTGAGAAATATACAGGAAAATTTGGGTTAATGACAACAATATTCCAAGAGAACTAGCATATGAGAAATTTGATGTAAATAGCAGTAACATACCACATACTTTAATGATTAAAACACAGTTCTGGTTACTTTTGGAATCTCAACAAATCACCACGTAAAGCTCCAAGAATTCCTCCTAGTCTTCTGCAATATGGCTACTTGGGTTCTTGCCTCCCTTTCTTCTCCATTAATAAACAGTTTGCGCTCTCGCTCTCTCTCTCTCTCTCTCTCTCTCTCTCTCTCTCTCTCTCTCTCTGGCAGTCTTGCTCTGTACTACAGGCTGGTCCTCAACTCACTAAGGAGACCAGGGTAGCCTCAAACACACAGCAATCCTCCTGCCTCGGCCTTCTGACTGCCGGGATTACAGGCATGTACCACCACGCCCAGCTTATGCAGTGCAGGAAAATTGAACCCAGGGCTTTGCTCTTGCTAGACAAGAACTCTAACTGCTGAGCTACACCCCAGGCCCAGTTTTGGGGGTTTCTCAAAGATGAATTTCCACCTCTGTGTCAGTGGAACAGCTGCCAGCTCCTCAAAGATGAATTTCCACCTCTGTGTCAGTGGAACAGCTGCCAGCTCCCTTTGTTGAGATCACAAAGAAATAAGCAAAACAAGCAAGCTTGAGACCCTGCAGGGACATCAGTACCCAAGACGCCCAAGACTAACTCCTCCAGGTTTGGGCAACAGACCTGCTGGTCTTGTTAATGGTGACATCATATGATGAGTATTACTTCTCACATGATAACAGAATAAAATGAGATTGAAATTCAAAACCATCACCATCTCTGGGCAATTTAGGGACAGGATTGATCTCTTGATTTTGAATCTCCTTGCTTTAAATTGAAAGAGCCTCCAAAACAAGAACAACGTTCCCAGAGAATACTCAATATGCAGAGAACACAACCAGGGCTAAACCTCCTCATTGAGGCATTTAAAGAACAAAATTATAAAGATGTGGATCTGATCACTTCTCAGCATTCTGGCTAAGATCAAGGATAGATGAAGTCTGAGAAAATACGCACATATTATTTTTTATTTCTTTTTAGACTCTAAGATAATAGAATTTTTCTTTTTAAGTTTACCTCATTTGAAGACAAATGTCCTTCCTCAGTGGAAAAGGAGGCTAACAAGTCCATTATAAAACAAGCCTTTGTGTTACGTTTCTGAGTAGTATTTCAGCTAGAGATTGGTTATCAAATCAGTTGGTGTCACTGCTTGCTTCTAATCTTCTCTGCTTGTGCTGTGTACTCAACTCAAAGCAAGAAGCTGATTAAAAGAAATCATGCTCTAGGAAAAACTAATCACTGACACACAGTTCAACTGTCAGAAATTAAGTAGTGGCCATTTGGTATAAATCAATACATGACTAAGATTCAGAGGTCGCCTTGAGTAGAAAGTGGCCCAGAAGCAGCCATGATGTGTAGAGAAAGAGGCAAGTCCTGATGGCTAGCAGTGGACTTCGGCACAACTCTTACTTCGGCCAGTCTGCTGTGCCTTACCTGCGGTCAATAGAGACTGACTTTTCTATCGCCCAAGAAAAGTTATTCATGTGACACTTGGCTATCAGTGGGTGTCCTTTCTTGGACCTCAGACTCTCTTCTCTGCCTGGGACCTCTAAAGGCAATTGTCTGGAAGCCTTCTTCCATCTTTTGCACATTTCCTTTTTGCTCTTTTCCTGAAGTTTTGTCTGCTTTTAATGGCTTCAGTCAACACCTCTCCAGGACAATCAAAATCTTGCCTCTGGTTCTGAATCCCCTCTCACAAATTTTAATGATGTATCTCCAGAGCTTTTTGGACATCACAATCATCTCAAATTCAACATGCTCAGAACCAAACTCATCAATACTGATTAACAGTTATTTATTCATTCATTCATCCACTTATTAACCCTGAGCAAAGTACCACCGACTGATGGGGTTACTCCTTTGTCTTAAATAGCTCAGGGTCATGTCCCAAATAGAATAGCCAAAATTCATGAGGGAAAAAAGATGAGAGTAACCTCCTAACAGTACTCTGAGGCTTTATAAAGGTATCTGAAGCTCAAATAGCTAAAGTAAGGTCACATTTGCTGCTAGTAAAGCTAAATATTAATCCCAGGGCTCCTTCTTGACTTCTATCAAATTCTCCTCCAGGTTAGATCAAAGTAAGTGCATGGTCCTTCACGCTTTCTGACCCTCAGCAGGCAGTCAAAAAATATTTGCTTCCTTTTTATGTGTTTTCCTTTCTGATCACTCTCAGACATCACCCTGGTCTTGGCTACAGAAATGTCTGTCCTCTTGGAACTTTCCCACAGAGGGCATTTCCTCTGCCTGACCCTACCTCAGGCTTCGTCCACCCTCCTCCAAGTACCAGGACCCACTTCTCCAAATCTCCTTAACACATCATGATCTTGCTCTGAACCCTGCTGTAGTCTGAGATATGCTCAACTCCAGTGACCAAACTAGGATCCACAGAAGCCCAACTGCAGTTAATGCTCTGCGCAAAGGGATCTATAGGCATTGAGAGAGCTGCTAGTACTCTTTCACTTAAAAAAAACTACCTTCAAAACTTCCCCAAATTTATTTGATCACAAAACTCCCTTTTTATTTATTTGCAAAAAGACACACATTACCAACTCTCAGATCCCCTGCATCCTGAAAAGCACAACAGGCTGCAGGGGAGGCCTGGTAGTTGGAATCCTCTACTCTCCTTCCCAGCACAAAAACTGCCAGGCTCCTTGTTTCTTAACCTGCTGTGAACCTTAGAGTTTCTTTCTTTGTTTTTATAATTTCCCCAACTGGAAACATTGTGCTCCCTTTCCACTTAATTAAACCTTACTCTTCATCCAATATTTAGCTCAGATCTCTCTCCTATAAATTTTTTTCAAAATCTCCCATCTGAGACTCTAGCATTTATTTACCTGTATCAGCAGCTTACGATCTAAACAGCAAAAAATAAATAAATAAATAAATAAATAAAAAAATACTGTGTGAGGAGCTAGAAAAATGGCAGGATTTCTCCACCTTCAAATGTAACTCACAAGGCAAGCAAATAAAAACTATACTTATATAAAGTGATCAGGTTTTTTTAATGGAGGGGAGGAGAAGGAGATTTAACACCAGTAAAAAGCCGCTATATCTGACACTCAATCTGCTGTTTTGACCAGTATAACTACAGGAAGACTTTGGAAAAGTTTCCCAATTTTTTTTTTGCAAAAATTGCCCAAAACCAACTAATGAATACCATACTGAGAGCAAAAAGCTGAATACTATATGGAAAAGGCAAAATCATTATACCTTCTATGAAAACTTTAGATTGTAAGTGAATTTCACCCTCTTCCTATTTCTGGATACTTTTTTCTACAAAATATAAGTTACTCTCATTTGTTTAAAAAGCACCATTTCTTAATCTCAGTACTCTGAGAGAGAGAGGCAGAAGGATCACAATTGCAAGCCCAGCCTGAGCAACTCAGTCACTTTGGGAGATCCTGTCTCAAAATCAAAAATTAAGAATGAGGTGAGAACGTAGGTCAGTGTGAGGGCCTTGGGTTGGATCCCCAGGATCACACAAACACAAAGCACCACTTTCAGTATTATCATTTTTTAATATGATTTTTTTCCTAATAGGAAAAAGCCCTGTGATAAAAATATCCAAATTCAGTTCCTATTTGGAATTCATTTTCCCCCAAATTCTTTTTATTAGTATGCATTTACGATACATAATAATTACACTCACAGAAGAAGTGATACATATTAACTATTTGGAATTCGAAAGTATACTGAAGGCCAGCTTTTAACATAAGCACATCTCCATTTGAAGCTTTGGTTATAGGAGGAGGCCTGAGAAGAACATCTGAGGTAATCCTAGTCTTTCTATATCTGATTTGGAAATGAACAGAATTTACTGGTGGGCCACCTACCCAGCTCATTCTCACCACTGAATTTGTGACCCTGGTACCATCTACTCCCATAAGGCAAGAGAAGCAGATCACACAACTCTATTCTGGCTCTCCACTACTAGCTGGAAAGAATTTTGGACTAAGTGGACCTTTTTGTTTCCGAGACGACCATGACAGGTTGCTCTCCTCCGGCTCAGCCCAGCTGAGCCACTCACTTGCTTTCTCCAGTAAACGTGGGACCTTTTCCCTCTCTCTGCATTTAATCTGTTTTTCTTTTTTGGTCTTCACCTTGATCCAACCTCTATCCCAATTTATCCTTTGCTTAGGTAAGCTCTGAAGAGTCTTCCAACCTTCTGACAAATTCAACCTCCATCCACACCTTCAGACTTATTTTCCTATTTATACCATTGCTGGTTCTGAAGACCTGGATGAACCATTCCATGCACAGCCACAATTTTGTTCCCAAAGTGCCTGCCTTGGTAGTTAGTTCAAGGTTCTTTTCTTAAGTCCCCCTCCTAACCTACTATCACAACTCAAGCCCCTCAACTAATACACTGTTCCTGTCTTCACTAGTGGTCCACACAGTGGGTCCTACAAACGTTAGTCCTGGAGGATGTCTCTGAGGGGAAAGCTCTCTCTCGGAGATTTAACACACAGAAGTATTAGCACATTTGAGACTTTCTGAAGTTTTACAGCAATGAACACTTTCAAAAACATTTAATCTAATGTTTTTCAACCCTGTTTTCCATGCTATGCTTTTAAATAACAAGTCAGAAGTACAAAAGTAAAAAAAAGTAAGTCTTTTTTGTAAGTGATTCTGAAATCTGAGATCACTCTTGTGTCCTTGTCTTTTCTCCAACAGACTGAAATGGTAACAGTTGGGCAGCTTGAACCAGCTGTGGCCTTTCTCAGCTCCTATTGTTGTTTCCATGTTCACATCGCTAAAGTAAGGTATTGCAATGGAAAGCTCATAACAAAGTGTCTGGAATACGTATTGGGTATTGCTGTGACAGAATACCCAATATCCACAATTTAAGGGAGGAAAGATTTATTTATCTCATAGTTTCAGAAGGTCTCACACAGTTTATTCACGAGGCAGCCGGCAACAGAGAAGGCTCATGGCAGTGACAGAGGCTGGTGAACTGCTCACCCCACTGCAAACAGAAACCACATGAGCAAGGCAATGTCCCAAGACAGACAAGGCTTGAGATTTCCCAGGAAGAAGCTGCAAGAATGTTTCTTCTTCCTTCCTTTAATTACTTCGGCTTGATAGCTGGGCTCCTCCCCTCCAGGGTGGGTGCCCCTCCCTCATTTCCTGGCCCACAGGTCAATAACAAGCACTTGAAATCTCTGCCCTAGACAATCCCTAATATCAACAAATTAATACAATTTTTCCAGGTCAAACCTTAAACTCCTGTTTCTTCCCAATAATCTCCCAATAAAACACACACACACACACACACACACACACACACACACACACACACACACACTCATTTTGAAAATATGACAGAATGGTTAAGAGTTTAATCTGTGGAACCAGATGCACTCTATTCAAATTCTGCACGGCTCTCATTAGGTAGGATGTAAGGTTAAGGACCTTGTTTCTATTGTTCATCAATGCCTGGGCACACTCACAGTACAGACTAGTGCAAATGATACAGTCAGTATTTACTGGGTGAATTAAGCACAAAGTAGTTCCTAATCTCAGGCATCTTTCCCACTTCGGGATATTAAATACTGTCTGGAGATAGTTACAGTTGTCATACTATCATCTAGTGTGTTAAAAATAAAAAACGAGATGTTACTACAAAGCATGTTACAACGTACAGGATAAAGAAGTATCTGGTCTCAAATGTAAATAGTACTGAGACTGCAAAATTTTGTTCTACAATCAGAATAATCAGGGATGAATTTCTAACTATTGACATCAGCCATTTAGCTTTAGACAAGCTATAGAATTTCTGAGTCTTAATTTCCTCAACTACAGATTGGAGTTTTAACTGGATCCAAGGGGTTCTTGCAAGATAACATATACACAAATGAGATTAACTAAGTAACCCATATAGAGTGACTGGTACTAGAAAACCACTTGAAAGCATCTTGCCATTACACTACACCCAGCATCTCAGGATGATGAGGCCATTGGGATGGAACTTCACTCTCTGAGACTCACTGTGTCCATCCCAAAGTGAGTCCTCACCAAAACCATCCCTGGGCTCCCCCTGGTGTCTGCTGGGTTGTTAAAGAGGTTTACTTCAGTGCTTACCAGGGGCTCAATGCTGAAAATGCTATTAAAGAAGAGCATGCTGTCTTCTTGAACCAGACTCCTCTGATTCTTGAAGGTTCGAGAGAGAATGGAAAGACGTTCTCGGAGGGAAGGATCAGTAATGCATTCTTCAAGAAACTCGTCAGTCTCCTGCTTTTCCTCCTGGTTCAGATAGGCACAGACCCTAAAGAAAATACAGGAAAGGCAATCTTCATTTTGATACTCTCCACGAAAACCTGTGTACAGCGGCTCCTCTCCAGACCCTCTCCTGGAAATACTACACTATCCATTGCATTGGGGTGATCCTCCTTGCCCTTAAATGTGGGTAACCTTCTGCTCAGTCCTCAGACCTTTTAGAGGCTCAGTTTGTTCACTTCGAGAAATCCCCATCAAGAAGTCCTCCTGGATTTCTTTCCTATTCAGTGGCCATTTATTTAATTCTGGGCCCTTAGGTATCTGGACAAATATTTTCTTTTAGGTAATTGTGTTCATATCAGACTCTTTTTTAAAATATTTAACATCTGCCCTGCCTCTCACACTGCAAACATGAATTTGTTCCTGTTAAACCTGCTAAGCTTTAATTTTTTCTGAGCTGTTCATTACCTAGGGAGTAGAATCTGGAGCTAATCCAGACTAGGTTTGGATGCGATTTTACGATCTATTTGCTAGCTCTGTGACTTCAAGAGTTACCCAACTCCTGCAAGCCTTAGTGCCTGCCCCTATAAAATAGAGGTAACAGGAGCAGAGCTCCTCCATCAAAGAGATGAGAGATAAATGTGCTTATGGTCCAGGACCTGGTCCCATTCCTGGGACAAAGCAGGCTCTCCATCACTACCAGTTTTCTCCCTGTGTCATCCACAAGCAATTACTAGGCTGTCAAGCTTATAAACTACTCAAGCCACATCTAAAGAAGCCTTTTCCTCTCTCTTTTGCTAGTTCTTACTATCCATCATGATCAGTCAGAAAAGCAGCTTTCCCCAACCCTCCATAAACTCCTCATCAGAGCTTATTCACCTTTCACTTGAACTTGGCAGACTGGGTTGTATCTCTTCCCAAGACACAGGACCACATTCCCAGCATTGTACTGCTATTTCCCATGGTTAAGAGATACTTGGCAAGTGATTACTGAGTGGAAGCCTGGGTCCCCAGATTCCTGTCCCAACCCAACTCAGTTTCTACATGACTTCATACAAATGATAGGCTCAGTATCATGAGACAGCTCTTTTTGACTCAGAATTCAGTGTATTTTGGTAATATACATAAAGAAGTCAAAGAAATGAAGTTAGTGTGATCTGGTTCCAAGGAAGAATGTTCCTTCCATTTCAGGGTATGAGCAGCACCTAAAGGAACCCAGTAGACAGTCCTTCTATACTGTTGGGCAGAGCAGCGAACATTAAAAAGAGCTCAAACAGGAAGGAATTCAACTCTTTATCTTGCTAGGTGGTATCTTAGAAATTATATACCATTTGAAACAAAAAATTCCACTTGCAGGAATAAATCCTAATGAAACAACCATGACTGTAAATAAGGACACAGCTGTACAGATGCTCGTTAAAGTGCTGGAGTGTACCAAATAAACAGGCCAACTACAAGAAAGATGCTGGGAGACTGGTTAGACAAACAGCGTGAAGCATAAATGCTCAGTTCCTGGGTCCTGGCCAGAAGGCCAAACATCTTGCCTCAGGTCACACAGCTGAAAGATGGAGCCTGAAATTCCAACTGAGTCTTTAAGTAGTTTGAATTCTCCAACAGGCGATACTGCCTCCTCTGAGGAACTTGTGTCAATGGAATGATAGGCAGCTGTGAAGGTGAACAGGTTCACATAAAAAGAACCACATGAACGTATCAGAATGGCATCTTTGGGCAGTTATTGGGAATGAGGTATGAGATGTAGAGAAGAAATAAAATACCTCACGTAGACCAAGACAAATAAATCTCCATTAATAGACACACTGGACTCAACTCACACCAGAAAACGGAAGAACACAAAACAAAAATTCTCAATGCTGCTCTTTTTGGATGCCAATGGAACTCTGAGTCAGTAACAGCCAGTGTAAGGTGGAGGATGTGAGGGGGATGTCAGTTGTCTTCCACGTTGCCCTCCACTGAGAAACTGGAGTCAGGGCGGAGGGTCCAAGGAGAGTATGTACAACAAGGGCCTTCAGCTGGATTTACGTCGACAAAGGCTGCACAAATGTTCATTTTGCTGATAGCCTGGGTTCTTGCACTCAGAGTGGTTCTGTTTTACCAATGAGGAGACTCTTCTCATCAGAAAAGAATTAAAAAAAAAAAACAGCCTTATCTTTCAACGGTGTGAATTTAACTCCTTTTACAATGATCTGATAGCCACTAATACCCATTACCTTCAGGCACTACAACAGGCCAGTGTGTAGATTCTAGTCAATGGGGAAGACTTGTATCTTGAGTGTTGTAGATTTGAACATGCAACATTTCTTTACTTTCACAAGATTGCAAACTGCACTGTTTCCTTGCAGTGCCCAAAAGAGATGGAGCTATCACCTCTAGACAGTGAGGTGATTAAAAGCTAAGAGCCACAGACTTTACAGCTTGGAGAAATATTCCCACATGCACATCTGGCATGGGTAGACTAGAGATGGGATCCAAGTTCAAATGGACAACACAACCCAGGACACTGAGGAATTCTGTAACCACTGTTATAAAGCAAGAACTAGGAGTCTTCTTCCTGTTTACCAGTTACCACTTAAGTATTCATTCTTAAATAACCCTAGGGAAGGGAAGGACCTCCAAATACATTTGAGATTAAATTTATTATGACCCAGATAGCAATCTCAAAGAGAAATTAACACTGATTTGTGTAGACAAATGTGCTACTTCCTATACCTGAAAGTGGTAGAATAAATTTATGCAGAACACCTTGAGGGCTCCACTGAGGATGCTTAGAGATATTGGACGGAGCAAATCAGGCATCAAAGCTACTTGCTCTTCAGACAATACCTGTGACCTTGCTGGAGAACTGGGGGAGCAGAAATCCTTAAAAGCCCACGCTGAGTTTCAGAATGCAGGAAACGTGATGAGCATGCGGATGCAGGAATCTTACAGTCTCAAAATCCCTCGGGACACAGTGAGGAAGAAAGAAAGGATGGATGTGGCCTCTATTACTGAAGAGATTAATTTCTTTGTCAGGTTCAGGAAAATATCAAGAAAGAGAACAAAAAGGTAATTTTTTACAAGTCTCTACTTCTGATTTCAAAGTTTAAAGAAAGAATAAAAGCAATTTTAAGGTACAGAACTCTAATGTCAAAGTCTGGATCCTGGGATTAACTCCATGTTCCCAAATGTAGACATGTGTCCCAAGGTTTGTCCCAGCATAATGAAATAGGTGCTTCATTAGACAGGTGAAGGGAAAGGTTGTCCATTTAGAATGGAAACGATAAGCTGTTGGGAAGGAAGGATTTCCTGGTGTTGAAATTCTTCCACTAGAGAAGATATAACCAACTATTTGCTCATGGAGGTGCTGGTGGATAAGAATCATGAGGACTAGGAAAGGAGACAAGGACACCACCTAAAGCGACTAGCACTTTCAAGGTGATCTTTCAGCAAGTTCAGATCTGCAGCTGTGTGTTTCAGGACAAGAGTGAACCCACATTGTAAATCGAGAGTGCAAGCAAGACTCTGGAGTCTCATCTGAAAGTCAACACTAGAGTTAAATCTGAAGTTGTTTGGGGTGCTGTAAAGGGAAATTTTAGTCTCTGGAAATAGGGTCAGCCTATATTCTCTGTTCCAAACTCAGAACCAAAGTTGGCCTTTCACTCTACATTTTTAACTACAGTAGCTACTGAAGAAAGGGAAGGAAAAATAAGAACCTACTGCCTATCTGCAGATGCAAGAGAGTCATGTACACAGAGTATCATGCCAGGAACATGTATGCAGGCCTTGCGAGGAGCTCAAGAGAGGATTCCTCCCATTGGCTAAAGATCTCACTGTTGCCTTTCAGGAACAAGTAGACATGAGCCCATAAGCAACCTGTCAATGAATATTCTGCTTTGTCTACTGCTGATGTGTGGCCTAGGACACAATTTAAGAATGTGTGATGTGGGAGAAGGTGGAGAAGGAGGCCCACATCCATTACAAGAGCATGAAGCAGCTCAACAGAGAAGCAGCTGTGCGGAGGAAAGAACTCATTGCCCAGTAAGGTGCAAACATCTCTCTACTTGCCTTGCTCTCAAAGAGAACACGCATTTCATGGCAGATACTCCCAAGATGAGAACTCATGCCCAGCAGTAACAAAGCAGAGGGATGCTTGTGAAAATATGTCCAGGAACAAGGCAGGGAAGAGACAAAGAGTACATTTTTGACCAGTAAGAGGCCAGTCATAGATGGCCTTTGTTCCCCATCTTGCTCGAGGTATCTGGCACTCAAGATCGGGGGACAGCACAAAGAGGGCAGAATGGTCAATAAACACTTTATTTACATAACCCAGTTCAGTTCTAGGAAACATGAGTTGTGTGCTATAAGTCATCACCAAAAGAAAAAGTGAAGATATTCAGCCATCAAACATCACTTTCCAAGTACACTGTTCAAGAAAGGGGCATGATCTTAGATGGTAACATTTATGGAAACGCTATGGTATACTGTCCCTTTGTTACAGAAAAAATAGCTGTAAGAAACAACTGGAAGAGCAAGAGTCATAGTAAAATAAAGACAATACAAGACAAAAGCAAGAATAGGAGTAGAAGACAAAATTAAGGAGATGGGATTATGGGGGGAGCCCATCTGCACATAGTTGAAATTCTATAATCTAGAGTCTAGCCTGTATGATAAAAATTGATTTTGTATTAGTATTTGAATTCGTATCCTTAGTACTTAAGTTCCTTAAGCAATTCCTGGATGCTGACAGTTTCTGTCAGATACTACACATCCAAACAGAGATGGCTGAAATTAAGCTGTCTCCCCCTCAAATATCAAACATGCACTAATTTTTCCCACAGGACAAGTGATACTGGAACACTGCCTTCACAGTTGTTTCACTTTCTTTTTGTGCCACCTCTCTCACTTTATGTTTAAATATAGCTATGTAATTCTGGCTGTGGGTCAGGGCCCGTCGGCTAAGGAATCAGTACATGAGCAGTTTCCTTTGGATTTCCAAGCCACTGACATTTCTATACCACGAGGCCAAATGAAGTTTTGAGACAGGAAAGGTTTTCCTTTTCTCACTTTTTAAAGATGGCACAGTGGCCACCCTGTGATTAAAGTTCATTGTCTGAACGACAAAGCTTCTGGCCCACTGTGTCCGTCCATTGTCATAGCTCCTTCTGATTCAATTAGGGACAGCACACTGGGGGATTTCTGCCTGGTTCACATGGACCTAAGATTTTTATTTTTATACCATACGAACTTGATTTTAGACAAAGCTTTGAAGCTTCCCAAGGCTAATCTCTAATGAAAATGGAGAGGCAAATAAAAAAGCCTGAAATAAATTCTAATAGAAGCAGCAAAAGTGTTAATTCAGGGAGGTTGAAAGGAGATAAAAATGAAAATACAGTTTAAAAGAGGTAAGGTAATAAATTCAGTTTAAAAAATAGGTATTCAAAAATGGTACAGTGACAAGACTAGTTAAAACGGTTTGGTTTTACATTTTTTTATTTTTCTCCACTAGCTGAAGTATCCTTTCTAAAAATCAAAACACTAAAGCTATCAATTAATCATTACTAAATTATATGATTTGCAGGGACAGAACAAGTCTAGTAAAACCAAGAACATAAAAGTCATTGTATCCAAGCCCTTCTGTTTCCTCATTCGTCCTATTTTCTGAAGACACCTTTTCACTGGATAAAATTTTCACATTGGTGCCAACCCAAAAGAGGTTAATTTTAGAAAGTCTTTTTGAAAGCTGATTGAACCAGTTAGGGTTATAAAAAGGAATACAGACATGCAGATTAGACATGCAGTTTTGAATGAATAGTGAAGAATGAAATATTTGGTTTTTAAAATCTAGGAGTTCCATTATTGCTAAATTATAAGCAGGTTAAGATTAACTGAAAATGGACGACATTCTGTTTCATACAGCTAAGCTCTGATTCTTCAAATGAACAGCTCCAAGCAACTTGCAAAAATTTGACTCAGAGGTTAGCAATTTACTACAAAAGTCACAATAGCAGACTGAGCTTTACAGCCCCCAGTTGCTGCATATAGGTTATTTTTGTTACAAACCTATACTTTTCTCTGTCCTCCTCAGCTTGGGTGGCGAATATTTTCCACTGGAAATGTGCGATGATGTTACTACGGTTGTGAATAGTTACAGTCCGCTTATTGGCCAGAGAGATGTAGGTTTTCTCAATGGTCACAGAGTTCTTGTCCAGCCTTATATTCATGTCTATGGCAGCTCCATACAAAGACACAAATACTTTTTCACCTAGGAATCAATAAAGTACAAACAGATTTAAGATTTATTCCAGAATGTTACTCCCAATTTATTTTTCAAGCTGAAGTTAGGGAATACAGCACAGCATCAGACATTTCATGTCCTTGGTTCCATAACTTTCTTGGAGATTATAAGAAATACAAAAAATGAATTGTTGTGGTAGGTGTTACAAGACATTGCTTTCCTTATAGTTTTCAATCTTATAGTCTGACCAAGAAGGTGACTGAATTGTAGAATTATAACCATATACCTCAGTTTAGACTGCACATGAACTGTCTTTCCAGTCCTAAAATGATTGGACCATATAGTTTACCTTGGAAAAGCTGTATAACATGATAGGATTTAATCAAAGGTCAAGGGTCAGAAAAGACGATTCAATGACTTTTAAAATAGAAAATTACTTAAAAGGAATCACACCTCCAAAAAACAGCAATTAAACCAAAACACACATTTGAAAGCACACATACATACACGTTATACACTGAGTATAGGTCATGTAGAGAGAAAATAAAAGTGAAATAACATTTTAATTTATTAATTTTTAAAATATTAGAAACTCTGTGTGTGTGTGTGTGTGTGTGTGTGTGTGTGTGACCCTGGGGACAGAGCTCAGGGTCTTCACAATGAGCTATGCCCTCAGCCCATTTTTTATTTATGATTTCAAGACTAGGTCACAACAAGTTGCTAAGCTGCCCAGGCTGGACTCAAACTTGTCATCCTCCTGCTTCTGCCTCCCATAGTGTGGGATTATAGGCCTACACCACCAGGCCCAGACTATTAGGAACACTTTTATTTAGGACAACAATTTAAGTCCCTGATGTGATTCAAGATGCATCCACTACTTTGATTTTAGGTGTATAAGTAAAGTCCCTGAGCTTTCAAGAAGACACAAACCTACATTGTATTTTTATTTCTGTAATATCAAAGCAAGTACATCAATCTAACAACAGAATAGAAAAAGAAAAAAAATACTGTGAATGTTTTGTTGTTCTATATTCTAAAATTATCATTAGAACCCATAAAACATAATCACTTGTACTTTATTTTTAGCAAACATTCCTGCTTTATTATTATGTGATCCAAATAGCCACTGAGGCAGTAAACCAACAATCTTTATACATGTTGAAGCTTCTTTAAGCTCTATTGTTTTGGACATAGGAAACGTTTATCTCAAAATGTTGACAGAAAAAGTGAGCAGTAAGGCTTTGGCTCTAAAGTGTAAAAAAAATCACTAAAAATATTTACACATAAATTCAAAGTTTCAAGTACCACAAAAGAACATACAACAAAATTTAAATGTTACCTTTCTCTTTGCTCAATTCCAAACTACTATTTCGAGACAACAACTCTGAGTATTTTCATGTAAACCTTCCCCTCAAAATGTTTAACCTTTTCGATTAGTGCAATTTAATGATCTGATGAGTAAAATTTCATTGTTGTTTTAATTTACATATTCTTAATTATGAATGATGTTAAGCACCTTTTCATAAGTTAGTTGACATAAGTCAGGCACAAGATTCTCCCCACAATAAACTGACACTCCAAGGTCTATGCTTTCAAAATGATGGCAAACTGGAAGTAGTTAACAACATGCTAGAATTGTTTGTCTTGCAAAGAACTTTAAGCTTGAGTTTAGCAGTGACTGACTGATTATGCCTTGACATACCTGGGGAAAACAATTTATTTATGTTCAAAGAAAGGTACTTACATATAAAGTTTCAAGCTTTTCAACCATTTTTAAAAAGCACATAGTCCAACATCATCAGACACAACGAAATAAAATTTTACATATCAGAACTAATACAAAAAAGAAAAGAAATAGTCTCCTAAACAGATAGCAGAAGTTATCTTATCAGTTATAGATTATGTACCAAATTATACTTAGTGTGTTGTTAGTGAGAGATTTATGAACTTGAAGCTGTAAACTAAGAGAAGGAAATAGAAAAAAAAATCTTTAAAAAGTGGAAAAGAACCACACTCCAAAACTTATAAAGAAATCTAAGTTTAAAAACGGAAACCTTCAGAAAAATTCTCAAATAAATTTAATAAGATAATTTTATTTATTTTTATGAAAGTTGGTGAAATGGAAGACCAAAAATACAAAAAGGAAATAGGAAGAAATAAACATAGAAAATACACATGGGTAAGAAAACAAAGTTGCATGGTGCAAGAAAGACAACAAGTGTTTAAGTGGAAACTTGGAAGAAAAGGGATATATAATAATACAAAACAATGTTTCAAAATAATTTTCTAGAATTAATAAAGACACAGGTTCACAATTCAAAACATGAAATTCAAATGGGATAAATTAAAAGACAATCACCTCTAAATATATTCTAATAAAACTAAAGAAAAATAAGAGAAAATCCGGAAAGCAGTGTGAGGAAAAAAATCTTCAAAGAATTCATGGTTGCATTTATGCCTGACTTTTCAACTGAAACAACGGAAATTGAAAACCTCCTAAAATGTGATTTTCAATATAAAGAAGATAAAAACAATGCCAACCAAGAATTCTTTGGAAAATGTTCAGCTTTTTAAATCTGCAAGTGTCTTCATTTTGTCTTCACTTTTTGAGGACACTTTCAACAGTAAAATAAATTAGTGCTAGGGTTTTTTGAGACTTTAATAAAGCAGTTTTACTTTTTTATAGTTTTCATAATTTTAGCTAAAAACTCTGCCACTACTGTTATTATTCTTCTTTTTAAGGCAATATGCCATGTTTCTCTGCATAATTTTATGATCTCTTTTTCTTGGTTTTCAGCACTTTAACAATAATATGCCTATGCTTTTTGTTTCATTTTATATTTGCATCATCACAGATTTACTGAGCTTTGTGAACATAAGGATTAATGTCACTTATTAATTTTTGGAAAATCCTTAGCCGATATTTCTTAAAATGTTATTTATCTATTTCATTCTGTCCTTGACTCTGTGCCTCCAGTTTCCTATCTATTGAGCTTTAAACTGTGTCCTACATGCATTTTGCTTTCTGTTTAATTTTTTCTTCCTTCACTTTCCTTTCTCTCTGATTCACCTTGGGTATTTTCCATAGGTCTGTTTTCAGGTGTACTAATTCTGCCTTCTGACATATGTATTAATTTCTGTTAAAATACATAATTGTTAATTTCCAACACTGTATGTTTCAGTAGCACATTGTTATTAAAACCTGATAAAGATAAAATGGATACATCAACCTGTAGAACTGCATTTCTGGATACCAAAAATACTAAATACTGGATAGTAGATATTAAAAATACAAAAAAAAAGTCAGCAATAACTATCTGCTACCACACTAGAAGAATGAAACTTCCCAACCAAGTGGAGTTTATTTCAGGAATACAATGATGGCTTATTATGAGAAATTTTCTTAATGTGTAAATAGATTTAAGGAAGAAAATGATATGATCATCATGGGTGGCGTAAAAAAAACTGACAAAATTCAAAACACATTTTAAAAACTTATAAAATAAGAACTGATAAAATTAAAACAATATAAAGTCCCAATAATTAAAAGTATGGCACACATGCATAAAGAGAAAGAACACTGGAATACAACAAAAGTCACAACAGACCCAAATATACACTGAAATTTAGTATATCACTGAGAAGCACGCTGGATCATTGGTGCAAATGGGAACATTATAAAAAAATATTGCTGGAACAACTCTGCAGACATGTAAAAAACATACATCTTGTATCAGAATAAATGTCAAGTGAATAAAAATAAATGTTCAATATGAAGCCATAAAGGTTGAACAATACAAAAGAGAATTTCTTTATAACTCCAGAGAGGAAAAAGTTTTCTGACTATGATTCCAAATTCATATCCCACTAAAGAACTAAGCTTAATTACCTAGAAACAAAAGATATATTCTGAATGGTACAAAATAACTGACATACACAAAGGTAAGAGAAAAAAACAGGAAAAATATTCGTAATTTTTCCAAAACAAAGGAATTAAATCCCCAGATATATAAATAACTCTTAGAAATCAATAAAATTACCCAGTAGAAGAATGAAGTAGAGTTGCAAAGGTAAAGAAATATAATGAAGTCCTATACTTTAAACATTCAACTTCACTAAAATCAAAGAAATTCCAATAAAGATGTGTTTATAACTGTCTCTCCTGATAACAGACTGATAAAAGTTTGAGGACGTAATTTATTGTCAAAACGGGTGTGGGGGGGGGGGCAATTTCATGCACTGCTGTGAGAATGAAAAATATCACCACTTTCCTCCACCCCAGGCAGTGGATATGGCAGCACAAATTACAGTGTCTATCAAAATCACAAGTTTACTGAAGACAGGAGACAGAGCAAGACCAGAAGTATTTAATAGCATTACTCTTAATAGTAATGCAGTGGAAAAAGCTAAAGTATCTAACAAGAGAAGGCTGGTTAAATAACCTGTGCTACATAATATTTTTAAGGTAGAATATCAGGCAGGTATAAAAAATATACATATTAAGGAAAGATCTCCAAGATTCACAATTAAGTAGGAAAAAACAAGGTATAGAACAATTTCTATAATATGTCCTTTTTATGTAAGAAAGGAGTCATACACATTTATCTTTCTACTTGCATTAAACCACTGGTAGCATACCTAAGAAACTAATCAAACACAAGTGGGATCCAGTGAATGGGGTGGTGTAGAATCAAGACCTTTCAATGTAAATTTTTAAATACTGCTTTAACTTTTAAACATATGAATACATCAATTATAGAAATACTTCAATGCAAAAATTGATTGTAGGGACTCTAATAAACATGCAAATAAAACTGTTCATAACACTACTAATGAAAGAAATATACCACTAAATGAGTATCTTAATTGGTTTTTTTTTTTTTTGTCACTGTGACTCATGCAAATCTGGGGAGGGGAAGGTTCATTTTTGCTCACAGGTTCAGAGGCTCACAGCCAATTCACAGGCAGCTGGCAACAGTGGAAGCACATGGCTGAGGTAGAGGTGGAAGCAGCTCCTTACAACACTGCAAACAGGAAGCCAAGCCAAGCCAGGTTAAGTCCAGAGGAAGGTAGGAAGCAGCAAATATCCTTCCAGGTTCCATTCCAGGTCCTGGCCCCTTCTGGGTCCAGCTCAGTGTTCTGCCCCTTGCACATTTAATTTTCCATTACACGCCTGTAAACCAACCCACACACCTGTAATCAAATCCACACACCCAGACCCATTCCTCGAGATCAGGCCCCAATCTCCCAACAGCACAAGGTTCCATAGACGATCCACAACATCCAAATATATGAGCCTTTTGAGAAACACTCTGGATTCAACCACAACAATAAACAGAAGGCTAAAAACAAAAATCAAAATAATCTGATAATAATGATTTGCAATATAACACCAAGAATACATAGAAACAATAGTTTTTTGTATTTTGCTCATGAAAGTATAAATTGGTACATTTATTTGATAAACCAATTTGTATTCAGTAAAGCTCAGCATTATTTTTCCTTACAATCCTGCAATTGCACTTGCAGGTATTTATAAAAAAAGAAACTCTCAGACAGCTGCAGAAGAACATTATACAAAGATGCTCAATGCAGCATTGTCTGTAAGAGAAAAAAAGAAAAATAATCTAGGAACAGCACTAATAATAGAAGAATAGATGAATTATAGTATTTTCACATTCTGAACTGTGGTACATTAGTTAAAATAAATCAGAGCAGTGTGCACCTAACATGTTTAAATCTTTAAAACACAATGATTAATGAAGAAAGCATAATGATAAATGAGAATGGCGTATGCAGTATAATACCAGTTACATGAAGTTTAAAACTGTTAACACAAAACTCTGTATCACTTATACGTAGGTAAACTTGTAGGGATAGTATAAAAATGCACCCAGTACAGCTCTTCCGAACAGTCAGATATGAGAATTAGATCAGAAGAGGCTAGCAAAGTGGCTTCAAATCTACAATCAGTTTAATAATTAGTATTGAATTTAACTAAATAAGACAAGTGTTGCTTTTTATTATTCTCTGTGCTTTCAGTTATTTGCAATATTTCATTGTTTAATTAAACAAGGGAAAAAAGACAAACAGTCTTATTTCCCACAAATCGAGGGGTGAGACTGACTACGGTCATCGACGTTGTCAATCTGAATTGCTCACTGCAGAAATGGTCCTTCCAAGAAATATACCAACAGCTATTTTTTGAGAACCATCAGTGAGTATTTTTTCACTGCTATTTCCCAAATTTCAACAGATACAGAAAGAAAATAGAGAAATAACTCTCTCTCATGTCCCCAAATCTGTTGAAGTATTTTCTTTTCACACCCACTTGCATGAAGGTACATGTAAAGGTCCCGCATGCAGCAACTTAAAGCTAGGACACAGCTGGATGCCTGTGGGCACGGCCACGGCTGCTGGGCCTCAGCACTGGCGTTTTTGTGTCCTCAGAGTGCTGTTCCCACTCTAGCTCAGCTTCTGGAGTTGAACGCTGCAATCACAGTAGATGAGGTTAGCCACAATCATTTGTTATGTTCCAGTGAAGATGTATTTTGTGGAAGGTATCATTACCTCTTGCCAGTTCTGCTACTATCAATCAGGCAAAAACAAATATGAACAAAATTAATTTTACAAAAATGGATGTGAAGCTAGCCATACACACAATACATTTCCTACTGTGGTTTCAGAACTTGGAGACAACAGAGGACACTAAATAAAATATATGAGTGGAGCCAGAGCTTCTCTAGGGAACGAGCTGATGGAAAGTCTTTCTTGTTTCTTGATCACAACAGGGTCAAATCTACCACTGTAGTGCATTGCTGAACCAAAGTTCTTTGGAGGTTCTCTTCCTCTGCTCAGGAGACCAAAATTAAGCAACTTAACTGACCTCACCTAACATGTTCGTCTTCACAGAAGACAATGTAGGCCTGCAAGAAGTATGTGAAATTTGAAGGATTTCCAAGACTTGGATGCAAGTTCCACCTATACAGGCACTGAACATCATCAGTGAGCCTCCATATATGCATCTCTAAAGTGAAAACAGTTTTAAAAATGTCCTCTAGTGTCCCTTTAAATACTAATACCAATGATCTGTCTTCCCTTACTAGATAATTTACAGAAACCTCATCCCACCTCTCTCAACAGTCCCTGACAATCAGGCCTAGTCCCAACATTAGCTGTTCCCTATCCTAAGCTGTAGAATAAGGAGAAGAAAGGAAAACAGAAGGCCAAGAAAGGTTGCCACTGCCTCTATCTAAGCCATGTTAAAATATTGGCTTAATTTACTGTGCTACATTCTCCAGTACACATTTATAATTAATTACAAATCATGCAACTGAAACAAAGTTCATGCAGGTAAGTTTGCAGATAGCTAGATAGATATTTATTTAGTAGTTTTGACTTTCAAAATATAATACAATTACTATTTTACATTTTAGTATTATGTTTATGGTCTTTACAAGGAAAAAAAGAAATTCTCCATGGTTTTAGAAGGTATGCTTAAATAAAATATATAAATGACTATAAAGCTGCCCTGTGAAGTGCTAATATTATGATTCCTTATATATTTAATGATAATACATCATTACACCTTTGGGGGAAAAAAGCCTACTTGCCAGCTTCTAACTTGTAAACTGAAATAACTCCTCTTTAGTAAGACAGATAATACTTTAAATAATTGCTGAGTATATGTATCAGCTCTATTTCCTGGTTATACCAGTGGTTAATGTCACCTCTAAAGTGATAGTAACCTCACAAGGCACTGAAAAAAAAAAAGTGCTATACTGCTACTTCTACTATTTATCCAAGCACCCAAACCTTTAGTAAAATACTAGTTTTTTAAAAACTTATTCTGATTCTGATTACTACTACCCCCTTAAAAACTCAACCTCTTTAATCTCTAGGGCAGGAGCCCAAAAATTTGCTTGAAAAATAAATCTCCTAGCTACATCTTACTAGGACTTTATCCAGCGGAGGAGCAGAGGCTAAAAACGCAAACACCACTGTTAGGAACAGGATGGAGCACCGTGTCCTGAGGAGTATCAACATGCTTCCTTCTGGAACATTGGTTAGGCTTACGAATAAAGGTACAAAGGAGACACATTCATGAATAGTCCATATTAAATCTTCCTCCTCAAATTAACTCATACTTCAAGCAGCTGCAGAAAGTTTCATCAGAAGCGTACTTAGTGAATTGGGACACAGATGAGCATGGTGGTTTGGGAAAGCCCCACGATTCACTGTATTTAGACCATCATTACTGTCTTTCACTAATGGAAGGTTACAGGTTCTGGCCACCGAGAAGCATATTTTTGTCAGCAGTTCATTTCATGTGAGGAAAAATGCTGCAAGGCTTATGACTTTGGTCTGACATCTTCAGAAAATGACATTATTCATTCATCAAAATTAACATAAGAACCTAAGGGTTCATGAGTAATTTTAAATTTTAATACACAGATATTCCTTGTGACTCAACCTGTCCTTTAGCATGGGACTAATTTTCCTATTTTCCCCTCAAATTCTCCTTTTTTATTAGTATATATTTGTGACACAAAATATTTACATTCAACTTGGAGAATCAGTGCATGTACGTAGTGGATCTTAATATTATTTCCCCTTTCCACCCTGTGTCTCCCCTTTTCCCTAAATCAAGATCCAGGACCTCAGAAAGAACCCAGGTACATTTTGAAGTCAATGGGCTAAGGAAGTACAAATATTTATGTATTAATAGGAGAGGTCAGGGAGCTATCCACACTAGATTCCAGGAGTTAAAGAGTATGTGATTCTAAGTGGGTTTTGGACAAGATATGTGAGCTTAGGAAAGTCATTTAATTTCTTAGGGTTTACAGTTTCACCTGTTAAAAATTCAAGAATTGGATTTAATTACCACTTCTTCTCTCAAGTTTTTACTCTGTTGCTCTAGGAGCACTCTGTCTTTTGATCTCAAAACCTATCCAAATAATTTTTTTAAATGACACCCTGAAAATATGAAGACTTATGTATGTAGTATACCCAAATAATAGTGTTCATGTCAAATGTATTAAAATACATTAAAAATCTTAAAAGGATGAGATAAAAAAGATATAAACACTTAAAAGGCAATTCATTTATTATATTTGCCAATGATAAATTACTTTAGTAAGAGTAAAAAATATGATATTCTTTTACAAACTGCTGGTTTAAAACCTTATGATAAAGTAAAAGCCAAAGACAATTGTAAGGCTCCTTCTTTAGTAATACTCGGTTTTAGAAACTAACACAAAATGATACATCAGATGTGAGTATCAGAAAGAAAACTGTAGCACTGAATGAACTTATTAACAAATTATTTTCAATTTCATCTCTACCAACACTAGTAACACAAAGGTTCAAGTTCAAATTCAACTAATAATTTCCCCAGAGAGAAAACAATCAATGGCCAGAAAACTCGAACTCAAAATATATCAGTAATTTCATTCCATGTGAAAGGACTGAATATTTGAAATATTACACTTTCCAGAGTGGGTTTTTCAAAAGCTACCTAGCGATACTTCCAAAGGTCAAGCTTTGATATGAAGAGATAGAAAAGCTGAAAGAAAAAAGATCAGCAGAATATACATGTCTACACTAATGAAAAGATAGCTTCCATATAAATGTCAAGTCAAATAGCCAGTTAATGCCAGAAATCTAATTAAAGATTGATACTTCATAGTGATAAAATAGTTAATTCAACAGGAAGTTATATTAATTCTTAATATTTACCAAGTATCATAGCCTCAAATATATAAAATGAAAATTGATGATACAAAAATACTAAATCCATAATTATAGTTATTGATTCAAATAACACCATCAAAAAACTAATAAAACAAGGAAACAAAAATTAGTAAGGTTATGTGAGTGACATGACTTTCAACAAATTTAACTGAATGGACACTATGAAACTTGTACCTTTTTTAGTGCATAAGAGATTTTTACTAAACTGGAACATTTCTAAGCCACAATGTATGTCTTAATTAATTTCAAGGCCAAAATCTTTCTGAATTTTTCACTATGAGTGGTTGAATTAAATTTAAAATTAGTAACATGTAACTATACTTTTTCCAAATGGTTAAATCTATTCCTAAGTAGCCAATGGATCAATGAACAAAACAAACCAGAAATTCTAAAATACTTTCAACTAAGTGTTAAGGAAAATGAAACATGTAAAAACATCTGCGCTGAAGACAAAGTCAGCTTTAAAAGAAAAATTTTGACTTACACGTAAATATCATAAAGAAAAACTGGCTAAAAATCAATGCTCAAATCATCTTTCCTAAGATTTGAAAAACATAAGAAGTAAAACCTGAGGAAATTAGAGAGAATGAAATATTTAAGAGTAAAAATGAATAATAAAAACAACTAAAAGTTGATTTTCTGAATAAACGAAGAAAACGGAGAAAGTCCTAACACTACAGATGAGAAAACACTAAAAGAGAAACAAATTACCAATATCAATGATGACAGAGGAGAGATCACTGAAACTTTTATCAAAATCACAAAGATTATGACTAGCTATTCTGAACAATATTATGCTGACAAATTGAAGATTTTAAATTACATGACAAATCCTTCAAAAAGCCTCTAAAATAAATCAATAATAAAAACTGAATATTTACTTATTTGTTGATTTTTTAATTTGATGCAGGGTCTCACTTTGTAGCCCAGGCTGGCCTTGAACACACAGTGATCTTCCTGCTTCAGCCTCCTGAAGTGCTGGAATTACAGGCATGCATCACCATGCCTGGCTTATAGGGTGCTGGGGAATCAAACTCAGGGCTTTATACTAGCTAGGCAAGTGTTCAAACTGCTTTGCTATTTCTCCAGCCCAGAATCTCTCTTCTAAAAAGACACGTTTTATGAATAATTTTCAATCATATAAGAGAGCAATAATACAAATCTTAAAAAAGAAAGCTCATCCAGAGAATTAAAGAATTCCCAATTTATTTTACAAGATCAATTTGTTTAGTCAGACAAAAACCTGACAGTCCTCACATGAAAACATAATCATAGATGAATTTTCTCATGAATCTGGATGTCAAGCTCTCAAACTAAATGTTAACAAATATAATCTAGTGATTTATTAAAATTACAGTATTTTAAAACTTAAATTTATCCAAGAATACAGTGAGAACTTAGCATTTAAAAATCAATCTGTATTAGAACAATGAAGTAAAATAATATGTGACAGTACCAACAAATATACAAATAATATTTGATAAAATTCAATACAGCTGTAAGATTACAAGTCTTAAAAACCTAGGCAGTGAAGGGAATTTCCTTAATCTGATAGAATATTCACTAAAGCTTACTACAAACATCAAACTTTAATAAGCTAAGCAGTGTTCCAGAAAAAGATAGTGATGATGAAGAAGAGCCAATAACCCTTAAGAGAGAAGAAAAAGGATACTGTCCTTCCTTACTCATTCACCAAATTAAATCAAAAATGGACCATTAACCTAAGTACAGAAATTAAACCTAAAACCCTAGAAGTAAAAGCAGGATAATACATTCCTGGTTGTAGGGAAGGCAAAGATTTCCTAGCAAGGATATAGAAAAGCATTAATTTTAGAAGAAAAATGATTGATAACATGGATTTCATCAAATTTTAAAATTGTCATTCAAGAAATATTATTAAGGAGATGAAAAGGCAAGCTAGAGATTGGGAGGAAAGATTAATCACACATATATCTGACATATAAGTGATTAACACTTTAAAGATCCAGTTATAAGGGGATATTGACAAATTATGATTAAAAGAGAAAAATGCAAAGACAGTTAAAATATAGGAATTTACAATAAGAATGTGAAGTGTTTGGCATCATTAGTCATTAGGGAAATAAATCAAAAACACCTATGTCAGTAAGTTTTCTCACTGCTGAACAAAATTATCTGATACTTGCAATATAGAGGCTCACTTGGCTCATGGCTTCACAGGATACAATCCATGCCTTGCTAGTTTAAGGCAGGAACACCATGACAGCAGGTGTGGCAAAGCAAAGCTGTTTAGTTCATGGCAGCCAGAATGCAGAACCTAGGGGAAGAGCGCTAGGGAGGCACATATCCTCCAAAGGCTCACCCGCTGTGGTCCACCTCCAAGCGGGCTCTATCTTCTAACAGCACATTCTGCTGTGAAAATGAGTGGACTAGCCCACCACTGAGAAGTACAGTGCCCCTCCATGATCCAATTGCCTCTCCAGGAATCTTGTAATTCAGTCAAGTTGATGATTAACAGGCACACCACCATTACATGTCACTTTACACTCCCAGTATGTCTGAAATTAATATAATCACATTGTATACAGGTAAGAATTTGAAGCAACTGGAACTCTCCCAATCTGCTGGTCAAGTATAAGATGATGTGAGTACCTCAGAAAATTGACAATCCTGATGTGTTATGAGCTGTGCTTTTACTTGCTTACATGTGTCAAAGGTTTCTTCTTTCATTCACGCTAGTTCAAATTAGGTTTGCCTTGCTTTACAAACCAGCAAACTGCTGGTAACACTAATGATAAACTACATAGATATACCACTTGTTAAATGTTGTCATGGCAGGCAGAGTGCAGACAGGACCACTTGGCTACAGATCATACACAGTCTTAAATTGTCCCCATCAGATGTATACCCACAAAGCCAGCAACCTGAGCTGTGATCTAAGTATCATTTATACTAGGTATCACTACATCCCTGTTTTCTCTCTACAATTTCTTCAGACACTCTCAAGTCCATCAATGTGAATGGACAAAAAGAAAATGAGAAAGGAATGAGAAAAATCATGAAATAAAATGGCAACGGTAACGTGAAAGCCAGCTTCGGAAACTGCTTACTGCATATGCAGTCTACAATCTAAGTTAAATATCTGTAAAAACAATGTGTAATTTCTGTCATTGTATAGTGTGTGGCCCTGAAGAAAATGCCAGTGGCAATAGATCCAGCTTGACATTCACACCCAATGTTAAGGAAGATATATGCATGTTCTAAGGATTACAGCTTTTGGATATTACACAGACCAGTGAATATATACAAGAACATTCTATGTAAGGCTTACTTTTCTTAAATTCCAGGCAAATGCAGCAATAACTCAAATGGAAAAATCCATGAAGTGTTTGTTACCTTCAAGTTTCTATTTACATTTAAATAGCTTCAATCCACCAGTATGACTTCTGGGGATTAGTTCCTTCCTGAGCCTTGAAGTCATCAGGCTTTTAAGCATTGAGGAAAACAGCTAGGTTGGATTTCTATGGGAACTAATGTCATTTCTACACATTCATTGGTTTTTTACCTTCTGAACCTTAGTTTATTCATGGCCACAATAACACTTCCTATTTATTAGCTTCATCATATTTCCCACATGACCTTTCTTAATGTGTAGAATTTTAAGCAAAGAATAATGCATACCTGTGTCATAACACACGATGAGTTTTTCACTGTGACTGCCCACACTTTGTGGCTCAAAGTCTACTTCCAGTTGCATGGACTCGCCTACATTAAGAGTTCCATCAGTGGGTTCTACAGAGAAAGGCCTGCAATGCATACGGAGACACACCATCAGAGCACATTTCTAACTGGCATGAATGGAGGAAGGGAGGAATCCTGTGTTCTTTTTCTCCAAAGTTCAGAACCAACACTGAAATTTTGTGGTACAGAAATGAAGCGTACTTTTCTCCTTAACACAAAAATACTTTGTTTAAATGTTAAAATAAGAGTAACAGGTCAGCAAGTATAAGACAAACTTAAATAATACAATAATATTCTTGTTCGTCTTTGTGTCCTTGCCATTCAGCCTTTTTTTCTGGCACTTTTTTTTTTCTGGGTTCAAGCACTGGGTTAAAGTGATGACCAACTAAGTGATCAATCCAGTCCTTATATCCAGCACCCTGAGATTCCAGTAAGGGAAAGACTTGACAGTGAAGATATGGGAATGCTCAGTAAAAATGTAAAAAGGGGTTTAGCAGCATTAATCATTAGGGCAATAAAAAATACCTATCTTAGTTTTCTCACTGCTGGACAAAATATCTGATACTTGCAACTTAGAGGTTTGCTTGGCTCATGGCTTCATAGAAGTCAGTCCACGCTATGATGAAACTAAATAGAAAGTGATATTTTCGCAGTAACATACATGCAAATACTTTCATTTACAAAAGAAACAGTGCCTTCCAAAGGGTGCAAATCAAGTTTCATGAGAGGTCAGAGGAGAAAAGGTCATCATAGAAGAAAAACATACCAAAGTCCCGAAAGCAAAGGGATGACAAACATCAGGAAATCCCAGGACCTTATCAAAGACCTTTTTAAGGAGAGGAGAGGCGTGGAGGAAACAAAAGGGCTGATGAAACAATCTAGGATTAGGATGGGTGGACCTTTGTCATCTCTAAGCCCAAAGAGCCCTGGGGGAGGAGTCATGCTGAAACCTGCAATCAAGTCCTAGCAGAAGGCTGCATCAGAAAGGGCAAGGAGCTTTAGTTTAAGGAGATGGTCAGCCAGGGGGCCTCACAGAGAAGGCAGTAGAGTTAAAAATATCCTCACCTCACTTATCCTGACCCATTGCTTTCTGGGACTCCCATTGGCTAAACCTGACCCCAAGCCAGAAGGCGCTGGGACCTATTTTGACCCATATCACAAAGGTCAGCTTCCTCAGTAAGAGCAGGCAGGAAAGGGCACATTTGAAAAGGCAAACAAGATTTGTGTCTTGAAAACAGAACTCGAGGACACAGGCATTATGGGACGCAAAAGAGGATATGAGAATAGGAAATACTTCTACTTAATTGCCCTGGAAGGGAATCTTCTTATTATAAGAGAGAAGCTGGATCTGATCATGAAGCACCTTAAATAACTTACAGAGCTCTTCCTTCTAAATAGGAAACTCAGCCCATTTAATTATTTTCACGGTCCATTTCATTTCTTTAAATTGCCAGTTTTTCAAAGTAATGTGTTGTACAATGTATCTGTCAGGCTAAGCTATTTCTGATTATTTACTTCTATCACAACAGCTTTTAGAGTCATCGTTCCCTAAATTTTTCCTTAGATAAGAAACTCAATTTCAGAAGTCCTAAGCTTTCTGCTACAAGGGTACAGGGCTTACATAGTAGCACTGGTGGTACTGGGATAATCACTGCAGTACCTCAGAGACTCCACCACAGGCTTCGTTCCTTCTCTCTGATGCTCTCTACTTTGGTCTCCTCTCCCACTCCTTAATGTCCCCTTTCTTTTCTCTGTCCCTTTCCTATACCAATAGTACCAATCCTCTGTCGCAGCTCTCTGGTGGTGAAGTCAACTGAAAGATCTCAAAACACAGCTTTGCCATGACCCTAGGCCAGTCACTTAATCATCTTCAGTTTCCTCATGCATAAAACAAGCACCTGCCGCATAGGGTTACGGTCCAGACTAGAGAGGTGGCTACAGTAGGGTCTTTTGATTAATGCGTGACACACATAGGAGGTATCAGAGAAGCATTTGCTATTATTTTTGTCACTGCTACTTTTAACTGACTGTAGCACCAAGATGTTGAAAGAGCAGCCCGAGTATGAAGGTGGGTGTTTAGATAAGTTCTTTTTTTTAATCATTCCATCCTTCACATCTCTGTAGAGATACTGTCACACACACACACACACACACACACACACACACACACACACACACACAGAGCACACTGGTCTCCTTCTCAAACACCTTCAGTGACTCTTATAATCTGTTCAATAACTTGAGCTCCTAAGTATTCTAGGTCCCACACAAGCTGTTCCCAACCAGGCTTGGCATTCTGATTACACACGTACATCTGCCCAAATAGCCTATATACCTGTCACATGCCCGGTGAGCTGGGGTGGGATGAGTGGGAGGCTCTGGTCCCTTTCCTCACAAATTCTCCCAGCACTGCACCTGCTCTGCCTTCTAACCAGATTGTGCTCCCCACAGCAACAATCCAGAATGGCTAGGGTCGTTACCAGAACACCCACCACTTCCCACATGCCATACTCCCTCCGAAGTCACGGATCACAGCCCAGACTCAAAGTCACCACTTAAATAGAATCATGCATATGTAAAGCACCGGGTGTGGCGTGCACAATAGAGGAAGTACTCAGGGAATCTTGGGGTGGTTTTGCTCCTTCCCTCTCAGAAGTTTCTATCAAGAGAGGCATGGATAAAAATTAACTCTAGCACAAATTAAGCCACAAAAAAATGCAAAACCCAAAGAAGTTTAAGTCTAAAAAGAGATGCGAGGCTGGAGTCATCACTCTCCTGGGTTCAATTCCTCAGCATCGCATAAACCGAGCATGGTGATACTTTAAGCCTGTAATCCCAGCACTTGGGAGGCCGAGACAGGAGAACTGCTGTGAGTTTAGGCCAGCTAGGCTACACACTGAGTTCAGGATTAACCTAGAATACAGAGCAAGACCTTGCCTCAAGAAAAAAAAAAAATTGCAGCTCGGTACAGTGACACAACTGTAACTCTGGCACTCTTGGAGGCTGAGGCAGGAGAGTTGCACGTTCGAGCTCAGTTTGTGGACCCAGCTGACTTAAGAGACCCTACCTCAGCATACAAAATAAAAACAAAGCTGGAGATGTAGCTCAGGGCAAAGGCCCTGGGTTCAATCTCCAGTACTAAAAAAAAAGGAAAGAGAAGCATAGCTCTGAAAGACAGAAGACTGGATTCATGAGCATACATTCTGAGGTGCTTTATGTGCGTCAATCTTTTTAATCCTCTGAGGCATGCTGAGAGAAAGTAGGTATTGTTATTTGCATTTTAAACATAAGAAATGCTGTTGCCCCCAAAGGCAAGGTAACTTCCCTAAAATCACCCATTCAGGCTGAGGAAGAGCTACAGAAATGCTGACCTCCAGGGTCTTGCTCACTCTGTGTACCCCAACGCCCCACCACGTGGTGGAAGCCACATGTTAAGCCACTGTGTGTCTCTCGCTGCCTAACACACAGTTCTTTACTCAGAGGAGACTCTCAGAAGAGGCCGTTGAATTGCCTTACGATGAAATCTTAAGGGAAAATAAAGGTAGATGCAAGCCTGCATTCCTTCTCATAACATCTTAGAACAGAAAAGCAATCTTTCAGTAAGTATCTCAAGATTCTGGGCTTCCTGGGAAATGGTGAGTCTTCAAGCCTCACAGTTCTCCTCCCTTCTGGCCTCCGTGAGGATCTGCATGGTTGAGGAGGCCCAATTTCCTGGCTTTGAGAACAACATAGCAATATTTTCTCTTTTTGCCCCTCTATTCATAATAGTTTTCTTCCTTCTTGTACTTCGGTTTTCTCTTCAAATATTTCTTGACAGCAAAGACTAGTTTTAGAATGAATTGGCTCCTATTACATTGCAGGACCTAAGCTAATTTTCTCCAGAAAAGGGAAGCTTCAATCACATCTCTAGGACCTGCAGGACTGCATTCTATCCAGTGATAACAGATACTTTCCCTTTGTGCTCATTGTTAGGTTTAGATTACAGTGAACTTCTTCAGGAGTTAGAAAATCTCCTGGGACTGCAAATGCCACTTAGAGCTGCCTCAGCCTCAATAAATCAGATGTTAATTGGGTAGAGTGTGTTACGTTCTGGTGCTTAAACACTGTCCATAATTTGATTTTGTACTTCATTTTACTAAAGGCAGGCAGGCTGAGTAGGCTAGAAAATATCAAGTATCAGAAAATGCTCTTACAAAGAAGTTAACAGTCTTAATCCTCAAGGGCATAAAGCTGATTCTGCATATCAAAATGTTTGATTTGGGTATCAGACCATCATTGATACCAAATACTTCATTATAGAAGGATCTTGGTTTTGTGAAACATCATTAGCCATAGAAAGAATGAGTTTTGTACCATCATGAGCTATTCTTAAAAACTAAAACTATTCCATCCAAATGGTTCAATATTTTTCAGAAGTCTAAACATTGGTCCTGTTATATTAAATATTGACTATAATGTTAGTATTTTTCTGCAGGTAATCTTTCTTATTTAATTCCTAATTTGAGGTTTTAGATTTTGAAATTGCTTTTTAATCCTCTATCTTTCACCTTTCAATATTAATCCTATCTTACCAGTCAAAGTCATTCTGGGGCCTACTAGAGTTTTAGGTTAAAATTGTAATAAAGCTGAATGGTAATGGTTTATGTTCTCTGTATATTTTATGGCACACTGCAGCTCTTTTTATTAGTGTAAAGCATTATGCCCATTTTATAGTACTCGCAGCATGTTTTTTTATTTTAAATTATTGTAGAGGTTTATAGTTGTGATTTTGCTTTTGTGATATATTGTTGAGTAGGAATCCTATAAACATTTATTGAGCTTTTATTTATGCTAGATGCTCGCTAAATGCTGGGGACACACAAATGAATAAAGACATGATCCTTGCTTGCATCTGAGAAGTTCACATTCTAATGGGACACCAGATAAGCCAGGTTTTATTTTTAGAATTTATATAAATCTAACTATATAATAAATGTAACAATTAGTGAAATCAGTATATCAATTAGAAAAGCACAGCTTGCTTGTTAAATAATCTTCCATGAGATGCTGTTTCTATTATAGATGTGCACTGACCCTAAAAGTGGTAAAACCAATAGTAGAACTTGAGCTTTTGACTCTAAGTTCTCAAATTATATCCATAGCTCTACAGTATATATTAACAATATATAATTGCAGAACACTCCTGGGAAACAGGAACCCCTGTGCAGTTTTTAGAAAGGACAGTACTTAATAAGGAATCTCCTCAGAGATTCTGAATCAATAGGATATGACCACAAATTCAACCACATCCCCTCTCATTATAGCCATCAGAGTTCTTGGTTGCAAAGAACAGGAACCAACTACAGCTAATTCAGAAAAGGAATGATTGGCAGGATTTGAAGCAGCTCACAAAACTCATGACATGATTAGAAAACATACATTTTGTGGAAAAGTTATAAAGTTACCACTTTGTGAAGGGTTTAAACAGGAAAACAAAATATCTGAAAATAGGGAATTTCAGAGAATTTGATTATACACAAGGTGACAGAAGAGAGCCCTAATTTAAGATAGCTTTAGGAGAGTTAACAGGAGAAAGCTATTTCCACTCCTGGGTTGGAGACAGAAGGGAGGGACAAAGCGCAAGCGTTAGGTCCTAGGGACCATTTACACGGTAGACGGCAGAACCATGGCCAGCCCAGCTGACAGCAGCTGGACCCATCGAGGAGCGACAACTGCTTCTGAGCTTCGGCTGAAGACAGGGAGTGAGGAGGAGAAATACCCTGCCTCTTCATTTTCCCTGCTCTACAGTCCCTTTCCAGTGCTTTCCACTGATCAAACTAGCTGCAATGCAGATGGCCCAGAAGGCACAGAAGACTAACAGGCCCACAGTTATGGTCAGCCAAAGAGGGAAAGTGAGAAATGGACTCAAAGGCAAGCAAGTCCAGAAATGGCCCATGCTTGCTCTAACCCAGGTTTCATATTAAATCACTGGGAAACTTGGAGAAGTAATTTCCCCTTTTTCACACCTTACTTCCTTCATCTGTAAAATGGGAATGTTGGATCAGAGTCTCTAATGATATTATGATTCCTAGTCCTTGGGCCGGTGCCCCATTTTATCTCAGAATTATTTCCATTGTAGAACAACGTGACAATTTCCATTCATAATTACATAGACAACTTTTAGATCTTTTTTCTGTGATTTCATACTATAAAATATAATTTTGCTTCACATTTACATGAATTTTATGTGTAAGAAATTGATACTTACGTGTAATTTTTAAGATTTATCCAAATAGTCCCAGAAGATACGCTGTCTACATTTGTTTTGCTAAATCAGGTAAATTCTCTTTTTCATACAAACATATCAATGGAAAAGAAAGTTTTTACTGTGTATTATGACTGGTACTTGCGACTTTTTTTAATTGAAATTTTTCAGATAGGTTCTTTCTACCACTTGAACAAATCATTCTTTCTCCTTCAACAAAAATACATGAGGCTCACCATGAGATGACAAAAGCTACACAAACACTCAGGAACAACATGAGGAGGGAATTATTTCCAAAAGAACTTTGCCATTGCCTTTAACAATTGGCTTATTTAAAGCGGCTCAGAGAGGCTTGCTTCCGTCTTTGATGCAGGAAAGTGAATAAAAATTTTCTTATTATAACAATTTAAAAGCCAAAAAATAGAGTAGAATAACAATAAAATCACAACTTTCCTTGAACCCATCAGAGAGTTTAGCTTTAGGAAAAGCAGACAACACCCTTTCTCCCAAAGGGACAAGACTTGTGCAGACCCCATTACCAAGTGCCTTTGACCTGGGTAGACATAACTTCCCTCAAGGACAAGAAAAGGTGAGAGAAGATGGAAAAGAAGTATTTAAAGAGATAACAGTTGAGACTTTCCAAAAACAATCGAAGAACTTGCTAGCAAATTTAGAGAACCTCAACAGAATTAAACCAAAACCAAACAAAATCCATGAAACAAAAAGCCAGGCAAAAACCCCACTACTAGACATATTCTATTCAAATTGTTAAAAACCAAACATAAATATAAAAAACATGAGAACAATAAAAAGGAGACATAACTACATATGGAGGAACAAAGATAAGAATTACAGCCAACCTCTCCCTAGAAAAATGTAAGTCAAAGGACAACTGAGGGGCATCTTGTTTTTATTTATTTTTTCCCACTATTTTATTAATATACAAATGTAATACATAGTATTTACAATGAATTTGGGTGTTTCGTACATCTACGTATCACATGGACTTCACAATCCCTTCCTATCTTCTACCCTCCCACCCCCTCCCTGTCCCTTCCCTCGGCTCTGGCTATCACTTCACATGGTTCCAAAAAATGTCTGTGTTCTGGGTTTTCCAAGTCTGAGAAACCATACAGTGTTTAACATATTAATCTTCCGCGCCTAAGTCATTTCACTCAAGTCACCACTCTACCCCAGCTTCCTATTCTCTAATGGGTTCACAGTAGTCAAATGCTTGATATCTCCTCTCTGAATCCAACCAATCCCTTCATTGGGATACTCACCAGAAGTTTTTTTTTTCCCATATTTTCCTACATCTTTGTTGTTATTGTTAAACCTGGCCTTACCCACCAGTCCACACTAGAAAATAATTATAAGCATGTAGTTCAAAAGGATAGTTAATCTGGGAAAAAAGAAAAATAATAAATAAATAAAATTCAATTGCCTTAGCTGAATACTGGAAGGTGCATATTTGTACACTCACAAGGTTATCTTTACAACAATCTGTTTCCTTAGGATAAACTTTCCTTAGTGACCTAATAAGTGAATCACTATAACAAAACAAAGTTAAAACTATATCACACTGCTACATTAAATGAACTTAAATCTATACCACATAAGTATACTTAAAGTGACAGACATGTAGGCAAATCTAGTTATTTCTTAATTTCCTAACTTTCATATCTTATTTACTCATATTTTGCTGATTACTAACCTACTTTTTTCTCAGCTCCTTCTCCTCTAGCTGTTGTCACTTTTTCTCTGAGGTCATTGGTATCTCTGGTCTTCCTTTCACTGTCCAAGTTTCCTTTAAGTATTTTCTGCAATACTGGCTCAGTGGCTGCAAATTCCTTTAAGCTGTCCCTGTCATGGAAAGTTTTAAGTTCTCCCTTTAAGTTAAAAGGTAATTTTGCTGGATATGGTAGTCTTGGTTGGCAATATTGTGCTTGGCTGATATTGCTCCACAATCTCCTTGCTTTTAGAATTTGGATTGAAAAATCTGCCATTATCCTGATGGGCTTATCTTTGTAGGTCACCTTCTGTTTTTCTCTTACCACTTTTAGTATTCTTTGTGTTGGGTTTCTAGAATTTTAATTATGATGTGTCGTGATGAGCGTATCTTCTGATCAAAGTTGTTTGGTGTTCTATATGACTGCAATAGTTCCATGTTCATTTCTCTTCTTAGATTTGGGAAATTTTCTTCCATTATTTCATTAAACATGTCCTTTAAGCCTTTTGTTTTGTCCTCAGTCTTCTCCTCGATTCCCATAATTCTGAGGTTATTTCTCCTTGAATCATCTATCAGCCGTTGTAATGATTCGCTTTCTTTCTTTACTTTGTATTCTTCATGGCCTGTATGTTGCAGCTCAGTCACTTTATTTTCTAGGTCTGACATACTACTCTGAAGTTGTTTAAAGTGGTTGCTTATTATTACCTGTGTGTTTTTCATTTCCTGAATATCTGCATTCAATTTTTCTATATCTCTGTTGAGAGAAGCATCCTCCAAAACTGAAAGGCGACCAGCAGGAGGCCAGAAACTCTGAAGGATCATCGAAACCAGAGGAAAAAAATAATTCCCCACAGTCCAGAAAGCCGCCACAACTGGCTGCAAACGGCTCCGGAGGAAAGCTCGCAGGGACCTGAACATCTGACTGAACAGAGCTGGGACAGGACAGAGCTGGGAGAGGACGGAGCACACAACAATGGGAGAGGAGGCTGTGGGTGGGTCAGAAGCAGCCCATTCGGCACAGCCCCAAGCTGCCAGCACCCACAGATCACAAACAAGGTCTGGAGGCCAGAACCTCAGCCTGAGGTAAGCACGGACCCAGACAAGTGGGAATCATTGGCTGCGGGTGGCCCCAGCCTCAGAAGCACCAACCCGCGGGTGTGTGTACTACAAACGCAGCGTACGCTCCCCCTAGAAAAGGCCCCGGGATCCCAGATCAGAAATGGGGCTCAACAGCCATTGCAGGCAGTGATGTCAGCAGGAGCCATTCTCTTTCCTGTGCACCAGAGACAGTCAGAGGTAGCAGAACCATGGGGAAATGTGGTAACAAATCTTTTACAAAAAGATCTGACTCCCCAGGGGAGGGTGCAAGGGGTGCCAAAATTCCAGAACCCAAAGAAGAGATGGGCAAGAAGGATGGTGACTTATGGGCCCAGATAGTCAGTGAATTAAAGCTGGAATTAAAGCAGGAACTAAACCAGGGAGCAAAGCAGGAAATAGAACAGACAGCGCAAGAGCTACAAGAACACTTATCTAAGCACAAAGCAAGCCTTGAAAAGAAATTAGAGGAGACCAAAGAAGAAATGGGGAAGCGAAGTTACAAATCTCCTACAAAAAGACCTGAAACCCCAGGAGATGAAGTCAGGGTAAATAAAGATGAATATGGCAAAAATGATGGCAACTTCTGGGACCAAAAATTCAGTGAATTAAAGCAGGAATTAAAGCAGGAAATCAAAACTGACAGCAGAAGAGCTACACCAATATATAGATAAGCAAAAAACAAGCCTTGAAAAGCAAGTAGAAGAGACCAGAGAAGAAATATACCAGAAGATAATGAAGACAAAAGAAGAAATTAGAGAAGTACACAACTGAGTGACATCTTTACCACATATACAGAATGAGTATGTGAAAAACACGTTGAATGTTTAAAGTTTTAAAATGTTACCATAAAAGATATATTGCAATTAGTCTCCCTCAGAATATTCCCCTTCACTTTCAACATAAATATCCCACCATTCTTGCCACTTTCTGAAGCAGTTCTGAAAGTCCTCTTTTATAAGTATCTTTACAAGGTATGATTAAAAATACAGGAAATACTGCTGCCTAGTGCTGTGCAAGAAAAAGGCAGGCTCACAAAATCAGTACAGTGTATCCTCATTTACCTTCCCTGGATCTGGCACCATGCAACCTCTGGCTCGTTCCTAAACTCACAATGACCATGAAAGATAAACATTTTGAATGCTTTCAAGGTAGCCACAAAAGTGCAACCAAAGACCCCGGTGAAAAAGGACTTAAAGAATTGCTTCAGAAAGTGATAAATATAAATAAAAACAGGCTGAGGGTGTAACTGTGCAAAGGCCCAGTCGGGATTCAATTCCCAAGTTAAATAAACGAATACTACACTTTTCTTTTTAAACCATAACTTATATAATTAGTGTGTTTTTGGTTTTCTGGGGTTTTTGAGATGGGGTCTTGCTCTGTAGTCCACAGTTGTCCTAAATTCACTACATAGGCCAGGCTGGCCTCAACCTCACAGCAATCTTCCTGCCTCAGTCCTCCGTGTTCCAGGATTACAGGTATGTGGCACCATGCCAAGATAATATTTTTATGTGGTGCTGGGGGATTGAACCTAGGGCCTTTCATATGCATGGCAATTGCTCTAATTATTTAGGTATGCTCCCTCTCAACAACTTATAAAATCATTGACCCAGAGTTCTATATGGAGTAGAAAATCTTCAATAATAAAAGAATAGACTTTTTTCCAAATAGGCAAAAATAGAAAGAATTTACAGTAGACTTGTGCTACGAAAAATATTAAAAGCAGTTTTCATCCAGGACAAATATGATACTAGGTAAAAGTATGGATCAAAATGAAATGGTTCAGAGATAGGTATATTCCTGGGAAGCTCAGGAGAATAAATACAAATTCCTTCTCAAAGGATATGACTTCAACATACCATATGGCAACTCTGCTAACTATAATACAGAATACTGAGCAACCAAAAACTCTTCTACCAGAAAATACCTAGAAAGACTGTATAAAATAAAACAATGAATATAGATCTGAACATGCACAAAAATAAAGAATACTCATGATTCTAAGGCAAAGAGAAAACTCAGGAACTAGAGCAGTAAGCCTAGGAGCTAATGCTGGGTCTGTCCTGAGGCCCCAATGAACAGGGCTTGGGTTCTTAATAACCAGGAACTGGACCAGGAGACAAGGCTTTTGGATGATCAGTTCAGAAGACTGGCATCAAATCCCCTCATAATCCTGGGAAACCTGCCAAAACCGTCTTCTCCCAGTGAAAGGAAAAATGTCTACTTTGGTTTTAAGTGAGGAAAACTAAGTTTTTCTAGAAAATTCGTATCTTTGGACTTTTGTCTTATGCAGATTTCACCAGTCCAAGAATCCCTTACCCAAAAAATTGCCAAAAGAATGTTCTACAGGAGTCCAACTTCCAGGAACCAAGCAAATAGGAAACCGTTCTGGAGAGATCCATCCATAAATAGAAATGGATTCCTCAGGAAAGGTCCTTCTGAAAATGAGCTCACAACACAAATCAACATATGAATGCTACTTTTGAAGATATCATAGAAAATAATTTGACACCTCTCCTCATGTCTTCCCAAGCTAGTCATTATTGCTAAGGCACCACTTACTAGCCACTGTTCTCAGGCCCCATTGGACGTTGTTCTTTCCTGTCTCATGAGAAAGTTCTTCAAGAGAAAGAATTCTCTCTCCATGCTTTATACTTTCACATGACATCTATGTTGCAGCTACTCCAAAACACTCAGGTTAAAATCCAACTCCACAACTTACGAACCCTGTGCTCTTCACATACCCTCCTTATCCCGTCTTCAAAGCCAACAGTAGCTGACTGAGTCTTCCTCACATCTCATCGCATGTACTTATCTTTTATTTCTTCACTCTATTTTTGAGAACCCTATGGTTAGCCAGGCCTGATGGTACTAGCCTGTAATCCCAGAACTTTGGGAAGCTGAGGCAGGAGGACTGCAAGGTCAAGCCCAATCTGGATAACTCAGTAATTTAGTGAGACTGTCTCAAAAATAAAAACTACAAAATGGATGGGGTACATAGCTCAGTGTGAAGGAGGTCTTGGACTCAATCTCCAGTATTCGCCTCTCCAACCATCACACACACACACACACACACACACACACACCACACACAATATACCAGAAATTATGCTTATTGACTTATTTTTTAATTCCTAACAATTTTAGGAAGAGGCTACTCTATTTTCACCCATTTTTAATATAAGAAACTAAGGGCCATAGGATAAGGTATGTAGACATCCCCCAAAACTAGAAAAGGCAAAAAAAAATTATTTTCCCAAAGCTTCCTAAAGGATCACAGCCCTGTTGACACTTCTGATCTATTAAGATGGAAACAATAAACTTGTATTGTGTTACACCACTAAATGTGAGGTAATTTAGTGCAATAGCAAGAGCACACTAATCTAGCCAGTTGCACTTAGCCAAAACGTATTTATTTTTAAATGCTCATGGTATATTTTTAAAAAGCATTTCAAAAAAAAACTAAACAATCAAGAGGATGTGGCTAGAAATCACTGTAAGATACCAAACCTTGACTTCTGGTTTCACCTTAGGACGCAGAGAAGGACTGATCGACGTCAGCGAGGCCTCCTCACATTGCAGCTGAGGACTATAACAAGCAAGCCCACCTGGAACACTACTCTAGCAAATTATTCGTGCTGACCAGCTTTAGCTGTAATCAACCAAAAACAAGAGCTGAAGGAATACATACCTGCAAGCTTTGATGTGAAACACAGCATCTTTGTTACCAATGTTTCGTATCAACAGAATCTTTTGAGTGCTGTATTTCACAGGGCAAGTAGAAAAATTCAGCTCGTCAGGAAAATCTAGGATGGCTCGTGCACCTCTAGCTTTGATGGGTACAATAAACTTTTCTCTTTCAGTAACACAGGTCAACACATGAGCGTAATCCTGTAAGAGAAAGGTATAAGCATTATTTATGGAAAAACTCACACAATCAAATTAACTCTGCAAGAGAAACAGTGATTATACTACGAATTTTGCAAAAACAATTTTGAGTATCTCCAGGAAACTCTCTTAAGACAATTACAGATACTTTTAACGAAAGTCTCTCCTCTGTGAAGACTAGAGTTTAAGTGTTAAAATACGCCAGCCAGAAGAAACACTCCGCCTTTACGTGTTTCCCAGATACTTATGAGGTGACAGGGCAGACAGTAATAGTCAAGGCACATTTTCCTTTGGGTGAAAGGAGATTCACACCAGCTCCCTTACATCACCTTCTACCCCTATTTCCGCTTTGGCCCATGTGCTGGCTGGATGATTCCAGTGGGCTCTTTATGCCCATACTCTCTGCAATATGAATCTGCAGCTCCTCCATGAGGAGTGGAGTTATTTATCCATCCCTTCCTTTGAGCAAGAGTTATGTTATTTAAGTTTCAAGCTGAGGCATCCAGAAGCTTTGGCATTTCCAGTCTTGTTCTTGGAACCCTGTTTCTGTTATGTGAATGGTCCTGGTATAGCCTACTGTGCAATGACAGCTCATATGTCCAGCCAGAGTCACATCAGACTAGCCTCAGCCTGATGACAGCCCAGCCAACGTGAGCAGAGTTGCCTCCTCGGGCAAGAGTGAGCCTGACCAAGACTAGAAACACCAGTATTATGAGCAGTAATGATGATTATTATTTAAACCCCTAAAATATGGGTGCTCTGCTGTTATACAGCAACAGCTAATGACAGCCCAAAGTGAAATGCCTCTCTTGTGCAAAGCCTTACTGACCATTCCAAATAAAAACGCTGAGCCCTGGGCTTCCATCCTTCATACTCCTTAATCTAAATGCAACACAAAAGTTGAACAGGGCCACTCTGTGTTATCTCACTAGCTAGAAGCAGAGTTCTCACTGATGGTGTTGGGAAGAAAAAGATAAAAGACCCTCAGCAATACGCAAAAACAAATGTGAGGGGAATGTCAATGGTTGCTTCGAGAATTGGCCAGAAGCTCAGAAGTCCCCACGAAGGAAGGTACTATCTACTGTGAGTTTCTCAACTTCAGTTTTCCTATCATATCGGTGTGTTTCTCCTGCAAGGCAATCTTGATAAACAAAGTCAACTTGAACTTAAACCTCTTTTCGGTAATCATGTGGTAAGTGGTATTATGCAGTAGAGGGGTTTTGTAGTGGTGGTTTTTTTTTTTTTTTTTTTTTTTTTTTTTTTTTTTTTTTTTTTTTTGGATTGTGTCTTGGTACCAGGGTTAAAGTCTACATCAGAGGATGGTAGGCAAGAACTCTACTACTGAGCTATAAATATATCTCCAGTCTATAGATTGGTTCTTTTGTCTTGATATTTTGCTTTTAAAAGTCTTTGGGTTTGGGCATGGAGCAAAAATGCCCTCAACTTCATGAAGCTACAGAACAGGTAGGAAGCAGCAGTATCCACAGTTAGTTTATTCATCTAATCATATTTACTAAGTGTGCCGGTGCCAGGCACTCTGCCAAGTCTAGTAATACTAAACTTACTAGGAAACAGACATGGTCATGGCCCTCTTCCCCTTTACATGAGAATGGATGAGAAAATTAACAAATGAATAAGAGATCTATATAACATAATGTAACACACAGATAAGTATACATGAAGATAAAAACAGCCAGACATAACATGGCATTTACACTTGCAAGCCCCACACTCATATCCACACTCGTATCATGTGCCAAAGCAAAGTCTGATGAGTGCCACTACTTACTGATATGCATGCAGACGCCGGCACAGGAGCAGGAATGGGGGCTGAAATCCATCCCAAGCTGCTGGCCTTGACTACATCAGCTGTGGCGGAAGGGGTCCTTCTGCTAGTACTCACAAAGGCTCCCCAAATCCAGCTGGGGTCCTGCTGCTGACCTTTTGGCTGCTCTAAACCCCATTCCCACAGCCTTCAGGTCTTCATACTGGCATCTCTATCTTTCGAGTGTTCTGAATTTAAAACCCTAAAATAAGGCATCAGAGATTGCTCGGAGGTATGATCAAAATATACAGTGAATGTTCTTTTTTTTGAGACAAGGTCTCGCTCTATAGCCCAGGCTGGTCCTGAACTCACTATGGAGCCCAGGCTGGCCTTGGACTCATGGCAATCCCCCTATCACAGCCTCCAGAGTGCTGGGATTATAGGTGTATGCAACCACGCCTGGTTTGTGTGGTGCTGGGGAATCAAACTCAGGTACTTAGTGCTTCCTAAGCACTTCATCTGCTGAGCCATTCTGCCAGCTCCAACGAATGTCTAAATTTGAAAACATTTATTACAGTTAGGAGACAGATTTCCTTAACTAATCCCTCTCGAAATATTCCCTCTTGCTTTGAACACACATATAATTCTTGCCACTTTCTGAAGCAGTTCTGAAAGTCGTGTCGACCTGGTGTGATCAAAAATAAGGTGAATGTGGTTGTCAAATGCCATCCAATGAAAAAGAAGACATGTAAAAAAAAATTACGGTTTGGGCTGGAGGAATGGCACAGTGGTTCAAGTACTTTCTTGCCTAGCAAGCGCACAGGCCTGAGTACAATTCCCCAGAATCATAGGCATGGTGGTGCACATCTGTAATCCCAGCACTTGGAAGGCTGAAGCAGGAGGGTAGCGACGGGTCTAAGGCCAGCCTGTGCTACAGAGCTAGACCCTATTCCAAAAAAAAAAAAAAAAAAATTATGTTTTGTTCTTACTCACTAAATGTGGCACTGTGCAACTCTGGCTGTTCCTCATAGTCAGAATGACCATGAAGGGCAAAAATTCTGAATTAATCTCGGACATCAAGGCAGCCATGACAGTGCAACTAAAGCCATTCACAAAGGAGAAGAGACAGAACTGCTCATAAAGGTGCAAGAGTGGTGGGATAAGTGTTTGATGTAATGGGGAGTATGTTGAGGGGGATCAATGGCAAGGTGTCTTTTTACTACAATAATATTTAAAATTTTAAACATTCACTGTTTTTTTTTTTTTTAATCACACATTGTATTTCTTGGTAATTCCTGATGGGCCCACCTTTAATCACTTCTTGCCACACCCACCTCTGCCACCCTGATGCTGACCTAGTTAAAATGAAAAGTCACCACAGGTTGTTTCTGCTCTCAGAGTCACCCAGGCTGAGAGCTGTAGTGTTCCCAGGGCTCCACAGGCTGGGCCCCGGCACTTTTCTCCAGAAGCACTTCCTGTTCTCCTTGCTCACCTCTGCAGCCACTGGTGCCCTTCAGTCTTCATACATGGCGCCCCTCCCCCCAGAGCTCCTCCCTCTCGGCACTCACAGCACCACCCCCTTCAGAATGACCTCCTGTTGCTGAGGCCCCCCACGTGGCTCTATTTCAAACTTAACTCTCCCTCTCCTGCACCATGGCTCCCAGACTTTGACCCTGCGCTGGTCTGGCCCAGGGGTTTGCCATCTCAACACACTATATTCTCCCTACTTATTGAGCGCATTGTATGTATCCTACAATGGTACCATGCTCACCATTCCTACTTCTGTGCAGGCAGTGCCTACAACAGGACCCAGTATATGACAGACATTTAACAATGATTTGCTGAATGAAGGGCAACAAGTAACACAATGTGGCGTAGTGAGCAGGAAAAAAAAAAAAGGCATGGTTAGGAGACAGAGAGAGCAGAGAGAGTGGACATCTCCTTACCTGGGGAGGCCAGGAAGAGCCTCCTTGAAGAGGTGATATTTCAGCAGAGCCCTCAGTGAGTGAGAGATGAAACCATAGAGATGAAGGGGCCTCTGGGCAAAGCATGACTCAGAGCCTGTGGCCAGTGAGAGTAAGGAGAGGACAGTGGTTAGACAAGGTAGAGAGGTGGGAAAGATTCAGTCTCAGAGCATCTTGGGAGCCAGAGGCAGGACCCAAGGAGGACCAAAAGCATGAAGGCTGCTGAGGCTGATCAAGATAATGATCTGGTTTGTGTTTTTGAGAAAACACTGGCTGCTAGGAGGACAGCACAGTATAAAGAATTACAACGAGAAAGGGGAAGCAGATCAGCAGTCCAGGCAGGAAGATACTGACCAGGACTAGTGTGGTAAGGACTTAGCTCAGTGTTTGGTGAGGAAGAAGTACTTAGTAAAACTTAACTGGCATTATAAACCTTTTGTACTAAATGCAATGCCTTATGTAAGGTCTATAGAAAAAAGCTTCAGTATGTGTTTATTCTTGTTGTTATTTAAGTATGGTAATAAAGATAATGCTGAAAGTGATCATATTATAGGACAAGTTCAGCAATTAACAAGAGTTTTGAAGAAAGTAAGACATGGTCAGCTGCTAATATGGGAAGGGAATACATTGGTTAGAACTGCCAAGGATGCCTCCAGGAGAAGGTGACCTTTGGATGGAGACTTGAACAGCAAATGGAGCCAGCCAGAAGAGATCCAGGAACAGAGTGTTTCCTGGCAAGGGAAATCACCGTGAAAGTCTAAGGTAGGAGCAAGCAATGAAAATTAATCAACAGAACTCACGACACTTATTAGAACTGAGTCGTTGGACTATTTGCTTTGCAATTAATTCTGGTCTCCAGATGGTAATGCCAGGCTCAGAAGTTTTGATACCCAGACATAAAGAAGTACAAATTACAGGAAGATCTACGGAGAAAACCCCAGAGAATTCAACAACACATCAGTCTAGTCTGATTACGACAGAACCCTAAAGAGGTAAGCATCGTTCTCATTTTTCCCCCTTAGGAGATCAAACCCAACCAGCAAAGGTTGTGTTGGGAAAGCAGCTGGCCAATGTGGAAAATTAATATTAACTGGGGCTTTGAGGGGAGAAAAACCCCAAAAGATCTTGCTGAATCCAGGATAAGAGAACATCCTAAAGTGTTTTGTCTTATTTTATGCTATATTCACATACCCTCTGCTTGCTCTATAAAGAATTTAAAACCGCTGAAAGTGGTTTAGGAGGCTGACTGAACTGTTATAAGGATGTTCAGTTTGTAAATGAAGACAGTTTGAATTTGGATTGGACTTATATATTTTTCATAACCAATTCACACATCCATAAAAGAATATGAAGAAAGTTCTTTAAAGAATTCCTTTAAAACACATTCCAATCTCTGAAGTTATGCATTTAAGAGGACTATATTAGGTTATGTAATACACTGTTATATATCGCTCTGTGAGCTCAGAATTAATTCAGATGTGACAGCTCGGGAGGCTCAGCCCGCCTGCAAGCTAAGCAATCACTTACATTGACGTACTCTCTCTCTTGCTGCACTGAGATTCAAAGCAATCAGGTCACCATTCAAAGCCAAAATATTTATTCCAAGCTATTCCCTTCTACTACGAGAAACAGCCACAAATTACTCGGTATCTAAAATGGTCAGAGAGGAAAAGGGTGAACTTCTGAAAAAGTAGTGGACATAGACACCCACTATGGTTCTAATGTGTTACAGAATTTGGAATGTGTGTTTTTATATTAAAAATGTTAAATTTTATGCCATGTGAAATTTTTTACAATAAAATTATTTTTTAAAATACTATACTATATAACAATACTCTCCACATGAAACTTTCAAGTCCTTTTTCTTTTAGTCATCTTTCCTAAATGCCCATCCTCCAAAATTTAAAAAAAAAAAACTGACAGTAGTAGAATATGAAAATGGCAGGTGTGGCTTTCTGAGAAGTGGAAAGACTGAAAACTTGATTGTACGTTAGTCCGAGGACAGAATGCAAACGTTGCTGGCTCTTTCCTGCAACGACTCAGCAAAGAGAAATGATGTCTTCTACTATAATGAACAACTCTCTGGATAATCAAGGGCAAGGTCAGTGTGGCTAAATTCTCACATCCTCTTTCTGATTTTTCTCTATTCCTTGAGAAAAAGCAATAGAACTGAACCAGATCTGATCAGGACTCAGGGAATTTCATATTCAGTGTTCCTGCAAGATGTCCTAAATTCTTTAATCTTAAAAGTACTCATTATGCTATATCTCCTCGATGTGAAGTTCACCTCTCAAAGGGAGAGAACCAGTTCTGAACTCCCAGTCAGTTGAAAGCAAGATTGAACAGGTATTTTGAGCTTTATTCTCCACCACTGTGGCTGTTCACTGGACATCTCTGGCACATTTCTGTTACTCTACTGAAAAGAGACCTAGGATCTCCAAATTTATTTTGGCTATTTTGTGCTTACTATATAACGATAATGTTCACTTCACGATTCATGCACAAACCATTGGCTTAGGATAATAAATTCCTCTTAAAACCACCAGTCACCTACAACCTGGAGTCAAACACTCTATCTCCTCTCCGATTCCTAAGAGCAGGCTCTTTCCAACGTGCTAGATAGCAAACCTTCTCAGTTACTCCAGGATTCTCCTGAACCACCCACTTTCCCTCTTTACTGAACATTCACAGATCAGCTTATAATCATGCTTGAAAACCTCACCCAAATTATTTAAAACCTAACCTTGACCTCAACATTCACTCCCAGCTATTTTCCACTTTTTTCAATTATGCTCTCATAAATGTTACTTATACTCTACTTGTTACCTGCCTAGTTTGCAGTCTCTCTTTAGCCTACGCAGACAGACTCTGGGCAAGACATTCCATAGAAACTCTCCACACCAAAGTCACTAAGCAGCTACACCAAACCCAAGCATTTATTCCACAGTCCCATCTCATTCCTGACTCCCTACCTGCCTCCCATTCAGTCTTGCAAACTGTTTTTACTCCACTGTTCCCTATCCCAGTAAATGGCACTACCACCTTTCCAACTGCTGACCAAAATCATATGATCAGATTGAACTCCTTTCTTTGACACACAGTTTTTTTTTAAAATGAGTGTTTTTATTTTTCCCATTTTATTAATATGTATATATGTGATACATAATGTTTACATTGAACTTGAGTATTCTGTGCACATATATATTACATCAAGCTTACAAATCCTTGTTCTCTCCCTTTTTGATCCTCTCACAGCCTTCCCCTTCCCCAGCTTCCACTATCTCCCCATTTTGTTCTATGAAATGACTGTATTCTGGGTTTCTCGTATTAGAAAAACCATTTGATATTTAACTTTCTGTGTCTGACTCCACTGACCATGATGGTCTCAAGTTGCATCCATTTACCTACAAAAGCCTCAAAACTATCTGTCTTTATAAATAAGCAGCACTCTGCTGTGTACATATACCACAATTTTTGTATCTACTGGCCTGCTTATGCATATTTTAGTGTCATCCACATTTTAGCTATTGTTAGTTGTGCTGCTATGAACATGGGTATACATATATTTCTTTTATATGATGCTTTTAACTCTTTTGGAAAGATTCTCAGAAGAGGAATTGTTGGGTCGAAGGAGGTATTTTCAGCCTTTTGAAGAATCTCCATACTGCCCCTTCATAGTAGTTGTACCGTTTTACACTCCCACCAGCAGTGTCAGATGGTTCCTTTTTCCCCCAGAGCCTGGCCATCACTGACTGCTGTCTGATACATGCCACTCTCTCTGGGGTCAGATGGTATCTTACTGATGTTTTGATTTGCATCTCTAGTGGCTAAGGATGTTGAACATCTTTTCTTGCATTTACTGGCCATATGAACTTGTTCATCTGAGAATTGCCTATTCATTTCTGTTGCCCATTTTTTAACTGGGTCTTTGTGAAGGGACTGCTTTTCTTGAGTTCCTTGTATACTCTAGATATTAGCCTTCTACCTGAAGTATAGGTGGTGAAAATTTTTTTTCTGTTTTGTCGGTTCTCTCTTCACCCAATGAAAAAGAAATAGCCCCAGAATCAACAAATGGATTACATCATATTAAAAAATTTCTACACAGCAAAGGAAATTACTGATACACTCTTATCCAACCCACCCACCAACAAATCCTGATGGCCTTATAATAAGAAATCCCAACTCCTCCTTCATCGTCACTACCGTAGTCCAACCCTCGTCATCTTCTGCCTGAGCTATTAAAAAGTTTTCCCCTGGGTTCAATTCAGCTGTATACATTAGGAAAAAGCACAAAACCAGAGCTGCTTACAAGGTTCAAAGGAAGTCCAGAGGGGGAAAAGCCAGGTTGGGCTACTCTGCTAAATTCCTATTCTAACATTCTAGGACCCAGCTCCACCCTCAGTGTCACTTCATAGCAGAGTGATCCCAAGTATGCCACTCTCTCACACATGCCAAGCAGGAGAGCACACAGACAAAACAGAGCATCCACTGCTGGGCTAACTCTTCAAATGGAAGTCTAGGAAGACTTTCTGCTTACATCTCACTAGTCAACACTAAGACACACACAGCTGCAGGGCAGGCTGGGAAATGTGATAAGCTCTGACTTCAGGCAGCCAGGAGTTCAATCAAAATTTGTGGCTCTCCCTTGCATGCAGTTGGTAGGAACATGATATAGCCACAGTGGAAAATGGTATGGAAGTTTCTCAAAAAATTAAAAACAGAATTACCATAAAACCCAGAAATTTCACATGGGATCTGTAGACCAAGGAATGCAGGAAATATACTGAAAATAAATTTGTCCTTCCACACTCACTGAAGCACTCTGCACAATAGCCAAGGCATGGCATCAATCCCCAAGTATGTAACAATGGTAAAGACAGTAGGATACAGATAGCAAAGAAATACTATGTAACTTTTAAAAAGAAAAACTCTGCTGTTGTGATAACATGAGTGAATCTGAAGGACATTATGCTAAGTGAAAAAACAAAGGCTTAGGAAGACAAATACCACACAATCTCATTCATGTGTGGGATGAAACAGTAGAACACATGGAAGCAGAGTGAGAAATGGGCCTACTGAAGGCTGAGAACGGTGGCTGGGGAGATGCTGGTCACTTTTCAATCAGATGGCAGGAATAAGTCCAGAAGACCTATGATACTACCTGGTGACTGTAGTTAATAACAAAGTATTGAAGAGTACTTGCCATGGCTTCAGTATGGCTTAGGTGTGTCCCTGCCAAGGTTTCATGTGTTGAGATTTAATCCCTATCATGAGGTACTGAGAGGGTTGAAACTTAGTCTATGGTGTTTAGAAGAGCAGCCTTCAGGATGTGACCAGCACTAGGTAAAGTCATCAGAGGACAGCCTCAGAACTGAATCACTAGTACTCTACAAGAAGAGAGAGAGAGAGTCTGGAAATCATGCATGTATGAGTACACACACACACACACTCCTTGTCACTAGCTGTGTGATATCCTGTACCACCACGGGACTCTGCCAGCAAGAAGGCAATCACCAAGTAAAAATCCTTGCTCTTGGGCCAGAGGTGTGAGCCAAAATACTTCCTTTCTTCATAATTTACCTGGTCTATGCTATTGTGCTATTGGACACAGAATAAAGAACTAATAGCAGTACTGCAAATTGCTAAGAGAGCAGTTTTTAAATGTTCTCACCACAAAAAAGGTAAATACGTAAGGTAATAATCAAGCTAATTAAGTTAATTTAGCCATTTCACATGTATGTATGTGTATATATATATATATATATATATATATATATATCTCAAAACATAATACTAAAAGCCATAAATACATAGTTTTTATTTAACAACTAAATATAATCCATTTAAAAATAATCACCTTGAGTCAAATGCTCAGTGACACAAACCAGACACAAAAGATTAGGCATCACATGGCATATCTCCTATAAGAATACCATAATTGCATGTATAAAATAATCTTAACGAAAGACAGAGAGAAGGCAGAAGGGTGATGGATCACCTGGAAAAAGGAAGAGATACTGAGAGTAGAAGGGGAAGGGGAGGAAGAAAAGAGGAAGGGAGAAATGGTCAAAATGTAATATATATGGGCATAAATCCCCCAAATTGTATGTAATTAACATTTAAATTAATTTGTAGTACACATATATTCACATAAAAATTTTAAAGAAGTTTTTCTTAGCAGGTTCCTCTGCTTCATCCCCACTGGCCTTCTTGCATATACCCTGAGCCTGCTGCCAAACATGTTTCTGCCACAGGGTCTTTGTACTTGCTCTTTGTTCCCTCTCCCACACAGCATTTCTCTCAGATATTTACACAGCTTAAGTTAGTTTTCTGCACAATGTCACCTCAAAAGAGAAGTCTTTTCTCACCTACCTATTGCAAAAAAGAAAAGAAAAAGAAAAGAAGCCTCACCACCGCCATCCTGTCTCAAGTGTCTTGCTTGACATGAAGCTATACATTTGTTTGTTCCCTGTGGAACATAAGCTCAGTGAAGATCGAAGTTCAATGCGTACTAGCTCAAAGAATCGGGCCTGAAAGAACTGGATCTCAGCTTAAAGAACACAGTGACGGAAAGGCTAGTATTCATTTTTGATGTCTTTATTTAGGTAACAATCTATCAAGAGTTCTCCATAAACAGAATTCATAAAATCCTCATTAGCGTGACTATCAAGTAACAATTTATCAAAACTCAACAAAGATATGAGGAAGAAACTGAGAGAAACATTCTTCTTAGAGAAGATATCTGGCATCCTCCTCCTGGTCAAAATTACAAGAAAGTTAACTTCTAATACATTCAAGACACAAAACGATATCTGAGCCCTTTAAATATGCTTTTGTTTTTATCACCTATAATACACTTTGAAGTTTTACTTATCTCACTCAACAAATGTTTACTGCTCACTTCCTACATCAGACACTGCGTGAGATCTTAGGTTGAAAGGGGGAGTCCTGAATGGGGGAAGGCTAGTTCTAGAAATTATTTCTGCCAACAGAAATTACTGATTCAGATATTTTTATGATACCTATGCTTTGATTCACAATGCTGGCAACAGGGCTTATTTGTTATTGCATAATTTAAAAACATAACACTGCTACACAGGTTTAAGTCATAGTAACAAAGCAGGAAGACCATTTTGAAAACAAATTAAGTACTTTCAGATCAGAGCTGCGTAAGAAATTGGTATCACTATGTACTTTTTTCAAACATTGCCGTTATATCCATGCAAAAACACTATTGTACATAAAAGCTGTGTAAGTGAGAGGAAGTATTCAGTTTTACTTCCTGATAAAGGTTTAATATTTTCATACTCAGTTTAACACTAAAGATTCAAACTTAGGAGGTCATGAAAAAATGCCAGACTTCAGAATTTTATGCTATTTCATCATAACATGGACTCCTCTACTTCAATAAAGCATGATACATACACAAGTATTACTAGATACTAGCATATCAGATGATGAAAAAAACGCTGGGGTGAAGAGAGAAAAGAAAATGGAAAGTGAACGGCTGCACCTGGTGTCGGCATAGTTGGCATTCTTAACAAGTTTCAGCCCCAGGAAGCTGGATCAATAGAGGATGGGGGAAAAATGTAAATTGCATTATCATTTTCCAAGTGCTAATATACATGGATGCTGAAAATTCAATTGAAAAGGACTGGCTTATTAACTGTGGCATGCCGCAATTTACATATCTCTCCCTCCAGATGTGAGGAGGGCAACTGAGAGGAAGGGTACTCAGATCAGCAGGGGACAAGGAAGAAAAATGCACATACACTAAAGGCTATCAAACTGGTCAAGTGAAGAAACAGTGACACTTGGTGAAATGACTGACTTTATCTTAAAATAAGTCTGACTCTAGTCACCCCTCGGCTGCATTCTGGAACTGCACAGAAAACAGCACAAGGAACCCCAGCCAGTCACTGCAGGGCTTTTTCAGCTTCTCAACTGTTTTCCAAAGGTGAGGGCGAGTGGAGATACTGAATACACACTCGACTGGACAGCAGGTGGAAACTACTTTGGCTTTAGAAAAAAAAGTTTTGTCAACTCTATCACATCTTACTGTCAGAATCTAGCCCAAAGATCTTAATGAATCCAAGACTGTATAGTTAAGTTTCTCGATGGTAACTATCAGTCTCACTGTGTCTCCTTATAACATGGCCTTTGATAACTTTCAAATATTTAAAAGAAATAACAGTACACAGGGCTGGAGGAATAGCTCAGTTGTTAAAGCACTTGCCTAGCAAGCACTAAGTCAAGTAAGTGCTAAGTACCCGAGTTGACTCCTTAGGTGAGCGTGGTGGTGCATACCTGTAATCCCAGCACTCGGAGGCTGAAACAGGTGGATTGCTGGGAGTCCAAGGCCAGCCTGGGCTCCGTGGTGAGTTCAGGAACAGCTTGGACCCCACGGTGAGGCCCTATCTCAACACTCCCCCCACCAAAAAAAAAAAAGAAATAATGGTGTAACAGCATTTAACTTAGCTTTGCTTTTTTTTTTTTCTAATCTTAGGGATTTCACCATAGATATGCAATGTTAAATAAACCAAATAAGAAGACGGACCACGAGAGCTAGGGGTACAACAAGCAGCCACAAACAGAGACATGTACTCCTGTCCTTGATGGGACAATTAGTATTCCATGGTTTTATGGTAAATTATCAATACTCCTATAACACATTTCATCAAGTGTTTACTGAGTAGGTAGGTAAGCACTAGCTGAAGTAATAAAATCTCTCCCCTTTCTTTTAGCTTTTGGTTAGGGCAATTTAAAAATATACACAAAGAAAACAAAATAGTATAATACATCCCAATGTACCCATTAACCAAGTTGATGATTAATGATATTCTGTTATTCTGGCTTCAACTACACCTCCACCCACTCCCTTATTTACTCTAGTTTTTAGGGTATATTTTGTGCATATACTGGAAAGCACAAAAAGTAATCATGTGCTTTTGGCAAGCAAAGTCATCACGTAATCCCCTTGCTGGTCACAATATAAAACACTCTGTGTCCTTTGAAAGTCCTACGTGTCCCTTTCTCACCCAGACTATTTGCAAGTAGAACATCTCTCATTCAACAGAAGACATATTTTTCTCCAGCACAGAAAAAAAGTCAGGGAAAGCAGCTCCTGAAATCCAGTATGACTGAACTTCAAGCAGCCACACAAAGGCATATAATCAGCTGCCTAAAGAAATGAAAAGGTAGGAAGCTGACACCCAAACGAGACCCTGGCCCCGCTCTCTTCACAGATAGCGTACAGAGAGAGAACTTCCAGAAAACAAAAACAAAACAAAAAGCAAAAACACTCCAAGGAATGCAGAAATATATAACAAATGGCTTTTCTTCCGTTTCATTAGTACTCTAAAGAAAATTGCAACTCTGTAAACACAATCCGAGAAGTAAGTAGTAACACAATGGCAAAACAATAAAAGCAGGATTATTATAATGATATATATTTTGACTGCTTACTATAGTGAGCATGTGTGTGGCAGACCACATGAAATTCCTACTCCTGCTCTCCAGAAAAGTAGTAATCATGCTGTTACGGAGCAGTACTACTGGCAATGACATTAACAGAGGCTAATAAAAATCCAAGTTAGAGAAGTAGGGGCTCAGGGCTAGTTCCATCTGACTCCACTGGGCTCTACTGAATACAGCCATGATGGTGCCACACAGATAAGCTGGTATGCTAATTAACACTACATACAGTCTGACACTTTGTTCCGCATGTCTAAGTCTTGTTTTCCATCCCTCTTCCACAGTCCTGCTGATAAAACCCCTTAACTCTTTTCTATGAGTGCTCACTTAAGCTCACAGAAAAGAAAATTTGGCCAACATTTCCATTCCCTGGAAAAGGGATAGAGAGAAAGGCTACACCCTCAGTTTCATTTACTGGTTTCTTCCCTCTTAGGAAGAAATAGTCTCCACAATTCAGAAGAGTCTTCTGAAGGGCTAAGTGGCCTAAAGCTGAGAGAAAACGACCACTTCCTTCAGGATGTAAACCTTTCTAGCCCGCCTTTGTGCACACGGGAGTAAGCTGACCAAGCAGGTCTCTATTCTCAGCTCTTTGTTTCCCACTCCCGTAGTTAGGATTCTAGGGTACATCAGCCCTTTCCCCAGAACCAGTTATCTACCAGACACTGGGGAACATAAGACCACCTCTTGGCCTCCTGACATGAATGAGAATGACACAGTCATCGATGTTTGCTTCTCAGGTGTCTTTGCAAACAAGTTAGAATCTGGGAGAAAAGCTGTAATCAACTAGAGTCCCAAACTTCCAAGTAGCTATAATAATTATCCTTTGTCTCAACTTAATTCATTTAGACTATACCCTTTTCCTTCTGGGTGCCCTGCTAGCTGTAACTCATAGAAATATGCTTGGTTAGGGATGGAGCTGGGGACATGCCCAGCTGGATTAGTCTTCATTACTCTACACCCTGGCTACTTACAGCTGACATCAGCCCTAAGAACTCTTCGATAATTATTTTCTCATTCCTAGTGGTACATACCTCCTTCCTTCATCCACCTGTAACACTCCTCCCACTTTCAGCACCACCACCAATGATACCATGCACACTACCAACACCAATTTCACTGCTATGGTTTGGATATGCTTTGCCTTCCAGGAGTTCATGAGCAGGAGCTTGGTCTTCAGTATGGTAATCTTGGGAGGTGGTAGATACTTAAGAAATGAGCCTAATGGGAGTTTTTCCTGGCCCCTTCCTTGCTCTGGTTTCCACCTCATTATTCTATCTCTAGCTTTGCCATGTGTTCTCCCATAATTCCATTCACCATGAGCTAACTTAGCTAAGTGGGGTCATGCCAGAGTTGGAGCTATGCTGTTTGCAGTTTCTGACTCCAAAAACGTGAGCTAAAAAATCTCTTTTCTTTATCCTCAGGTATTCTACTCCAGTAACAAAAACAAACCAATATAACTATTATTAATAACAAAAATACCATCAACACCTGATAATACTACCACCACCATCAATATCTGCCAATACCACTACTAGCAAAACAAATATTAATACCATCACCTTTTGGGTGCTTAATATTAACTTGCTAACAGTGACATGTACTTAATCAATTTCTTGCCAGGGCCGCTACTACCTTATTCTCCTCTGGAGTGAAGAGGACACGGAATACGGATGGCACTCCTGGAGCTACTTTGTGGCCAATATCTTTGGGACGGATTACTTTAAAGTAAGGTGAACTCTCCTCAACAATTTTCACCATTCTTGGAATCTGTAGGAAAAACACAACATGATGCGTAATGTGCACATGAAATAGCAAAAGAAAACGTACAAGCTTCGGGTTAAACATGATAAAATCTCCATCAGTTATTTCCTAGACACGTGACCTTGCTCAGGTTTGAACTTCAGTTTCCTCAACTGCACAGAGGGCATCAGTATCTGCCTTTATCACAGGGCCTCACACAAAGCAAGCCTTTGCTACACTCTAACTTTAATGCTTATTATTATTATTATTACTCATTCCTGTTTTTATTGCACGTCTTTGTTCATTTTATCATTTAAATGTGACTAGCCTCAAAAACTAGCTGCTCAATCAGCTAAAACATCACCAAGATGATGGAATTAAGCTGGATTTCCCAACATTTGAGAACGGTACTGGGAAAAGGGATCACACTCACTATGATCCTTCTGCAGACCACACATATACACCATGATGAGTTCCCCATCTACACAATAACTTTGGCGCTTCATCATGACTCCCATCCTACAGAGTAAGAAAGCAGGACTGCTTTCCCTGAAAGGTGCAAGTCCAGATCTGAGTCTACCTGCCTCCCTGTGGGGTTGCCCCAAACAAATACCACTAGGAATAAGAACAAAAAGAAGGCAATACTCCCAGGCCAGTCTCAGGAAGCTTCAGTTTCATTTAAAGTCTTACACTCTGGGGTCAGGGATGGGCCAAGGCTCAGTTCCCCAACACCACATAAACTGGGCATACCAACTCTAATCCCAGCACTCAGAGGCTGAGGTAGGATGATTGCCATGAGTTTGAGGCCAACCTGGCCTATACAATGAGTTCTACATGAGCTTGGACTAAAGAGCAAGACTCTATATCGAAAAAGGGTCATCCACTGCTCCCTCCGCCTTGCCCAGAGCTGTCCAGAGCTGTGTATCTCTATCTCACAGAGTCCAAGCAATGGAAGAAAAGAAGACATGTACTTCTAAGGAAAGTAGAGGAGGCTGGGGCTAGAATTTCTACAGATACAAAAAAAGAGGGAAGATTTAGAAAATTAACTCAAAAGAGTAGAAGAAAGTAAACCAGAGCTCAGTCAGCTGAAGGACGACTTAAAGCCTCAAGTGAAAAAATAGAAAGGGACTTCCACAACCTCTCAAGGATCTAATCCATGTGAGGATGTGAAGTAGAAATACAGCAAGAGCTCAAACAGAACTTCAGACAGAGAGTAGACAGTTACAGAACAGACACATTGGTTCCGCTGGGAATGGGGCTGCACAAGGGCATTTGTGTTGTGCCAAATGATACTAGGTAAGATTTCTGGGTACATGTTTTTTTCCCACTATTTTTATTAATATACAAATGTAATACATAGTATTTACAATGAGTTTGGGTGTTTCATACACCTATGTATCACATCAACTTCACAACCCCTTTCCACATCTACCCTCCCACCTCCTCCTTGTCCCTTCCCCCAGCTCTGGCTATCACTTCACATGGTTCCAAAAAATGTCTGTTCTGGGTTTTCCAAGTCCGAGAAACCATACAGTGTTTAACATATTAATCTTCCACGCCTAAGTCATTTCACTCAAGTCACCACTTTACCCCAGCTTCCTATTCCTCTAATGGGTTCACAGTAGTCAAATGCTTGATATCTCCTCTCCGAATCCAACCAATCCCTTCATTGGGATACTCACCAGAAGTTTTTTTTTTTCCCATATTTTCCTACATCTTTGTTGTTATTGTTAAACCTGGCCTTACCCACCAGTTCACACTAGAAAATAATTATAAGCATGTAGTTCAAAAGGATAGTTAATCTGGGAAAAAAGAAAAATAATAAATAAATAAAATTCAATTGCCTTAGCTGAATACTGGAAGGTGCATATTTGTACACTCACAAGGTTATCTTTACAACAATCTGTTTCCTTAGGATAAACTTTCCTTAGTGACCTAATAAGTGAATCACTATAACAAAACAAAGTTAAAACTATATCACACTGCTACATTAAATGAACTTAAATCTATACCACATAAGTATACTTAAAGCGACAGACATGTAGGCAAATCTAGTTATTTCAGAATTTCCTAACTTTCATATCTTATTTACTCATATTTCGCTGATTACTAACCTACTTTTTTCTCAGCTCCTTCTCCTCTAGCTGTTGTCACTTTTTCTCTGGGGTCATTGATGTCGCCGGTCTCCCTTTCACTGTCCAAGTTTCCTTTAAGTATTTTCTGCAGTACTGGCTCAGTGGCTGCAAATTCCTTTAAGCTGTCCCTGTCATGGAAAGTTTTAAGTTCTCCCTTTAAGTTAAAAGATAATTTTGCTGGATATGGCAGTCTTGGCTGGCATCTATGTTTTTTTAGTGCTTGGATGATATTGCTCCACAATTTCCTTGCTTTTAGAGTTTGGATTGAAAAATCTGCCGTTATCCTGATGGGTTTATCTTTGTAGGTCACCTTCTGTTTTTCTCTTACTGGTTTTAGTATTTTCTCTTTGTGTTGGGTTTCTAGAATTTTAATTATGATGTGTCGTGATGATGATCTCTTCTGATCAAAGTTGTTTGGTGTTCTATATGCCTGCAAAAGTTCCATGTTCATTTCTCTTCTTAGATTTGGGAAATTTTCTTCCATTATTTCATTAAACATGTCCTTTAAGCCTTTTGTTTTGTCCTCAGTCTTCTTGATTCTCATAATTCTGAGGTTATTTCTCCTTGAATCATCTATCAGCCGTTGTAATGATTCACTTTCTTTCTTTACTTTGTATTCTGCATGGCCTGTATGTTGCAGCTTAGTCACTTTATTTTCTAGGTCTGACATTGTATTCTGAAGTTGTTTAAAGTGGTTGCTTATTATTACCTGTGTGTTTTTCATTTCCTGAATATCTGCATTCAATTTTTCTATATTTCTGTTGTGTTCTTCTCTAATTTCTTCTTTTGTCTTCATTATCTTCTGGTATATTTCTTCTCTTGTCTCCTTTAGTTGCTTTTCAAGGCTTGCTTTTTGCTTATCTATGTATTGGTGTAGCTCTTCTTCTGTTTAATTTCCTGCTTTAATTCCTGCTGTAATTCACTGAATTTCTGGGCCCAGAAGTTGCCATCATTTTTGCCATATTCATCTTTATTTACCCTGACTTCATCTCCTGGGGTTCCAGGTCTTTTTGTAGGAGGTGTGTGCCTGCGCTTCCCCAATGCTTCTTTGGTCTGGGGAATCAGATCTTTTCGTATAAGATTTGTTACTGCGTTTCCCCATGGTACTGCTACCTCTGTCTCTGGTGCACAGGAAAAGTGAATGGCTCCTGGTGACGTCACTGCCTGTGTAGGCTGTTGAGTCCCGTTTCTGATCTGGGATTCCGGGATCTTTTCTAGGGGGAGCGCACACTGCGTTTATAGTACAAACTCCCGCGGGTTGGTGCTTCTGAGGTCCCCCGAAGCCAATGATTCTGACTAATCCGGGTCCGCGCTTACCTCGGGCTGAGGTCTGGCCTCCGGACCTTGTTTGTGATCTGTGGGTGCCAGCAGCACGGGGCTGCGCCGAGTCGGCTGCTTCTGACCCGCCCACAGCCTCTTCTCCCACTGTTGTGTGCTCCGTCCTATCCAGCTCTGTTTGGTCAGATGTTCGGGTTCCCGCGAGTGTTCCTCCATCTGCCGCTGCCTGCCATTTGCCGCAGGCCGCAGAGGTTTACTGGACTGCGAGGATTTTTTTTTCCCCCTCTGGTTTTGATGATCCTTCAGAGTTTCTGGCCTCCCGCTGGTCGCCTTTCAGTTTCTGGGGATACGCCTTGTTTCCTAGCTACACCAAACACGCTTTTTCTAACTATCTTCTTGACTTTTTAAGAGAGTTGATGAGGAGACTTTGTGCAGTGCTGTTACTCAGCCGCCACCTTGACCGGAAGCCCCGGGTACATGTTTATACACAGCATAATTGCTTATTAAATACCAGAATGGGAATCAACAGCAATACCAACAACAATACAGTTGTGTTGGTTTAGCATTACTATGCAACAACCACATTACTGAATATGTTCATAATTTTGTTTAACATTTAAAACACTACTGGAATGGGTACTGCTATTATCTCCATGGCTTGGAGAAATTTAAGTGACTTGCTCCAGGTATCAGCTAGACCCCATCTGGAATCTGAACTCAGATTACTCGAATCTAGAGTCTAAGAGTTTATATTGTATCCCACCTAAAACCACATGTGGCTTATGTAATGATCGATACTCACTCTTATTCAGGGTGTGTATGAATGAGAAAGAAATGACGTCCAAACAGGTTATTTTGTACTCGATGCTAAGGAGGAAGCCACTAAAGGATGAACAGAATGCCTCCCATGCTTCCGTGTGAGGCCATGGGCTAAGTACTAGAGAAGGCCGTTTATATCAGCTGCTTAGTACCAGGGTCCTGGAGTAACTCACTTGAGAACAAGCTTATCTGTCCTGGAGAACGCTGTCTTTCTCCTTGTTGGTAGCAGGACATTTCTTAGATGGGGACCTTTCTTCTGTCCATATGACCCATATTCTGGCTACAACCAGAGATATTGGATTACGGGTAAAAACTGAGTGCCACTTGGAGGAAAAGCTCATACATACCCATTATCCTGAACATACTATTTTAGCTTGGGTCTTGAGTGTCCCCCAAAAACCTCATGTATTTGCAACTGTGTGTTGTTGGAAAGTGGGGCCTGGTTGGAGGGGGTGGTTGCTTGGGACTTGAACTGGAGGGATTGTGTCAACTTATTGAGACTGGGGGTTGCCCAAGGCAGAGCTTTCAGGTGTGTGTTTTTGATCTGTGGGGCAGGAAGTGAAGGAGGGGCACACACCTTGAGTGTGGGAGGCCCTACTGGCAGTTTCTTGCTGGGAAAGCTCTGTCCTTGCCTGAGTCTCCAGACATTGACTTGCTTCTCACCCACTTGGCTCCTGTGTACAATGGGATGAGCCGCATCCAGCCTTGCCATGTGCTAGCTGCCCCAAGAATAGACTTTGTGAGACCCTCCAAAACTGTGAGCTAAGCAAATCTTTCCTCTTGCAAGTTGTGGATGTTGGGTATTTTGCCACAGTAACAAGAAAGTAACTAAGACACATACTCATATGCTACCACTGATAATCACTTCCTGTTAAGGAACAGGAAGGATTGGCCAATACACTTTGGATAGTTCTGCTCCATCTTTAATAATCTAAATATCTGCGAAAGAGCAAAAGTAATAAAGAAAAGAGAATTCAAAGTGATAGTTCAATTGGTTGGCAGCTCTCCATGAAAACAAAAGCACTAATGTCTATTTAACAGCACCTCTTCCTGAGGTCTAAGGACACAACCCTGAGTACCTTGGATAATTTTTCATCTGTCTACCCTTTTAGTTCTGTCCCATGAGATCCTCCTGCTAATAATATTGCAGCAAAGAGCTAAATATACCATTTCATTCAGAGTCTGACTCTGCTGTCACTAAATCACCCTATTGATCTCTAAAAGGCAGCCCTGATTCTAAGCTAATATACTGAATATAACTGCAAGTCTTCCCACTTGCTTTGGATTGCAACATGGACTTGACTTATTCCTTTTTCCTCAGAGCTCAAGTTCTGTGGTATCCACACTCTTAGATTCCCGTCAGCATTGCTACATGTCTTTACAGCTAGAGGCAGCATTCCTCAGGTGCCTTCCTCCCTGTCTGATGGCCTGCACCTATAACTGTGCCCTGTTATGGGCTTCCATGCCACCCTGTCTTTCCCTATTGTCAGGTTTAAGGGAATTCTATGCATTTATTAATTTTTCAAAATTAGACTCTATTTTTTCTCTGGGAAAAAAAGGAAAAAGATTGAGAAGATATCTTCAATTACAGTTACAGAGACAAGGTTAAGACAGTGAAAGAGGCTCCCCCAAACTATAGATAAATTCTGAAGGCTAGTTGATATAAAAAGGAGGAGACAGGAAAGGGGGGAAAAAGAAAACTTTTTGAATATATAACTATCAGAATATAAATGTGTTACAAGATATAGATATAAATGCTGAATATTTACAATTCACATTAATAATGTTTATACTTTGCACGGGGGAAATAGTGTCTGTGATGCAGAGTAGACACTAATTGCTGTCTTAAGTGAAAACCTAGCACAACTGGTCAGACAAGAGAACTCCACGCCATTGATGCAACCAATCCCTCATCAACAACAAGTTAGTCTGCAGGCTGGGAGCCCACAATTTGTCAGCACTGCACTGGGACTGAATGTACTGTAATAACAAACAACAAAAGCAACAGGTCTACCTTATCTTACAGATATCTTATCTTACACAAAGCTTACAGTCAAAGGGCATGCTTTTATACTATTTTCCTAAATCTATCAAATTCAAAAAATTTTTCTAAGATCCTACAATACTAAAGTTTGTTCCAGTTTGAAAAGACTATCAGAGAACATACTCACTTTATCATTGTTCCTCAAAACCAGTGGCACTTCATATACTTCACAGGGAGTGTAGTTCTGGAAGATAATCTCTGATGGAAAGGGCTGGAATAATGCCTGATCCAAGTCAATTTCTGAAAACTGCAGTTCAAACAGTAAATTATTCATATAGTCACACAGGGGAAGATACAGATTTATAGTTATTAAACGAATGTGAAAAAACTCATAAAGGGCTAACTACTATAAACATTAATAGTTATTATTAGTGAGGTTATCAACTTCTACAATTCAAATGAAAACAGAAATTTTGGTTCTTGGTTGAAAAATAGGCTAAGACAGATACTAACTTTAGATTTCCTGTTGGGGCCCTCAGGGCCGGAGAGCCTCAGCATTGCTGACCTTGGCCAAGTTCCTTTAAATCACGTGTTGTTCTGCTTCTTTACTGTTTGAACCGTGTGAAATTCCAGGTGTTGCTTGTTTACTAAATTTAAGTCACGTGTTGTTTTGACCATTTGAAATTCCAGGTGTTGCTTGTTTACTAAATTTAAGTCACGTGTTGTTTTCCCTTTGAAATTTGGATCAGGTGTGGAAACATGTGACTGTTAACTAATGGGAAGGCAAGGCAGGTATAAAAGGAAGGATGTAGAGAATAAAGCGTCTTTTGCAGCGACCCTTGCAAGAGTCCAGTTATTTTTCAATCTGCACTCCCCCTCTCGAGTTCCCGTTGACTGACTGAGCGGGCTCGGTCAATTTCCATTTTCATTCATGATGAAGAAGTCATAATGAACATACCTCCTTATAAGAACAATTAGGAAAGTAATTGTACAAACAAATATCTGGGACTAGGAAATGGTTCATGGTAAAATACTTCCATAGCATGCACAAGGCCCTAAGTTTGATTCTTGTCACTGCAAAAACAAAAAACCAAAAAAACACTCAAATATCTGCTTAGAGGCACTGGAGAAATAACAAGATAGTGAAAAAATACTAATCATGCTGCAGGAGAAAACAGATTCATGGGGTTAGAGAATAGAGTGAAGAGAAAAAAATTAGGCTTCTTTTTTCCTATATGCATTAGATTACAGTGGGCAGCAGCACTCTATACAGCATTTTTAAACACACAATAAGGATAGGAAGCCAAGGTTGGTAAATTGGAGACCCTGATGAACTTTCTCCTCTTTGACCTATCAAGGAGCGCACCACAGGATAAGGATAGTCACTCAGTCCCTGACTGTGAACAAGGAGGTGATTCTGGATGGCTCATGTTCACAGAGGTCTGGAAGAAGCAAACAAGTCTTCTCTAGAAGACTTATTACTCTGTTTCACTCATACTAAGGAAAAATTACGGTGTGAAGCATAGATGTTGGAGGAGAGAAAGGGTGGTGGTGAGCGAAAGGTGGTCCACAAAGGCTTCTAGGAAGTCAATAATGTTCTATGTCACTTCTATTAACTTCCTAAGTGGTTATATGACCACATTGTCATCTCCTCAGAGAGCTTTTCCCTCAGCTGCTTTGTCTAACAAAGAAACCACTCGCTCACTTATGGGCACAGTCTTTGCATGTCTGAAGAGCAGCAAAAGGAAAATGAAGTTCAAAGAGAGGAAGAGGGAGCCACAAGGGAGGGAGGTCCAGATGCTGCATGGCCTTGGAATACTCCTGGGCACTGAGGTTAGAATTTTTTTTTATGAGAGTAATAGGAAGTCACAGGGCAGTCTGAAACACAGAAGTGATACATTACAGTGACTTTGTGATGAACTGACAAAAGAGTGAGACAGAAGCGGGGAGGCTGTTTCAGGGGTCCACATTATGGTGGCCTGAACTAGAGCTGGGGCACAGGAGATAGTAAGAAGTGTTGTGATGATGGATACATCTGTGAAGGCAGAATTTAGAGCATCTGCTGTTTATACCATGGAAAAGGCAACGTATCAGCCCCTCAGCTATGGATGATAATTTAATAATTAAAGCTATAAATCTCAGGATGAACAATTTTATATAGATCCTAGACAGGGAGGCAATGGGACAGCAATGAGAGTGGGAGAAAAAAAAACCTTCAGGGGGACCCACTCACCATGTGAAGTATCAATCACAACCCTCACGGACACTGGGGAACCCTTTGGAAAGGGCTAATTTAAAGCAGCTCAAATGATGCAGGTTCATATCACCATTTGTAGATAAAAATGAGGCATATAATTTCAGGAGTTAATTTAAAAGGAGGAAACAAGACCTTTTCTTATAATTATGTGCTCCAAAAGCCTAGAACATATGCTAGAATACAGAAACATTTTAAATAGCTAATTTTCAGACTAAAGAAATACATTTCTTTTTTCTCGGAAATAAGCCAAAATAGATAACAAATACCTACTTAAAAAGCAATTCTACCTTCCTTCCTGCTCAGGTAAGGAGGAACTGTGCATTATGCTAAGAAGATAATCTAATGGAGCTTGGCTAATAACTTAATTCTTGGAACTAAGCCTAACTCACAAAGAGTAGCATCAAATAACATCCAGAAATAGCTAAGAAAAAGAAGTATGACTGGTATTAAATGACGTTTCCACTTATGAATTATAATTTTCATCACCCAAAATCAAAGATATCAAGGGAACAGAGGTAGAAGAGGAACATAAATGCAAAGCCAATGAAAGATTAGGTGGCCAGAAACGGTAACTTTCATGTAGTTCCTTTGTTGTTGCTGCTGTTCAGGATGGTTCACACGTCCACGGTCCAACCCTATGTACCTTTTGATGCGTTGCTTCTTCCATAACCAAGTGCTCAATGATCCGTGGTCGGCACATGAAACGTGTATTTGCCAATCTCTGCTGTGTAGTGAGGGTCATTTCCTTCAGGTACTCTGAGGGTGTCAGCTAGAATTCAAAAAAATAAATAAATAAGCCAAGGATTTATAAGTGGTTACACTGAAAATGTTTTCATAAAGTGCTGGTAATGAATAATTTGTGTTTGCAGCTTTCAAGGTAATTCTGGAATGCCACTAAGTTCCTTAATAAAATATTTAAAATAACTAAATTATACAAGAGAAGTCCCCATGCACTTTTGAGGTCTTTGCTTGGTAATTTAAAATGACATATGCAAGTCCTTCTCTTATAATTTTGAAGGAATCACACACAAAAGAACTTACAAGAAAAAAATCAAGAAAGTGCATAGGAACATATCCAAAGAGCTCACCATGTATGTGCAGAAGAGGTATCTGAGCATAAAACTCTTGAGTTTGTAAAACCACATATGGGCTTGAGTTAAGGAAACTGAAATACTTCCGCTTCTCAAAATATCATATGACATGCAAGCAGAGCTCTTGGGTGTTTAACTATCATGTTATATACGTTAAGGAGGAGTCCTGTTAAATGTAAAGGATCTTGGAATTGTGGTACCACTGCTTAGAAATGAGTTTGAATTTTTAGATATCATAAGAACACACTTTGATGTATTTAGAATAAGCTCTAAGCTAATCATCAGCTTTAGCAGTCAGTCCAATTCATATACCCATATAAGAGGACAAAATATCTCAATACTTTATAATGTTGTAGAGAAAAAATGTAATCTATCATTTAAATAAAACTTGAGTTAGCCAAAACCATCATTATTATTTAGATGCTATTGCTAGAATGTTCACACTGTTCCTACTTTACATGCAAGGAGACTATGACCACTGGCAGCAACATAATGCTTAAATATATGTCAAGACTTTTAAAAACATCCAGGGGTGTGTAATTTAGCTGATATATTTTGCCTTTGGTTAAAGCCAATGCTCTTTAAAAATATTTGTTTTTCCTACAAATTTGGTTTCTGTGATTAAATTCATTTAAATGAAGGTATATTTCTAAATATAGCTTCCAACTTTGTTTTCTAAGTTCTTTTTGATTGGAACACAGACTATAAAAATAGAATGTTAAGAGGTATCAGCTCTGTTGTGATTTAAATTAAAATGCTGAAGTCCTAAAGGCAGCACAGTGTTTTTATGAATATGCACAAACAGCCACCACAAAAGGTAATGACTGATTTTATTTTTCTAATTAGAATCCAACTTGAGAATAGCTTTAAAATGTAGTAAATACTATGCTCAATTCTATAAATTTTGTATTAATGTTTCTTATACCATACAGCTCATAATTCAGTTTTCAACTAAATCATAAATCATTAAGGCTACAGATGTACTTATTTTTAAAAGATAAAAAAATATTTCCTACATACCATTTAGTTAGCACTTTAATGCTCTGTGTTCTACAACTATATAAGCAAATATATTCTTGTCAGTGTATAAGTAGCAACTTACCAGATTGAATCATTCAAAATTTTCACACATGGCTGTTTCTGATCCATACAAATTATAATTTTGTTGATTCTACCTACTCCTCAGGAAATCCTAACTATGTGTCTATATAGTGCTATGATTTGAGTTTATGCCCAAACTGGATGTTTTGGAATCCTAATTCACTGAGTTAGAACTGTCACAAATGAGTATTTTTCTCAGGGTTCAGCCCCGTTTGCTCTCCTGCACATGCCCACTTGATTGTTCCATTTTTCTATCATGCTAAGAGGTGGAAGGAGGTGTCATCACATTTACCCCAATTGCAGGCTTCCTAGACCTCAGGACCATGAGCAAAAATAAACCTCTTTTCTTTACAAATGACCCAAATTTAAGACTAACTCAGTCTTATTTCAACAAATTAATTTAAGCAAGTCAAGCCTATACTTTGACATGTGCTTGCAATTTTAAAGCTTCTCAGCTTTACATTGACCTGAAGAACTGCATTAAGTATTTTACATAGCAACTCCCCATTTACCATGTGGCTTGCTTCCTCTTCGGTGACCATCTTTGGACTCAGGGGCGGCATCACCTTGCTTTGGAATCCTTTGAACATTTTGACCAACCCCATCTGGACAGCCCCCATGGACTCCTCAAGTCTTTTACTTGTCATTTTTAGTTATTTTCTTTGCTCACCTAAGAGTAAAAAAAAAAAAAAAAATTACAGCAATATGGTTAATTGCTGAATACAGGTCATTTTTTAGAGTTTGCCAAATATAGAATATTTAGAAAACACTGATCTTCAGAAATACGTCAGATAGTTAGAATGAAATCTTCAGTATTTTATTTCATGTGACTAGTCTAAATGTATTCTTATTCCAAGGTTTAGAATCCATTTTCAGCCAATTCAATTAAAGGATTTTTAGGCTATGTTCAACAAAAAGACATGGAAATACAAACTGCTCCCTGTTTTGCTACAGTTAATTTCCCAAGGAGATAAGCAAACAAACCAGATAATATACTAAATAATTTGTTATTTTATCTGGTTATTTTAAAGTTCTCTATCATGACAATCTACCCTTCAACTAGAATAAAAACACATCTTCAGGTCTTCAAAGTTGGACAGAAATTCTCAAAAGTGCTGAAGATATGGAAAAGAGGAAGTTTAGAGTTCTAAGGTTTATATTTATGCGTAAGCCACAAAACTGCCACTCAGTATCTCCAAATCAAGTAACTATGACATTTCCCTTTTCATATTCTCCTTCAGACTTCTGGCAGGAGAACTCCAACTTTAATGAACCATCTATGTCTAGGTAATGACCTTTATTTTTATTCACAGCAGGCTAGGTTATCAGTCCAATCCAAAAAAAAAAAAAAAGTCATGCTAAAAATTCTTAATGAAATATCAAAAAAAAAAAAAAATCCACAGGTTAGAGGTGTATCTCAGTGGTTAGAGTGCCTGCTAGCAAGTACAAGGCCCTGGGTTTGATTCCCCTGCAACTTCTAAGCCAGGCAGATGTGGGAACACATGACTGTAATCCCAGCACTTGGGAAGCTGAGGCAGAGAATTACCATGTGTTTGAGGCCAGCTTGGGCTACACAGTGAGCTCAGGATCAGGCTGGGCTATACAGCAAGACTCTCTCTCAAAAAAAGAAAGAAAGAAAGAAAGAAAAAAGAAAGAAAGAAAGAAAGAAAGAAAAGAAAAGAAAAGAAAAAAGAAAAAGACAACTATGAATGACAATACATGCCTATAATTCTAGCACTCTGGGAGGCTGAAGCAGGAAGAGTACAAATTCAAGTCCAGCCTAGGGAATTTAGAAATGTAAAGAACCAGCCAATAAATGAATGAATGCATCAATACAAATGGGCTGGATATGTAGCTCAGTGTGAAGGCCCTGCGTTTAAAAGAACAAAACAAAACAAAACATCTAAACCTAAAATCATTAAAAAGCTTGTAACAGAGTAAGGCATTTCTAGACCAAACATGTGAGACATACAAAGGAAAAGAGATATGAGTGAAAGCAAACACGGCAAGCTAAAATAAAGCAATGGATCACACACGGAAATAAATACAGATCTTTTCTTGAAGAGATCTTTTATGGTAGATAGCCTCTAAGATGGCAGACAACAGCCCTCACATATGCAGAGCATAAAAATGCTTTGATGATGGACTGCTCTTACAAAACTGGTCACATAAAGATTATGGCTAGTGACACCACGGCCACCTTAATGTGTGTAAGTATACTGCACAGTGTGTGCATACTGACACAATTACCTAATGCCTTCATTTCTCAAGATGAATGTAGAAGGCAGTCACAGAAGGTCCAACATGCTATGATTTGAGCCCATGAAGACAAATAAAAAAATGGAGGGGAATTAATATTTACAAGTATAATCCATGTAGCTCTAAATGAACCCAGCTAGGGAAGTAGAGGTGTAGTACAGAGGCCTCCTTGGTGGTTTGATTTGAAGAAGTAGCAGAATCTCAGGATCTGAAGTGAGACTGGAAGTGGACTGTAGAGTCTGTGACCCCTGGAAAAACTCCTTAGTGAGTACACATGCAGACCAAGAGTTTGGTGTCCCCCTCCCCCCACCACCTGACTGTCCAGCCAGAGCCTCAGGGCTGTGCCTGCAGCACTGGTGGAGAGCACCGTGGCACTCCACCAGCCAACAGCTTGCCAATGAAGCCTCAGGCTGAGGCCTAAGGCAGTCAAGAAAGCTCTACAGGCCCATACTCAGCTAACTGCTGGAGCCTTACAAGTAGACCCGAAGCTGTGAGGTAGTAATACAGGTCAGGAAATCCAGCAACACCACATATCAGGGACACTGGAACCTTACTGAACAGCAAGAACAGCACACAGGAGGCAAGGTCAGTGAGGGAAGAGGAAGCTGCAGACATTCTGAGGAACTTGAGTCCAGCAGGAGCACAGCACAAAAAGTGATGTCCACTCTCCCAGACCCTTCCGCCTACATCACAGAGCTAGAGAAAGAGGACTACCTGGGAATGCTGGTCCAAAGGGCTGAGGGTAGAGGGAACTAGGTGGAGGCTTTTGGTTTGCAGGATCACCATCACCACATACTTTCAGCAAAGAACCCCCCAAGATTTCAGTTCATATGATTGAAGGTTGGACAGAGAGACTTTCCATTCAAACAACCTGGGAAATTTTTTTTGGACTTTGGACTCACTTCAATAGTTCTTTGTAGGTATTTTGGACTTGTGTTTTTTTCTGGTACTGATTTGCTTTTGTTGTTGATGGTGTTAATTTTTTTCTCTTTTTCTCTTGAATAGCTCTTCATGCTTTTTTTGAAAAGCCTTTCTATAGATTTTTGAGACATTCTCTATTTCATTCTTAGCTTTCTTTGTTTCTTCTTTCTTTTGTCTTCATTGCTTAGGTAGACTCATTTCCTTCTAGTCTTGAATGGGAGGTCTTTCCTGATTTTCTCTATTCTGCATACTCTTCTACTTTCTTCCTACTTCTAAAACAATCTTCTCAGTCCTCTCTTTCTCTATCCACACCACTCTTCTTAGTAGTATTGCTAAGTACTGATAATTCACAGCCATATAGCTTGGCATGTTGAAAATTAATAAACTGTGCTATTTAGTGAAATGCAGGACAAAAGGCAGATTCTTATATACCATTAACAATACAGTGTTATTATTAATAAACTTTAATAAGTTACTAGACATTATATATGGATACCTCTATTAGTAGTATAGAACAAATTTCTAATGTTAAAGTGAAATGGTTATATGAGTAAATTATTTATACATGTTATGATATGTCAAGAGATAGTATGTCTTAAATTTTACCATTGATGCTACTATCTATCTACCCCACTGTTAAAGAGGAAATAGCAGTTAGTAGCTATTAAGTATTGGTAATTTTTGGTGGTTTGGTTTAGTCTAGGTAAGTAATATAAATATCTACCTTATTACCGAGGATAATATACTGTTAACATTAGTGGAACCATGACTAGTAGACTTTGGATTTATTTACACACATTGATAGTTTAGACACATCCTTTAGTCTTAAGGGTAGAACTGTTGTGGTATTAAACTGGTTATTAGGTTAAGGTTTTGTCAATAATTTACCTGTCTTATATTCTAATGTCATCACAGATTTTCATCTGTGCTGTTAATGGTGTCATAGATATTGGTCTTGTTTCCCAATATATGCCAATAGGTCGTTTTTCCTTAGACAACATAAAGTACTGTAATCCATTTCTCCCTCACTGAAAAGTGTAGGAGATCAGGTAGCTGGCAGAAGGTTGGTCCTTGAGAAAAACTCCAAAATTAATAGCTGAGTAAGCTAAAAATGGCCAAAATTATTAAATGTCAAACAAACTTAAGGCATTTACACGGAAATATACAATCTAATGGAGGACCTTCACAATAGACACAAGAGTTCAACGATCTACCTGATACACGATCCACAGCAATAGGACTACAGGAAAATGGTGCACTAAGTCACCTGCAAAAACACCTAACTCTTCAGAAACTGATATCATGGGTCCTGAAGTAGTGATACCTATAGAAAAGGAAATATTAAAAAACAAGTGGAACATGGCCAATCAGCTCAAATAAGACATGGTTAAACAATTTCAAGAGATGCTCAGTGAGTTCAAAGAAAATATAACCAAACAAACAATATTGATTGATAATAGTTTAATGAATATATAGAAGATACAAGAAGACAAGGCAAAGCAAGAAATGTAGGAATATTTCAGTAGAGAAGTATAACAAATGAAAGAATTCCAAGCCGAATTCTTGGAGGCAAAAACTCATTTGAAAACACTGGAAATTGGTTTGAGCATTATAAGGGCAGAGTATCACATTTTGAAGGTAAAGTTGATTAATAAACCATACTTTCATTGATGACTGAAAACAAGAGGACAAAAAAGAGACTGGCTGAAACAGCTAATGAATAATTAAAAGAGAATTATGGAAATGCAAAAGAAAATACAGGACATCAAAAAGGTCTAAGAAAATCAACAAGATAACAGTACAGAATCTCCCAAATCTAGGAGAAAAATTAACATTGAAATACTACAGGTGCATAGAACAGCAAATAACCTTGACCAGAAAAGAGTCTCTCCATAACGCATCATACTCAAAATCCTAGGTACTCAACACAAAGAGAGACTGCTAAAAGCTGCGAGAAATAAAACAGAAAGTAACCTACAAAGACAACCCCATTAGAATAACTGCAGACTTCTCAACAAAAAACTTAAAGGCCAGGAAGTCATGAAACAAAACCATTCAAGTTCTAAAAGAAAACACAGACTATTACATTTAGAAGAATTAACCTTCAAAATAAAGAGAAAAGTTAAAATTTTCCATGATAACTAAAACCTAATACAATTTGTTACTGCTAGATCCAAGCTGCAGAAAATATGTGAAGGAATCTTAGACAGAGATAGAGGAACAAACAAGATGAAAAATCCAGAGAAAAGGAAACAGCAAAAATAACAGAACTATTCAACAATAATGAAGATTAAAAATCTGAAACGACATAATGTCAACAGTATATATTAAATACACCACTAGAATAACACTCCATGTTAATGGTTTCAACTTTCTTACCGAAAGACAGAGAGACTGGAAGATGGATCAACAAAACAACTACTTTTTGCATGCAAGAGACATACTTTATCCACAAGGAAACACACAGATTGAAAATAAAAGGACAGAAATTGATACTTCATGGAACTGGATCCAGAAAAGAAGCAAGGATAGCTATACTATTCTCAGACACAGCAGATTTCAGCCCAAAAAGGTCAGAATACATAAACATGGACACTGTCTGCTGGCAAAGGAAACAATCTGTATTAGGTCATCAAATTGTAAAAAACAAAAACTACTGGACATCTAAGGACAAATAGGCCTTGCTGCAATTGTAGTAGGTGACTTCAATACCCACTGTCACAGACAGGTCAACTAGACAAAAAAAAAGCAAAGAAATATTACAGTTAAACAACACTATGGCACAAGTCAACTTACCTGATATTTATAGTGTTCCATACAAGAGCAACAGAATACACTTTTTTGCTCAGCAGTACATGAGACTTTTTCCAAGATAGACCACATTATGGACCAAAACACATGCTTAAATAAATACAAAAGGATCAAAATAACTCCTTGATTATTTTCAGATCACAGTGGAATAAAAATGGAAATCAACAGCAAGAGAAACTATAAAAACTATACAAATACATGGAGACTAAATAACTTATTACTAAACAAATAATATGTTACAGAAGAATTCAGGGAAGAAATTAAAACCTTCCTAGAGTCAAATGACAATAAAAGCACATAAGACCAGAACCTGTGGGACACAATGAGAACAGTGCTCACAGGGAAGTTCACAGCTAAGAACGCAAACAAACAAATAAAAACCCAGAGCAATCCCAAGCAATATAATGATGCACCTCAAGGTCCTAGGGAATTTTAGAACAATCTAAGTCAAAAAAAAAAGTAGTGGAAGAAAAGAAATTATAAAGAGCATAACAGAAATTAATGAAATTGATACTAAAAAATACAAAAAATTCAAAGATAAAGGAGTTGGTTTTTCAAAAGAATAAATAAGATTGATAAGCCTCTAATGAAAAGAAGGAAAGAATAAGACTACATCAAGGCAATTACTAATGAAAAGGGTGAAATCACAATGGATACTGCTGAATTCAGAGAACTATAAAGAACTATTTTGAAAACTCACATTCTAACAAATAGGAGAGCCTGAAAGAAATGGAAAAATTTCCAGACACATACAAAAACACCAAAACTGAACCAAGAAGACATAATAACCCTGACTAAAACTGTAACAAACATGGAAACTGAGAGAGTAATAAAGTCTCTACAAAGGAAAGCCCAGGACTGGATTGATTCATAGTATAATTCTACCAGTACCTCAGAGAAGAGTTACCACCAATGCTTCTTAAACTGTTCCATGAAATTAGGAGGACCATTGCCAAACTCGTTTTTGGAAGCTAACATCACCCTGATAACAAAACCAGCAAAAGACTTAACAATGAAATAAAAATCTAGACCAATCCCCTTAATGAACACAGGTGGAAAAATTCTCAATATAAGATACTGGGAAATAGAATTCAGCAAATTATTAAAAAGATCATACATCATGATAAAGCTGGCTTCATTCATGGGATGTAAGGTTGATTCAAAATATGTGAATCAATCAATGTACTAAAACACATTAATAAAAGAACAGAATAGATGCAGAAAAGGTCTTTGAAAAAATTCTAACAACCATTCATGATTTTTAAAAAGTGAGGAAAATAAGTACAGAAAGACCTTACCTCAAACTGGAAAACTTTCTCAATATATGCCAAACCTACTGCAAATATTATAGTAAATGGAAAGAAATTGAAAGCATTCCCCCTTAAATCAGGAAAATGAAAAGGTTGTCCACTTTCATCACTCCTAATCAATATAATTCTCAAAACCCTAGCCAGAGAAATCAGGCAAGAGGGTAAAATAAAGAAATTATGTTTTGGAAAAGAAGAAGTTAATTCTTTTTGCAGATGACATGATTCTCTACAGAGAAGACACTGAAAACTTCATGACAAAACTCTTAGATTTCACTTTATTTTATTTTATTTACTTATTTATTTTGAGACAGTATCTCTCTCTATAGCCCCAGCTGGTCCTGAACTCAGGACGGAGGCCAGGCTGGCCTTGGACTCATGGCAATCCTCCTGTCAGCCTCCAGAGTGCTGGAATTACAGGCATACATGATCATGCCCAGCTTATGTGGTGCTAGGGAATTGAACCTAAGAATTTAGGGCTTGACTTAGAGCTTGCTAAGCAAGTGCTTTAACTGCTGAGCCATTCAGCTCAACTCTTAGAACTAATCAATAAATTCAGCCAAATTGCATAACATAAAATTCATACAAAAATCAGTAGCATTCCTGTATAACAATAACAAACTCACTGAGAACGAGCTGAAAAGAATAATCCTGTTCTCAATAGTTCCTCAAAAAATTAAATACCCCAGAGTAAACCTAATTAAGAAAGTGAAGGACTTCTACAAAGAAAACTATATTATGCTTAAAAAAGAAATTCAGTGAAGTGAGTCAGATGCAGAAGATTAAATATCAAATGGTTTCTCTAAGATGAGAAACTGAGAATACAGTCATTTCATAGACCTAAATGGGGTGGGGGAACAGTGGGAACTAGTGGGGAGGGGGAACGTGTGGGAGGATCAAAAAGGAAGACGGGAAAGGTTTGTGATTTTTATGTGATATATACGTGCACAAAACACTCAAGTTCAATGTAAACATATATTGCATATATACCTAACAATAAAATGGGAAAAAATTCAGGACATGAGAAAATGGAAAGACATCTCCTGTTCCTGGATAGATAAAATTAATATTGTCAACATGGCTATACTGCCAAAACTGATATACAGATTCAATACAATTCCTATCAAAATACCAACAATTTTTTTTCACAGAACTTGAAAAACAAGACTTAAATTCATGTGGAACCAAAAGAGAAGAGCCACAGCAATACTGAGTAACAAGACAAAAGCAGGTGGCATGACAATTCCAGAATTTCAGTTATACTATAAAGCAACAGTGATAAAACCCATATTCTACTGGCACAAAAACAGACAGGTTGACCAACTGAACAGAACTGAAGATGCAGAGACAACTTCCAGTAATCTCATGCATCCGATCTGTGACAAAGGGTCCAAAACCATGCACTGGAGAAAGTTTAGCTTCTTTAATAAATGGTGCTAGGAGAACTTGTTACCCACATGTGGAAAAATGATTATAGATCCCCCAGCTTTCACCACATACCAAAATCAAATCAAAGTGGATCAAAGACCTCAATACTAAAATCAGAACACTGAATCTCTGGCAGAATAAAATAGGTAAAACTCTTGAAGATACAGGTATAGGCAAAGACTTTCTCAATAGAACACCAGATGTAAAGGGAATAGCACCAATCTCCACTGAGATTCTCAAATTAAAATCTTCTGCACAGCAAAGAAAACAACAGAGTGAAGAAAGAATGAACAGGATGGGAAAAAAATTTTAACCATCTATGTCTCAGACAGGGGGCTAATGGACAGAATATACAAAGAAATGAAAAAAAATCAAAAATTGGGCAATTAAAATGAATAAAGTTTTCAGAAGAAGTACAAATGGCCAACAAATACATGAAAAAATGCTCAACATCTTAGACATTAGATAAATGCAATCAAAACAACACTGAGATACCATCTTATCCCAGTAAGAATGGCTTTTATCAAGAACTCAAAAAGCAATAGATGCTGGCAAGAATGTGGTGGAAAAGGATACCTTCATATTGCTGATGTGACTGCAAACTGGTACAGCCATTATGGAAAGCAGTATGGAGATTCCTCAAAAACTGAAAATACATATTCCATTTGAACCAGTAATACCTCTTCTGAGAATCTTTACAAAAGAGTTAAAAGCACAATACAACAGAGATACATAAACACCTGCGTTTGTAGCGACACAACTAATTACAGCTAAGTCACAGAAGATGATGAAATGTCCATCAATAGAACAATGGATAAAGAAAATGTGGTGTATGTACACAATGGAGTACTACTCTGCCATAAAGACAGATATGAGTCACCTGAGGGAAGATGGATACAACTTGAGACCATTAGGCTTAGTGAAGTGAATCGGACTCAAAAGATTAAATATCACATGGTTTCTCTAATATGAGAAACTCAGAGCATAAATAAGTAATAGAGTCAAATGGGGGAGATGTTGGGTAGCAGAGGGGTTAAAGGAGAGGGTGGGAGGGAGAGAAACAGGAAGGGAAAGAGAATGTGAAGTTGATGTAGTATGTCTGTGCACAAAATTCTCAAGTTTAATATAATCATTGTGTATTGTAAATACATGGTGATAAGAATGGGGAAAAAGTATAATTCATGAAAATTTTCTAGAAATAAAGAAAACAAAAGTGTGTGGTAGGTACCTAGGAAATTTTCTCCAGGATACTCAACACTGAATTACATTTATACAACCATAAGTTTTATTTACTTCTAAAAAAATTCTCTTAGCCTTCTGGCAAAAGTAAAATACCTTACAAAAGTAAGAAAACCAAGTGTCACTGGACTTATAAAAATCAATCTATTAATTGGAACAACAGTGAAGTAGTATACCCCAATATTTTTAGAAAGTGTAAGCTAAGGATTTTATCTGCCACAAACACATCTTCAGTTGTCACAGCTACAAAAAAAAAAAAAAAAAAAAAAAAAAAAAAAAAAAAAAAAAAAAAAAAAAAAAAAAAAAAAAAAAAAAAAAAAAAAAAAAAAAAAAAAAAAAAATCAGGACGCAAAACTCAGGGAATACTGTAAATATGTTCTTTTTCTGAAAAAATCTACTAAGGAGAGGCTTCATTCAAACAAAAGATGACTGGAGAATTGTAGCAAAAGAACTAACAATGAATATTTCTTGTATTTGACCATACAGCTGAAGTTAAAATGAATATAAGCACATGAGTACAGTTTTCAAAAATCAGGTTTTCTGGGGGGTAGGGGGGAAGCAATTTAAAAATGAAAGAAAAAGAGAGAAGAAAATAGAAAAAAAATCATTGACTTCCGCATATGTAATAGGTACGAGTCAAAGTAACCAGATAGCATAAAAGACAATTAATAGGATTATATTAGAAAACCTTTAAGAGAACAGTCAGTACCTGTCTCCTGGTATCTGTGTAATTTTTGCCCTTTGAGCATGAGCTATGTTCAAATATTCATTACTAAGAAGCACAATGCAGCATAAAGGATGAGGCAATATTTGAGATTAAGTAACAAAAACAAAAGCTATATGTTTCCAACTCGGGCATCCTTTAGCTCTCTTGGATCACTAGCCGACACATTTTAGGGTACACAGGAAGCCACATAGTGAAGAACCAAGGCCCACCAGCCACAATGTAAGTAAGCTTAAAGTGAAGTTCTGAGGGCTGCCAACAGCCACAGAGATGAGCTGCAAGGCAGACATTGCAGCTCCATGAGAGCCTTGCAATCATGTTGGTCTTGGCCAACAGCTTGACTGGAACTTCATGAGATAACGTATGTTATACCAAATTCTCAATCCCCAGAAACTGTAGAAAAATATTCTTTTGTTTTAGGCTACTAAGTTTTGGGCATTTCATTATATAGCAATAGATAACTAAGATAGACACTATGAAAGATTTATATTCAAAGATAAACATTCCTAAATGCCACACTCACTTCGGCAGCACATATACTAAAATTGGAACGATACAGAGAAGATTAGCATGGCCCCTGCACAGATCTGAAAGTACACATAGGCCCCAACACAATTATAGTTGGGGACTTTAATACTCCACTATCAGAAATAGATCAACCAAACAAAAAATCCACAAGGAAATAATACTACAGTTAAATGACACTATAGAAAACTTGGACTTAACAGATGTCTACAGAGTCTTCCACCCAACATCAACTGACTACACGTTCTTCTCAACAGCACATGGGACATTTTCTAATACAGACCACATCCTAGGACATAAGTCATGCTTAAACAAGTACAAAGGGATAGAAATAGTTCCCTGCATACTCTCACACCATATTGGAATAAGACTGGAACTTAATAGCAGCAGAAGCAGAAGAAAATACACAAACACATGGGAACTTAATAACCTACTACTGACCAAACAATGGATCACGGAAGAAATCAGAGAAGAAATCAAAAACTTCATAGAGTTAAATGACAATGGAAGTACATCATGTCAAAATCTGTGAGACACAATGAAAGCAGTCCTTAGAGGAAAATTGACAGCCATAAATGCACACATCAAAAGAACAGAACAGTCACAAATAAATTCGCTAATGATGCACCTCAAGGACCTAGAGAAACAAGAACAACTTAACCCAAAAGGCAGTAGAAGAGAAGAAATTACAAAGATCAGATCTGAAATAAATGAGATTGAAATTAAAAAGACAATAAAAAAGATTAATGAGTCAAAAAGCTGGTTCTTTGAAAGAATTAATAAAATCGACAAACCTCTGGCCAACCTCATCAAGAAAAGGAAAGAAAAGGCACAGATTAGCACACTTAGAAACGAAAAGGGTGAAGTTACAACAGACTGCAGAAATCCAGAATATTACAAGAAATTACTTTGAACACCTATATTCTAATAAATTTGAGAACTGGGAAGAAATGGATGACTTCCTAGATACATATAAAACACCAAAATTAAATGAGGAAGATATAAAAATCTTGAACAACACCATCACGCACACAGAAATTGAAGCAGTAATAAAAGCTCTACCTACAAACAAGTCCAGGCCCAGATGGACTCTCAGCAGAATTTTTTCAGTACTTTAGGGAAGAACTTATTCCAATCCTCCTCAAACTATTCCATAAAGCAGAAAGTGAAGGAATGCTACCAAACTCATTTTTGGAACACTAGTTCCAAAACCAGACAAAGACTTAACCAGGAAGGAAAATTACAGACGAATATCCTTAATGAATATAGATGCAAAAATCCTCAATAAGATTCTGGCAAAGAGAATCCAACAAGTAATCAGAAAGATCATACACCATGATCAAGTGGGCTTCATCCCTGAGATGCAAAGCTGGTTCAACATATGTAAATCAATCAATGTAATACACCATACCAACAAAAGCAAAAACAAAAACCACATGATCATCTCTACTGATGCAGAAAAGGCCTTTGACAAAATCCAGCACCCCTTCATTATAAAAACACTGAGAAAAATAGGTATAGAAGGGCCCTACCTAAAACTCATAGAACCCATATATGCTAAGCCAACTGCAAATATCATAGTAAATGGAGAAAAGCTGAAATCGTTCCCTCTCAAATTAGGATCAAGACAAGGATGTCCACTCTCACCACTTCTATTCAACATAGTTCTTGAAACACTGGCCATAGCAATCAGACAAGAAAATGAAATAAAGGGAATCTGCATCAGAAAGGAGTTAGTCAAACTCTTCTTATTTGCAGATGATATGATTATCTACATGGAAAACCCTAAAAACTCCACTACAAAACTCCTAGAAATAATTAAAATTTTAGCCAAGTCACAGGCTACAAAATTAACACTAAAAAATCAATAGCTTTTCTCTACTCTAAGAATAAACTTATTGAGCAAGAACTCAGAAAAATAATTCCATTCTCAATAGCTCAGCAAAAAATTAAATACCTATGTGTACACCTAACCAAGGGAGTGAAAAACCTATATAAAGAAAACTACATTACACTGAAGAAAGAAGTTATAGGAGACATTAGAAAAATGGAAAGGTATCCCCTGCTCTTGGATAGGCAAAATGAATATAGTCAAAATGACTATACTACTGAAACTGATATATAGATCAATGCAATTCCTATCAAAATACCTACAAGTTTCTTCAAAGAACTTGAAACAACAATCCTTAAATTCATATGGAACCAAAAGAGACCAAGAATAGCCAAAGCAATCCTGAGCAACAAGACCAAAGCAGGAGGCATTACAGTTCCAGACATCAGGCTATACTATAAAGCTATAGTTGTAAAAACAATTTGGTACTGGCACAAAAATAGACAGATAGACCAGTGGAACAGAATTGAAGATGCAGAGACAAACCCAAATACCCTCAATTACTTAATCTTTGACAAAGGGGCCTAATGCATACAATGGAAAAAGGACAGCCTGTTTAACAAATGGTGCTGCGAAAACTGGACTTCCACATGCAGAAGAATGAATCTAGCCACACACCTATCACCATGCACCAAAATCAAATGAAAGTGGATCAAAGACCTAGACATTAAAAATGAAAAACTAAACCTTCTAGAAGACAAATTGGGCAAATTTCTAAAAGACATAGGGGTAGGCAAAGACTTTCTTGACAAGACACCAAGAGCAAAAGAAATTATCCCCATTATCAACAAATGGGATCTTGTCAAATTAAAAAGTTTCTGCACAGCAATGGAAACTACTAACATTGTAAAAAGAGATTCAACAGACTGGGAAAAATGTTTACCACCAATATATCAGACAGGAAGCTTATAACTAGAATATACAAGGAGCTGAAGAAAACTAAGCCCACCAAAATAAAGGATCTTATTGAAAAGTGGGCAAACGAAATGAAGAGACTGTTCACTCACGAAGAAATGAAAAAGGCCAACAGATACATGAAAAGATGTTCAACGTCTCTAGCCATAAGAGAAATGCAAATCAAAGCAATGCTAAGATACCATCTCACCCCAGTGAGAATAGCCTAAATCAACAAGTCAAATAATCAGTAATAGTCAATAATCAGTGCTGGCGTGGCTGCGGGAAGAAAGGAACCCTCCTGCACTGCTGGTGGGAATGTAAATTCGTACAACCACTTTGGAAAGCAATATGGAGATCTCTCAAAAGACTAGAAATAACTGTCCCCTTCGATCCAGCGACACCCCTCCTGGGAATATATCCAAAAGAGGTCAAAACAATACACAACAGAGATATTTGTATATCCATGTTCATAGCAGCACAACTAACAATAGCTAAAATATGGAAGTCACCAAAATACCCATCAACAGACCAGTGGATACACAAACTGTGGTATTTATACACAATGGAATACTATGCACCTATAAAGTCCAACAATGTGGAGGCTTTTACAGGCAAATGGAAGAAGCTTGAGAACATCATGCTTAGTGCAGTGAATCAGAAGCAGAAGGTGAAATCAAAGGGTCTCTTTGATATGACTGTCCCAGAGCACAATTCCTATGGAACTTAAAACGAAAAACAAAGTGAACCGGGCATTGGGTAGGGAAGGAAGGAGGGAGGGAAGGGTAGGGAGAGGAACGAAAGGAGAGTGGGAAAGCCCTTGTCACCTTGACAAGACACATATGTGCATAAAAGGCTCAACTCCATTGTAAACCTTAAATTTTGCACATATGCATATCAATACAATGGGGGAAAAACATTCCTAAATGGCAAAATGAATTTTGTAAAAAGCAAAGAAGACACACTGAATAGAGAAAACAACAAGCCAAATGTAATACATGCCATTATATGATGTAAAACAGTATCACAGAGACTAAAGTTACGAGACATACCAGGGAAAGCAAAGTCTCAATTTGTCTAGTAGAAAAATATTTCAATTTGACTCAAAGAAAAATATAATTTAATAAGTGCACCATAGACATACCTAAAACTATAGCAATCTAAAAGGCAAGAGTCTGATTCCATTTTTGATATCTGACTGCTCAGAGCTTTCAAGCCCCACCATTATCTCTCCCCTTCTGTCCTACCTCTGGGCAAGTGGATACGATAGCCCAGGTGTTTCCTCTTTTGGAGTTGGCAAGAAACTCTAATAGAAGTTCTAACTGCATAGGACTCTCATTATAGCCCCTGGGTGACATGCTAAACATCGAACCATTATCATTTTCTTTCTCTCTCAAGATATTCTGGAACCTTCCTGGGCACTGGCTTTGCTCCTTCAGAAAGCCCAAGTAGGTAATGTTCTTATGTCTTCTAGGTGCATGATTCGCATCACTGGTCTTGACATTCAAGCCAAATTTTGGTCACTGAGCTCATTCTGCCTCTGGATGGTGAAAACTGCAGTAGTCAAGAAGCAGGTCTTGTGATCCTGACTTAAAGTTTTTGACCTTATCCATCCCTCACTACACTTACTATGTTATACACATTGAAAGTCTTCCCAAATTGTGAAACGAGGAGGTGCGTGGGGCAAGAGGAGTAATGAGAAGTGAAAATCAAATGTTACACACAAATCTGCCGAAAGAAAACTCACTAATTTGCATAACCAATAAAAACGAGTGAAAGAAAAAATAGATTTTTTTTTTGGCAGTACTTCAGACAGGACCCAAGGCATTTCATCTGAGCTATATTCCCAGTCCTTTATGCTTTTAAAAAATTTTAGCCAGGGTCTCCCCAAATTATCCAGGTTAAACTTGAACTTACAATGCTCCTTCCTCTGCCTCCCTCAGTGCTGGGATTACATGCATGTACCGCTATGCCCAGTTAAAAATACAATTTTTTAATGGGATTAAAGACGAAGAAGAATATATCATAGTGGTGAGACACAATTCAAGATAAAAGTGTAAAGTGTAATAAAGACAGTTATGAGTACCTATGCATCAAAGAGCACAAAACCATTCATATAAAGCAATAATTATGGGAGGTTTGTGGGGATACAGATGAAAAGTAATAGAGGACATTTTAACATATTACTCTCAGCATATGTCAGGTGAATAAAAATATAAATAGATCTTAAAATTTCTGATGCAACATAATGCATTAAACGGATTTGGAGGCATTTATCAGATGTCATTTCCTAACAGCAAATATACCTCCCCAAGAACAAATGAAATGAGTCACAAAATGTTTGTCATGTATTAGGGAATAAAGAAAATAGCAGGCTCTATAACTTTAAAATAGTACAAATAATACTTTGGTTACAGTACAGTAAAAGTTGAAATAAAAATAAAATCATAAAAGTCTATCCATTTGAAAAATGTAAAACTTTTTATTAATAAACAACATGAATTAAGAGTCCATGGAAAGAAGAAGATAAATTATTATTTCTGGTTATATGATTATTGCTACAAAGAGCTAAAATCATGGTGGTATAAACTATCTGGCAGAATTACATGTGTGTACATACTCACCTCAGAATCTACACTGCAGGAATCTGTCTAAATGATATACTAAAATATGTAATGATGCATGAAGTAGTGAGCCTGGTTCCTATAGAGGGGGTAAAAGAACAGGGCAAAGGAGACAGGAGTGAGAGTCACCTCCCTGAATACATCCTACTATGACGCTGACTTCTGACTCATATAAATGTTTTCTAAATTAGACCTCAAAAAGAACTAAGGAGAAAAAACATCAATTCTTAAAACTTAAAAATAAACTGAAATAAAGAATTTTGCTGTCTATCAAGTTGGCTTTATACCACAAAGAGAAAACAATTATTTCAAGTGACCTTAGCACAGTATTTTTGACACAGAGAGCAGCAGAAAAAATCTTACTACTTATTTTATTGGTCATAATATTAACAATAATATTTTAAACAAATAAGTAGTTTTATAATACTTCTAGAAACCAAGCATTTCAGCATTTAAAAAGACATAAAATACGGCATTATTTATATTAAGAACACTATGGTCTTTTTTTTTTTTTTTTCCTTTTTGGGACTAAGGGTCAAACTCAGGACCCAGTGCTTGCTAAGCATATGCTCCACCACTGACCCACCCTTCCTCAAACCCTGAAGGTCTTCATCTTAAATTTAAATTGCATATATGAGTGAAAGCTCATGATGGTTTTCTCTTTTCAAATAACCTTCTTTTGTTTAAAAAAAAAAATCAGAAGCATTGGAAGCCAGTAGCCACAGCAGTCCAGGAGCCTAGCCAGTGGTCTCTTGGGTATTACTTAGCACTAAAAAGAACTATAGCTCCCTGGATAAATGGGCAATTCAAGGATGAGGGTACAAAATGTATAACATGAACTTCAAACATTCTATCATACCATAAGATAATGACGTCATCAAAAGTTACCCGGATTATGCAAATGACCTGGAACAATTTGAAAGAACTCCCACTCAACAAAGATGACAATTTAAACAATGAAAACAAAATGTCTGCAGAGGATTAGTTTGTAAAAATCTGAGCTCAAATAATGCTGAAAAAGAAAATCATCAGTCATCTTTGGGATTTTGTCAGACACCAAACTAATCATTTTGGAAATAATAAAAGGAAGAATACACCATTTATTCTGAACTTTTTGTGCAAATGCCATCAAATATTTGATGAAGGGAAATTATTAATCATTAAAAATTGCCTCTAATAAATGTAGAAAAAATAACTACCATTTTGTAGCCCCTAATGAAACGAAGTATCATCAATGCTGAATAATTAGGTAACACATTGCCAAAGAACTTTATAATGGCTCAATCAGTCTGACAACACCAGAGCCCTTTAAATCAATCTCAATATTAAAAGAATAAAATCCATACTTCAAAATTTACAAAAAAAATCGAGTCGGGAATGTAGTTTAGTGTGCAGACCCTGGGTTGAATCTTAAGTATCACACACACACACACACACACACACACACATGCACGCGCACGCACATACTTTAATGTGCTACTTGACGTGCTGAAGTCACACCACCACTTATGAAGCACTATTAACAAACATTTCTAGACCTAAATTTCACTAAGCTACTAGACCTCCCAGCCAGGTTGGAGAAAAAAGAGGAAACAGACAGACACATATATTCTCTATGAGTATAATTAACCCAACTTCAGAATATGGAAAAGATGTTATATAAAATAACCCTTATTCAACTAATAGGCAGAGGAAGGACAATTACAAATTAAAAGTGTTTAACCAATCAAATACCAGGGTTGACCTTGTTTGGGTTATGATTCAACAAATAAGTAATAAATTATACAAAAATTAGTTTTCATTGAATTATTTTTTAACTTATCAAGAAATACTTTCATCAAATTACCTCCATTCCAAAAGATTAGTGGCAGTACTGCTAATACTATTTGCTATTATATATATCAATAAAATTTAAAAACTTTTTAGAGTTATCATTCCTTTTGTTGGTCAGGATAAAGGAATGGTGAATATACCTTTTTAAAGGAAGTTCTTATCTTCTAGAGCATTAGGGAAAATTTGCAGCCCAGCCTCCAACCCCACCAATAAAGGCAAAGAGATTTTCATCTTCTCCAGGTTGTAACAAGGTACCCCAACCATGCCGGGCAACATGGTGTCAGAAGGGCTGAGAAAGGAGCAGAGGCTCCCACATGTGTTAGGCAGTAATGAGAAAGATCTCCTCAACCTACTCCAGTGTCAGTGAAGACCACGTGGGGAGAATAGATATCCACTATTCCACCCCAGTAATGAGGAGACTTCCCTGTCCCACTGCAGTGAGGAGGCCAAGTGGAGAGTCTGACATTCGCCATCACTCAGAGGAATCACACCATGACCACACTCTGCAGTAGCAGTGGAGACCACATGGGGAGTTAATGAGGCACACCGGCCTCTGGACAGGAAGGCATCCGCAAAAGCCTAAGTGGACAGCCTAAGCTCTCATCCCTGTCCAGCACTAACAAAAAGCCCCTCTGTCCCACTAGGTCAACAGAGGCTGAGGGGAAGACATAGGACTTCCATCTCCATCTAGCAATAATGAGGCAACGCCATCCTCCCCCAGGGGAGGGATGTCAGAGGAAGGCTGCTGCTATAACATGATTCAGAAAAGACAGTCTCCTAACCCAGTATTCCAGGTGTCCAGGTTTCAACAGAAAAATCACTCACAAACTCAAGAACCAGGAACATCAACTTCAGTGGGCAAAGACAATCAAAGAATGTGAATACTGAGGTGACAACAGAATTATCTGATGAGGATTCTGAAGAAGCCATCAGAAAATGCTTCAACACACAATTATGAACACATTTGAATCAAATGATAAAACAGAAATAGAAAAGCTCATGGAAAAAAAAAACCCAGAAGCTATAAAGAGAGCAAATGGAAAATTCAGAATGTTTCAGGCTCAAACAAAAGATGTGGCATACATATCATCAGAGTCCCAGGAAGAGAGGAGAAAAGTGTATGAAGCCAAATAATTATTTAAAGAAATAATGGCTGAAACTATTCCAAGTATGACAAATGACATGAACTGGCAGACTCGTGAAGTTACATGAGCCCAAATACAATAAGCCTAACGAAAACCAAGTCACACCTGGGTATGGACATATGCAGGGTAGGGAGACACTCTTCTGCTTACACCCAAAACAATTAGACAATTCACCAAAGACATGAAGAGACATTTCACCAAGGAGAACACACAGAGTAAAAGCCAAATGAAAAAATGGCCAACATCACTAGCCGGCAAGAAGACACAAATTAGTACCAGGAGAAAACAGCACATACCTATCAACCTATCAGAACAGCTGAAAGAAATAGAGACAATATTCGATGGTGGCAAGGATGCAGAGAAACTGGTTCCCTCATTCTGATGGAAATGGAAAACAGAAATGGCACTCTAAAAAATGGGTGGACAACTTCTTAGAAAACTGAACACACACCACAGGACCCAATAATCACATTCTTGGGCATTTATCTCAAAGAAAGCTTACAACCACAGAAAAACTTACATATGATTACTCATATTTGCTTTATTTGTAATGGCCCCAAACTGAAAGTAACCAAAATATTTCCAATGGACAAATGGTGAGACAAACTGTGGTCCATCCCTACCACGGAATAATACTCAGCAATTGCAGGAAAATAACAAGACCTATTGACACATATAACAGTCAGATGGGTCTCGGGACCTGTGGGCGCGTGGGGGAGTAAAAATACCAATCTCAAAAGGTCACATAGTGTGATTCTAGTTATATTACATTCTCAAAGTGACAAAATTATAGAGATGAACAGCAAATTAGTGGTTGCCAGGGCTTAGGGATGATAATGGGCAGGGGGAGAAAGCTGATTATAAAGGCATAACACCAAGGATATGTTTAGGGTGATGAGACAGACACATAAAGAAGAAATAAAAAACAGGCAAAATCTCAAGGCTCACAGAGTTGGAGTAAACAAAAGAAAAATTGCTAATAAGTTTTTACATATTGTAAGCTGAGTTCCTTTCTTGTAATACCACTGAACCTGATAAGGAAATTTTCTGTACCTTGACTGTAGTGGTGTCTATATAGTAATGTCGACATATATGATAAATTAGCATGAACCATAGGGATGTACTGTACCAATGATAATTTTCTGGTTTTTATATTGTGCTATGTTACATAAGATGTAATCACTGAAGGAAATGGGAGGTAAAGGATCATGAGGAGCCTGTCTATACTTTTATTTGCAGTTTTTAAAAAATTTTTCAAGAAAGAAAGATTGGCAAAATCCATTATTGATGAATAGTTTCTGCAGGTGAGCACTCTCATATATTAATAGGCAGAATAGAAATCAATAACATTTTCTTGGCAACTAAAAAACCTGGATATTCTTTGCTGCATAAATATCCTTTGCTAGAATTTATCTCAAAGGTGAAGACATAGTCACAAGCTATTCTGCCATTGAATTGACTATTCTAGTTCAACAGAATACCTTATTTACATCAAAACCCAAAGTAGAGCTATCTTATTAAAACCTGATGACCCAGGTCTTTTTCCTTAAAATTCACTTACTTCTATAACTGATTTATTAAGTACTTTAAAATGTTCAAGCAATTTCCTTAACACTATGTTGCAAATACAGTCATTACTACTTGGACCATACTTTTGCAGCTCTATGTATACAAAGACTATACTATTTTACCTAAAAATTTGCTCACATTATTCCTCCTGACTACACTGTCCTTCATTTCTGCATGAATCCCTTACTGATTCCCACATCATTTCCTTACAAAGCAATTTCTGATCCTAACAACTGAAAGTGATTGTTCAGTTTCCTTGACCTTCTAGTACCTTATAGATTTTTCTTTTATGGCACCTAAAACTCTCCACTTGGCAGTTATGTGTGTGCTTGTTCTAATCTGAATAGACTATAAATTCCTTGAGGCAGACTGTAATGTATAATGCCTTGAATATAATAAATGCTTGTAAATTTCTAATGAACTATCTACCAGTAAACTCAGTAAACTAGACAGTCAACATTTGAGAGTTATTTACAATTGACAGTCGCTTAGTGCCAACATGTACCAAAGGACTTAAGCAATGCAAAGAGCATGTATTGGTGTCCTTGGAGTGCCTTGGGTCACGTAATCCATATGATAGTTTAATACCCTGCTTTTAAAGACCTTTCTCAGAACAAATATAGCAAAATGGGCCACAAACCAAAGAATATTTTACCTAAAAAAGTATGCATAGAAAAGCACCTGTTTCTCATAGTGCATTACTATACCAGCAAAAAATATCCCCAAATGTTTAGTTTTAATCTAGGGTAAAATTTTAAAGTTAATGTCATAAACTCATAGAATTAGATTTTCTTTAAATAGCTGTTATGAGTTAAACCTAAATGTCCCCCCAAAATCTCCTGTGTCTAGAGATGGGATTTTGGGAGTGTGACTGGATGGAAGTTTGCTATACTCATGCAGGATTAATACATCAATGAGCTGATAGCCATATGTGTTGTTAGGAGGTGGAACCTGGTTGGAACACTGGGGGTGTGACCTGGAAGTACACACTCTTGTCCTAGAACCTCTCTTCCCTCTCTGCTTCCTGGCTGCCACAGGTTGAGCAGATTTCTTCCACCATGCCCTTCTACCACACTGCTTCTGCCCTGGAGACAGCCAGCCCTGGACTGAATCTCCCCAAACTGTGAGCCAAGTTAAACCCCTCCTCCTTAAAGTTGTAGGTATCAAGTATTTTGTCCCAGCAATGGAAAAATTGCCTACTATTGCAGCCATTAGATTCCTTTCCACTCCATTCCCCATATGTACACTTACGTACACACAGGTATGCATATGCCCCTTGCTCTTCTATTCCCTCTATCTCTCATCATTTCATTTTTCACTGTCATTTCCCAAGCTAAAAGTTTTAGAGTCAATCTCTCCTGCTCCCCCCAGCCACCCCATAACACACTAGGTACTGCGCCGTTGGTCTTTTGAACATCTATTGTATTCCTGTCCCCAAGCCAAAATAATAGTCTCCCAACTGGGATGCCTACCTCCATTTTTTTAATATTCTTATCTTAAAAATCTTGCAGAGATAAGATATATTCAATTCCCCCACTCCTAGAGGTGAAGCCCATACTTCTTAGTACTAGCCCCTTCTCTGCTTCCTATCTACCTTGCACTTCTAACCATGCCACCTCATGGTGGCCCACCATCCAACTTTGGCCCTCCTTTCCCTGCCCTCCTCTCTTCTGTCTGTTCCTAGTCTCACGTTCACTCACTGATGGTCCTGCCACCTGGCTCTCAGTGCTCTCTTCTCTCTCAACCCCTGCAATCACTCTGGGTGACTGCAGCATCCATGTAGCTGAAAACCCATTTGAAACACTTCTGTCCTCACTGTACTTCAACCTGTATTCCCACTGATGTCCAGTAGGTCTCAGCATCACTGGATGCTACTCTACAACTAAATAAAACATTTATTTTAAATATCCCACTCTCAAAGGTTTACAGTTAACAAAAGAAAATATTTATAGCTAAGATATATTAGAGGAAAAGCAAACTGAAAAATAGTGTGTATAATTCCATTTCTGAAAAAGCAGTAAGAATACATAAAAATATTTCAGAATACCCACCAAACTATTAACAATGTACTTAAAATAATAATAAAAATTATAACAAACTACTAAAATTATAAGGGACTTTTGCTGCCTGAATAGATTTGATTTTTCAAGTGGTTACTGTATTAACTAAAAGCACACGCCACTTTCAAAACCTCAAAACACTATTAAAGACTACAATGAGGAGTGAAGAGGGCACCCCTTTTTTCTCCACAGGACCACAAGCACCTGCTGTCCAGCGTCCTCCCTCCCTTGCACTCCCACTGTTCCTGGCTCGGCCTCCTTGTGCCTGTTCATCTCATGTCCTTCTTGCCTTTCCCATCCTCCCAACATCTTCACTCTCTTGCCTCTCCAACCTAGATCTCACAGTTAACTTTGTCACCTGGTATCTCTGCAGTAACACTGTCAAGATCTTGGTTTCCAATCTTGCCATCAGAGCCATAAAAACCCTCATGTGGGTCTGTCCATCCAACTGCTCCAGTTCTCTCTCATACCAGGCTGGCAGAGCTGCAGAAGAGGACCATTCCTCTGAACAGACTCATCTTATTGCAAATTCAGTCTCCAGCCTTCACTGGGCCGTGTGCCATCTAACCTGTTTCCCTTGTCCACTTTCTTCCCATCAATCAGTTCAAGCCTCCACTCTACTCCTCCTCAAGCTCTATCCTCCATGGACCTCTGAGCTCCAACTCCATCAACTCAACTGCCTCCAAGATGTCTCTACTTAGGTGTCCACAGGCACACTAAGGCCAGTGCCTCCTGTCCTAAAACCTGCTTTCTCCTATAAGCCCTTGGAATGGACACATCATTCCCACAGCTGCCCACGCTCCAAGTTCAGAGGTCATCTACAACTTCTCCTTCCAACTCACTGCATCATAACTAAATATTTGTGGAATACTTGCTATGTGCCAGTGTTGCAAATATTTTTTTTACTTTAATCCCAACGACTCTATATGAAAGTAATGCCACTTTTGCCCTACTGCACATACGGAAACTGAGGCATGGAGAAAGTAAGGAATGCACTCCCAGTTTACACACTAGAGAAAGAAAGAACTTGAACAGAACCCGCCACTCTGACCCGAGCCTACTCTCAGTCACATTATTTTGCCCTTACCTAGTGATGCTATCTTGAAATCTCACAGATGCATAAACTTCTTCCCTGCTCCTCATTTTTTAAAATACCTCTATCACATCTTGCCTCGGTGACTGTAACAACAGCCTTCCTCAACTCCAAATCCACACCTCCACTCCTACCACCATCACGCCCTAGCCACTCTCTACACTGAATCCATGGAGGCCTTTCCCAAGGGCAGCTTTGGTCATGCCATTTCCCTAACACCTAACACCTTGTCGTCCAGAGAACACTCTAAGCAGCTCACATAACACCCACTCCAGAACCCTGCCTTTCTGCTTACATTAGAGCTCAGAACACATCACACACTCTCACAGCTGGAACGTGGGCCCACCACAGCTAATTCCCATTTGCGGGAATCAGCTGTAACCTTTCTGAACTGAATCCTCTCCTCCTTTGGGAGGCCTGACCCCTGTGTTGCCCCCAATACGATCTCACATGTCCCTGTGCTCACCCCATCATAGGTATTTATTCATTTCTTTCCCACACTGGATTCAAAGTTCCTTGAGGACAAAAATTTTCTCTTTCCATTACTGTATTCCCAGTATCCACTATACAACCTCATACATATGCTTATTTAATACATGTGTTTAGTTAATTACTAATTAATTGATCTATAAAAATGACTTTCCAAAGTCCCCAACTGTGCCAAGCTATTTCACATCTCTACACCTTTATACAGGCTTCATCTTTTTTTTTCTCACAACTCAATTCCTCCCTTCATCTCAACTGCTTAGAAGACTTCTATTCATCTTATTAAGCCCATCTGAATGGTCCCGAAATTCTCATGTATTTGGATGTTATGAATTGTCTATGGAACTACATGCTGTTGGGAGACCAGGGCCTGGCTTAGAGGGGTCGGTTGCTGGCATGTAGACTGGATTACAAGTGTATAGTGCGGAGTTACCACACCTTCCACCCCTGGAAGAGGTGGATCGCTGGGACAGGACCTAGAGTATTTATACACTGGTACCTTCCTCTAGGAGGAGGCTGGATGACAGGAATTGGCTTCCTGTATGTAATGCATATACCTCCACCTCTGCCTCTGCCATGTCCTTCCACTGCTGTCAGCTGCCTCTGAGTGGACTGTGACCTTCTGAAACTGTAAGCCAAAATACAACTTTCCTCCCCTAAATTTGTGGATGTCGGGTATTGATGCACAGCAATAAAGGAGAACTCATACACTCCCCAGATGCAAGGCTTCCCTTGGTACCCTAAAAGAGTTCCAATAACTCAGCTCTTTGTAAATACCTCCAATACTAGATGCCCTAACTCCACTGTATGGCAATTATTTGCTTCTGATCCTGTCTCTGTCCACAGGCTGTAAACTTCTTAACTATAGGGAACTTGTGTCACTGGCATGTAGGGGTTCAGTAAATAGTTACTAAATTGAATGAATATTAAACTGCACTCATTAAAGAGTATTTGCATTAGGCCAAAACATTTCTCAGGAGAACTATTTCCTTCTTTTGCTTTGTTTGTATTAATTTAAATGTCAAACTTTAACTTCTTGTCTTTCTGTTTAACGGAGTCTAGGTTAATTAAGTGTTTACTCTCCGTGACCTAATATATTCTTTGAGAGGATACTGAAAAGACAGGAAATGAATTCTCAACTAACTCTTAGGAAAGAGACCATGTAGGATGAGCCTTGCCAGTAAAGCTCTACCTTTACAGATTTACACCCTTGGATTTTTTAACGTTTCATGGTAGACACTCTGAAATGCAAAATTCTTTTTCTATAGATAGTTATGTTCTACTCACCTCTAGGAACGTGTAAGCAAGCTGAGTCCAAGAAGAGTTCAAATTTAAAGTCGATTGCTGTCTAGTGTAGCAGCACTGCATGATGCATGTTACTAAACCAGAGAATGCCTCCAGCTGCTCCAGGGGCACATCTACATCACGTTAATAACTATCATAATCACCCTAATCAGACCTGAATATCCTGTCATCTCTCCTGCTGCTTCTCTTCAACTTAAATGGCTCAAAAACTTATTTCCTTGTGTTTTTCTTCAGCTTTCATTTTCAATCCCCTCCTTCTTTGTAGAAAATCCAAGCAAAAACATGGCATATTTGCTTCCAATTAAATTCAGAAAGTTAAAATCCTCTCCTCCTCAGAACAACATGAAAGATGTAAACAACTCTCAACGAACTTCAGTGCCAAATACTCACATTTCATATTTACATATGTATTTTAGTTGCCCACATACTTTTAATGCATTTAAATAAATATATGTTTGGTTGACAAAATAAATATTCCCAGTTAAAAAAATGTTTTTCTTTCAGGGAAAAAAAAATCTGTCAGCAATAATAAATGAAAGCCCTGAAAAAGAATCTTATTTCCATCAGTACCAAAGGTTTTCAAGGCATCTGACCTGGCCTGTTTCATGTGGAAAATGGCAAAAATAATAACAATAGCTACAAAACAAATTAGTCCAAAACTTACTAGCTAAAAACAATGTCAATTACTGCTTATTTTTCAGTTTCTATGGCTCAAATATTTGAAAGAAGCTTGGATGGTGATTCTGGCTGGGATCTCTCATGAAGTTGCAATGAAACATGGCAACCAGGGTTGCAAAGTCATCCAAAGGCTTGGCTTGGACTGGAAAATCCATTTCTAAGAGGGCTCACTCACAAGGCTAGTGAGCTGGTTCTGGCTATCACTGGGAGGCCTGGGTTCCTCCTCATGAACCTCTCAACAGGGCTGCTTGAGTATCTATCCTGCAAGCATACAGACTGGACACCTCCAGAGTAGGTAGCCAAAAAGACCACTGCAGAAACCACAATATCCTTTTGGACCCAGAAGTCACACACTGTCACTTACACAGCAGCTACTGGTCAGACAAATTATCCCAATTCAATGCAGGGCAGCCACAGAAGGACATAAGTACCAGGGGTGAGGGTAACTGGGAGCCATCTTGAAAGCCATCTGCTATATCCACTTGATACCTTCATTACGAAGATTAAATGAAACATGTTTGTAAAGAACTTCACTGCACAGTGTCTAGCATATCTTTACCAGTGTTATTATCATGAAGTTTGGTTGAAATTTAAAAATAGCAATAAAAACTAAAAGAATTTCTATTCAATTATCTTTGCCTGTTGGAAATAATTGTGAGTGTACAACTCTGCTCACTCATCCTCCACTACACGCTACTGCCATGGAGAATGCAGGGGCTCTTATATTGTGAGATGCTGAACATTACTTTAACAGAAATACATCAAATTAAAAGCAAAGAAAACACTCAAACAACGCAACATGACTCTGGTTGTCCATTGGGGGTAGGGGGTTCTCTGGAACTGGCTGAAGAACAAGATTAGTTTTCACTTTATAATCCTGCCTTATCTTCTCATTTTCTATTGTCTCTAAAGCTGTTACGCTCCTTGGTTTTCTATTTGTTTGATCTCTTTTAAATTGGATTACTTCAGATTTCATGGATTTCACATTGACATCTGCTCTCTTCTTCCTTGGAACACTTCTTAAAAAACAATGTGTCTCTGCTGAATGTGACTTTTTATATTTGAGGAATATCAAAGAGAGACAAATTTCAGAAAGAATCCTCTTACCGACCTATGTCAAAAAAAGGAAAATACAGATTCAGACAGGGGAAAGCAGCCTTTCCAAGGTCTCAAAGTACAAAAAAAAAAAAAAAAAAAACCTCCTTCGCTATAGGAAAATATCAGTTCCTGAACATTTATTCAAACTGTAGAAACTTCCAGGCATGATATAAGAGGAGAAGAATCAAGCAGCCAACTGAAGAGCCATATCGGACACAGGTAACAACAGGAAGAGGAAGAATTGTAGCTCCAAGAGTGCTTACTATGATGTGTGAGCTCCAATTCACATCATTTTCATGACTAAACTAATCAAGTTTCTACACGTATTAGCTGCAAAACAAACTATTTTTCTCACATGGAAATTCAATTATTTTATCTTTCAATTTAATAAAGAGTAGATGTGATAAATTTTGCACATGAACTTGACTGGATCATGGATACCAAGATACACGGTTAAAAAATATTTCTGAGTATGTCCACAAAGATCTTTTCAGAAGCAATCAGTAATTGAACTGGTGAATTGTGTAAAGTGAACCGTCCTCCTCCACGTTAGTGGGCAGCACCCAATTCCTTGAAGGCCTGATAAGGGTGGATGAAGGGTGTTCACGCTTTCCCTGCCTGACTGCTTAAGCTAAGGCACTGATCTTCTCCCAGTACTGGCGGCCATTTCCTCATCATCAGACGTGCAGTCTACATCACAGGCTCTCCAGTGCTCTGGCCTTCGAGTTACATCACCAGCTCTCCTAAGTCTCCAGCTGGCAAATGACAGATTGTGGGATTTCTCAGTTTCTAGAATACCATGAGTCAATACCTTAGAGTAAATGTCATCCTAGATATAGATATAAATATATGTGTATGTATATTTATTATTTCCATATCCCTAGACAACCTTGACCAATATAGTAGAACATGTATCCTATGCAAAACCCTATATTAGTTAAATAATATATATAAATAAATCATACTGTTTTTAAGAAGTGGAGATGAACTTAGTGGTACAGCTACTTGCATATGGCAATAAGCACCCAGAAGTCTAAGTAGATTTTGACCTTGACTGCTTATCTGCCCACACTCAGACAGGGCACAGGTCTCTAAGTGCATCATTACTGTCATTTGATTGATCAAGTGGAAATTCTGACTTTAATTTCAATGAGGTGGATAAAATAGCAACTTCTAAAGTATTTTATTGTGAAATATAAAATGTATACAGCAAAGTGCCTCACAAATGTATAGCTTAACAAATTATTATAAAACATACATAACACCTGAATGACAGTCACCCCTGTTAAGAAACAAAATACTGCCAGCACCCCAAAAAGTCTCTCATGACCCCTCCCATCACTATGACCTTTCTCCCTGCTAAAGACAACCATTACCTTCACTTTTGTAGGAATCACTTCCTCCAACCTCTCTTATAATGAAACATGCATCTCCCATTCATGCATAATGGCAAGTGGAGTATACGCCTAAGAAAGGAATTGCTAGCTCCTAAGACATGTACAGAACAATTCCTTGGTTGGCCTTGGACTGACTCAGTACTTATCCTTTTATTATTTCAAGAATAATCGTATGGTATATTGGGAATGCAATGTTCTGAGATAGGCAGGAAGTGACTAGGACAGCCCGGGTTCTGTTACAAGATGTCCTTCAGCCCAGCAACTCATGCCATCCTGATGAATACAACCAAGAGTGGGCTGCTCTACAAAGTCCTCAGCTGTGGTGCCCAGAGAAGCTTTCCTGACCCTTGGGGGACTGGTTGGCAATATACTCTAGGCTTCAGTTGTCCTTTGCTTCGTATCTATGAGTAATAAACTCACTTCATATAATGTGTTAAGTTATTAACCAGTGCAGTATGAACCTAGTTCACAGTATGTAAGTCTTAAACTATGGTGGAAGATTTTTAGGTCAGTTTTTCAAAGTGATTGTACCTATTTATATTCCTACCAGCAGTGTTTTGAGAGATCTGGTTGCCTCTAAATCTAACAAACACTTGCTATTAGCAATCTAACTTTAGGTACCTGGGGAATATGCCATGCTAATTCATTGAATCTCCATTTTTAAAAATTAATTTGGCTGATTTTTTTTTATTTTTATTACCCTGCACCCGCACTCTCTTTTCAGAAAATGCAATGTCTCCCCACTTTCTGGAAACAACATGTGATTTTCCTTAAGGAAACATTCCACTCTAGTTCAATACGGTAGTGGCCTAACCCAATATTATGCATACCTAACCATAATCATTGGCTCAGGACAGAGCGCATGACCCAAATCAAACTAATCAAAGCAAATGTAATTTAATTCACATTTTTGCAAAAGAGGTGTATGTTTTCTTCCTATTTGGGAAAAAGATATGTATGATAAGCCAGAAGCTGCTGACTTAACCCAGAGGGGAGAGGTGAACTGAGAACGAAACATAAATGACAACAGTATCAAGAGATTCAGTTGTGATGACACAGTTTGCATCCTTAGATCCAGGGAGGAACTTCTGAGTTAGCTGAGCCAATTAATGTCCTTTGACACGAGTATCATCTGGACTGCATGCTGTGATCATCATCTTACCAAAAAAATGAATTCTTTACAAGTAATTGCAGTCCATCTATTATTTGCAATGTACTTTCTAGCATGAATGACTTCAATAGGCATTCAGACTAGAGCTTGCAAAGGCAGTTTTTGATGGTCTTGTTCAATCTGTCAAATATTTAAACAGAGTAGACAAGTTATTTGAAAACCATGTTTGCCTTACAAAAATATAATAACTTCCATTTTATGTGTTATTGATTCTGTCACCGTGGAGTCTGAAAAGTGGGTAAGCTTTCAGAAACACACAGTTGTCAATGCTTTTGGCCTCTACAGCTACTACACATTATGAATGTTCATTTGGAGTCCTTGCTTCAGTACACACACACACACACACACACACACACACACACACACCGTCAAGGTCATCTATTTTATAAGCTTCTTATGTTTTCTAGATAATTCATACCATTCTCATCAAAAATACAACCTGCAACAAAGAAATACTGAAATTACCCTTCATTGCTCATGAAAATTTCTTACTCTGCGTCCAATCATCAAATCAATGAAAGCTTATTCATATTTTATTATAAACAACAAGTATAATGACCCTTCCTCAGCTACCAATAAATAAAATGAGCTGTATTCTGCCAACTTTTATTGAGTTCCTTATGAAAGAAACTATGCAAAGGAAAACTTGAGTATATGCACTTCTTTTCCTAACACATTGCAACAAGCCTTAACTCTATTCTTTTACCCACTTGCTGTCTCAATTCTCATAATCTGTAGAATTTTCTTTTTTTCCCAAAATTATTATTTTTATTAAATGCACAGAATTTTCTAACATAAGAAAACTATCTTTTAATATGTCCAGGATGAGTTTTGAAGAACTCTTTCTCGACTTGGTTTACCTTGCCGGGATTAATGACTGTATTCCCGTTTAGGAATACTATTTAATGGCTTTCAATCCCTTTTGACCAAGTACATTTCTGAAGAATTTCTATTTGGCTATCCATGGTAATTTCCTCTCCTCCAATCACCTCCAGGTAAGAATCACTGCCCTGTCCAGAAGGGCAGGCAGATACAGCCAAAGAGTCCTATTTTCTTCTGATTGACCTTGGGGTGAATATGTGGCCACAATAATGCCAGTCAGAATCATTCACTTCAATAACAGAGGGACACTGAGGAAAAAGAAGTTCTTTCTTTGAAGCTGCTGTGTTGAAATGAAGGTAGAGCTATGGGCAGTTGTCTTTCCATGCCATGAAGAAGCACTCCTACAGAACAAGTCCAAGCAGACAAGCAGGATGGGTGCACGCATGATGCGTGGGAGTATGGAAGGAAGACAATTAGGGGAATCCTAGTGGGAATCTAGTGCAGTTCACGAAGCAAGTCTGAACTCTGAGGCTCTCTTGTCTGAGGCTCATCTTTTGTTACAATAAAACATTGTGGTATCATATCAAACAGACTAATTTACTTCAATTAAGCTATACTGAAATAACTTCCTGTCAGTATGATAATTGCTGTATTTTTAAGCACCTTATATTTACCTGAAATTGATTGAGTAGTGTGGGTTGCTATTTCCAAGCAAGCTGAATAGGACAGAATAAGTTTATATCTTTTGTATCTCTGTATAGATGTATAGACCAACCTTTGCCAAGAACGGCAAGTGCATTATAAAATGCCTAGAAATTTAGGAATAGTTAAAAGCCCTTGAAATCTGATTTAGGAAAGTTTATTCTATTCACAAGTTATTCTCCTCTTCTGAAACCCACATTTGAACATAACCAGCACATAGTAAAGCCTTTGCAAAAAGCTCACAAATACCCAGAGATTCCTGGTCTCTACATGTGGGAGTCCAAACTCACTAAATCTGTGAGTCTAAAAAGTAAATAATTCATTTTCAGATTCTAAAGATCAGAAATCAATGTATTTTACACACATTACCACAAAATACCATTTCTTTCTGAACTTTATTTTAAAATGATCTTATTTGTTAACCAAAAAATAATTATGCCTAGGAAAAAGATTGCCCTTCACAGAAAATGTCTACAATCCCTTTAATAAAACCAGCTTTTTACACACACACACACACACACACACACACACACACACACACACACACACAAACTTATTCATTGACCCTGCCACGGTTGCACTGACTTCAGTAAAGAAAGGGATCAGTGCTTTCATCAATCTCTACCAGCCATTAGAGATGTGGCAATTCTCAGAAACAAGCAAATGGCAAGCTCGCTTGAATCTTCCCAACTGAGTGCTTTTCAACAGCGATCACTGGCTCGTACATTCTCACTAGCACCTGTAAAATGCTGCATGTCTACCTTTTATTAAAACATCAAATGCAATTCTTTTAATTCAGACTGGATGTCTGTCAGCAGAATTCAGTGATGAAAACCAGTGACAGAGACTGCTTGCATACTATCACATTGTACTTGAGTCATCTGGCATATAACAAGGGCCATTTCTCTTCTTGCAGTTATCAGGTTGGTAAATACTGACCAGGAAATTCTTAAGTGTGTTGCTTTCAGAGCTTGGTCAAATTGATTCTGAACTAAAACACAAAAAAATGTTTGTATGCAGCCTACATCTGTAGACAGTAAGGATAACATAAGATACTTTTCTAAAATTAAACAGGACTTTCATCCTAGTAATGGTTATTAAGTCTTAACAACTATCCATGAGAAAACAGATAAATGCTCTAAAAATACATATGTTATGTTTTTTTAAAAGCATTGAAAGGCTGTCAAGACAGTAAGCAATTACCACACCACAGCCCAAAGGAAGACAAGAACTAGGAGAGAAAGCAAACCACCGAACATCACAGTCACTGTACCTTTAATGCATCTGCTGATCCAGAAAATTTGGGGTTTTAGTTTTGGTGGCTTTGATGAACAAAGAAACAGAAGTCAACAATGGAAAGTACAATAAGAGACCTTCTAAAACTATCTTAGGCTAAGACCCAAAATTAAAGGTAGTCATCCTATCACCATTCCCAGCAAGCCACAGTAAAACTCGTCATGGTGCTAAATGGGAAGAGAGAACAGAAAGGGAGGAAAGACCTAAGAGTTGACACTGCTTCTGACCCAAATTCCCACTGTAGTTCTACACCATCAAAATTGTTGGAGAACTTCAAGCCATGAGCTAGGTGTAGGGTGGCCCTGGATTATAAGACCCTGAGGTCTGGCAGAAGCAAGATCCTGGCAGAAGCAAATATAAATCTTACATGGAGAAAGACAACATCATTTCAAACCTTAAAGAATACAAAGCCCTCCAAGTAATATTTCAAGGACAGTAACGAACACCCATTCAGAAATAAGCAAATACAGGAACATAAGATACCACGAGTAAAATTAACAAAACTAAAGAGAGCAGCTACACCATCAAAGGTTTCCTTTCTATAGGGGGCTCATTAAAGACAGACTATAATTCAACTGTGTTTACTGACTGCAAGTACTACGTTCTTGATACATGTCTAATGATATCTGCAGGGCACAGAAGTCATGAAAAGAAAATGATACAGCAATTTACAGAACAAATGGTCTCCTCAAAAATTCAAAATCCTGGAAAACTAAAATCTATAAATACTCAAAACAGGGTCAGGAGAATTATTTTACACCAAAGAAGACTTAAAAAACTTTTTTTTTTTTGAGACAAGGTCTCTCTCTGTAGTCCAGTCTCAGCTCACTGTAATTCTCCTGCCTCAGTCTCCTAACTGCTAGGATTACAGCCGTGCCCCCACCATGCCCAGCTTTACGTGGTGCTAGGGAGTCAAACTCAGGGCCTTCAGCTTGCTAGGCAAGTGCTTTAACCGCTGAGCTGTTCTTCCAGCCTGACTTAAAAATCTTAATGCAGTGTTTGATTCTTGACTACATGAATCCTTAATATTGTTGTTAAAGTACTGAATGTGACTGAAAAATCGAGAAAATATAAATATAGGATACATATTAGGTAACACTGTATCAATTTTAAATCAACTGCAATAATTTTAAATATATGGAAGAATATCTTGGTATTTGAAGATACTTTCTAACATATATTAAGGTAATGTGGCATGATATTTCCCCTCTATCTCATAAGCTTATTTTCAAATGGTTCAATTTTTTAAAAAAGGAAAAGAGAAAACAAAAAAAAAAAATGTAGGAGTACAGCTCAGTAGTACAGTACTTAGCCGGCATGTGAAAGGCCCTGGATTTGATCTCCTGCATTTCCTCCTCCCAAGGTAAAGGGGCAGAATGTTAAAAATCAGTAACTCTAAATAAAGAGTATGTGGGGTTTTGTTGTTCTTATTTCAAGTTTTCCATAGGTTCAAAGTTTTTAACCAAAGTGTTGTAAGGATAACCAAACACACTATTCAGCAATAAGACATAGAATAAGTGAACTTAGATATTCCATGTATGAGTGAACCATACATTGTAAATGGAGACATAAAAAACAGCCAAACTCAAAAACAGATTGAAGAATTATGCAGGACAGTGCATAGAGACAGAAAGACAGAAAATGAGTGAAGTTAGGAGGCATAAAACAACCCAAAAGTAAAGTATGCAGAGTTAAAGGGTTCTAAGGTCCATCTAATGCTCAGGAGGCCTATGAAACTACTCATTCATTTCAGACTTAGCTGTACATTTTGGATCCACAGCAAAGTACTAAATGAACAGAATAAAGATAATAATGCTATATGCATGCATATAAATGTCACAGAGAAACTCATTAATTCAAATTTGTATTTATGATTTTTTTAAAAGACCAAATCTTTTCATGGAAGTTGACTAACTGAATCTAACATTTTTATGAAAGTGAAAAATGCCTAGGGAGACCAGGAGTATATTAAAGAACAACAAGTGAAGTGCACCGGACACTCTATGCCCACCATCCTGTAGGTACACCAACAACCTCCTGCAGTATGACCTGGAAGTATCTCACCCCAGTTGAGTCACATTACTTCATTTTTCCTATTCTGGACTTTCTCCAACTGCAATCTCCAAGCTTTCACACCTATACAGCCTAGACGTATATAGGAGGTAGCACTTCACCAGTGGGAGACAGGTGGATCTGGGTGCATACACGCTCCATCCTTCCATCCTGAGGCAAACCATTTCAAAGTACACTCCATAGGTTCCTCATGTGGACAAAGCCCACGCTGCCCACAGCAGTGGCCAGCTTAAGAATGCAGCCTTACGTTGATTTCACTTGCCTCCTTGCCTCCCTCTTTGGGTTGCTCATTCCATCCTCTGTAATCACTGACCAAAATAAACTTCTATCATTGAAATCCTAGAATCAGGCTCTCTGTTCTCAGGGAATCGAGGATAAGACAGTGGTAAGACCTACTCTACCAGACATTACATGTATCATGAGGACAAATCTGGGTCAGGAAACATATAAGATGACACTAAAGTATGTAGTTATACCCCAAAGTAAGGAAACTATCAGAGACTATGCAAAGAAAATGGCATAAAGCCAATCTGAAAGGCTTCCACAAGCCAAAGATGAAACCTATCAAATATATACAAATTCATGAATTCAGAATGAAACTAAACTCATTAGTCACCTTTGAAGTTTACAGTAGAATACCAATTTATTATTCTGAAGGAAGATAGATAGATCAATAGATATAAATAGATGGAATAGCCAGGAATTCATCATTCCTGTCTTATATAAATGTATTTTATGGTAAAAAATGGTAGATGAGAAAAAAGGTTGATTTCTAGAGAAAAATTCTTACTGATTTATGCACTAGAAACGATAGTACTTGAAAATTACGTCACTGCCACCTTTAAGGACTTGAGTCTTTATGCCAAAAACATTAGGTAAGATCTTGAAGGAGAACATTCTAATCAACCAATCCGGGTGACAATACCTGAACCCTATAATCAATCTTATTACTATTAAAAAACAATTAGGTGTCAAGTTCATCCTAATATAATGGCATAGGAGGCACATATAACTAGGACTTATTATTTTGCAAATATGATAAATATGAAATTCCACCAAACTTCTAGATCTAAATCCAGCTCACAAGAAATACAGATGTTAAATTGTAAACTATATTAGAAGGATACAAACCTCAAATTTTCAGAATGTATAAACTCCTGTAGTAAATAATCTTATTTCTTTTACAGAGGGAAAAAAAAAAACAAGAGGAAGATAAAATGAGAAAAGAAAGTGACAAACTAAATGCAATACATGAACCTTGTCTGGAATCTGGCTTATAGAGGACCAGCATTTTAAAATATTAGAATACATAATCTCAGAAATGTAAACATCAGCTAGACATCTGATGCTACCACAGAATTACTGTTAATTTTCAGGTATGATAATTATCATATGTTTATTTTTAATGGCCTTTACTGTTTTAATTGTTGAAGTTGTGTGATGGCACACAAGTTTATCCATATATCAGTTTATTTAACCTAAAGATGTGGTTGAAATTTTCCATAAGTTTAAGAGAGAAATTTAGGAAAATAACAACCAAATATAATTTTCAGATCTCTTTAGATACTTATTTGAACAAACCAATGTCTTTTTTTTTAAACAAAAATTTCAGAGACAATCAAGGAAAATGGAACATGGTTGTATTAGACAATATTAAAAAATGACTTTTAAACTGGGCATGATAGTACACACCTATAATCCCAGCACTCTGGAAGCCTGAAGCAGGACAGTCACAAGTTCAAGCCCAGCCTGGGCAACTTAGTGACTTAATAAGACCTTGACTCAAAAAACAAAACAAAACAAAACAAACTATGAGAGATGGGGATATCCATAGCTAAATGTGAAAGCACTGGATTCAATTCCTAGTACTATCAAATAAAAAGAAAATTATGTTTAATTTTGTAGAGGTACTAGTAAAATTGTCATTATTAAAAAAAATCTTCTCTGTATAATGAAAGAGCTTTCCGTAGAAGAAATAACAACAGTAAAAATTTTAAAGATGAGTGATGGACGTACAAAGGGCCGGGGTTGAGGTGTTCATTACAATTTTCTCTCAATTTGTTACACAAATTCCCTAATTACAAGTGGGTATTGCTCATGTATATGTATGGTGTGAATAGAATGACACTCAAAATTTATGAATACTCTCTTTACGAGAAAGACAAACTATATAGAACAGTAAGAAAATAACATACCTCACAACAAATGAAGCTGGGACACCCAAGTATGCACATAAGAGCAAGGGGAAGGGTGTCTTGGTCCTATCTTACAGCATACATGTACTTGCAGGTAGAATTAAAATCTAGATGTGAAAAAGAAAAATAGTAACTATTCAGAAGGCATCTTTGGGAGAAGAACATTATACAAGAGAAGATCTCTTAAGCACAAGAAGTATTAACCACAAAGAAAAACATATAGTCCCCTGCATGCAATTGGAAGCCTAGGGGACTAGGCCCTCTTGCACCCTTCCCTACAGGTACCCACCAGCAGTCTCCTGCCTGCACCTTGGAGCCTGTGAGACTGGGCCCTCTGGCACCCTGTCCCTGCTGTGCACCAGAGGTATCCAGGTACCCTCCAGCAGTTCCCTCTCCACTCCCCACCTACACGTAGCTGGGCCCAGATCCCTGCCTACACCCTGGAGCCCACACAGCTGAGCCTACTTGGGATCCATTGTTGCTGAGGGCAACAGCCATCCAGGTAGCCATGCCAAGATCCTGGCTGCACCTCAGAACCCATGTCACTGCGCCTATTCAGCACTCATCATCGCTGTGTGCCAGAGGCACCCAGGTGGCTGCACCCAGCCCCCCACCCACACCTCAGAGCCCAAGAAACTGAGCCTACTCTGCACCCGTTACTGCTGCATAAGAAATGAACCAAGGTAGCTGCAACCAGACCCTCACCTATACCTTAGTGCCAGCACAATGGGGCCTTCTCAGTACCCATCTGCTGCACACCAGAAACATTCAGGCAGCTGTGCCCAGACCCCTGATTGTACCCCAGAGGGTAGACTTAATCACCACCCATCACTAGAGGTACCCAGAAGCATCTACTCCTCCATGAGCTGACAGAAAGCAAGAGAGTATCAGGACTGGCAGCTTCAACCACAACAGAAAAAAAAAAAAAAAACTCTCTAAAACAGACCTAGTAGCAACTGTCTAGTGGGAAAGGACAAACTAACTGTCCTGTAACAAGGAACCCCACCTCAGTGACATAGACAGTATATTACACAGCTGTAGAGCAACACTCTCCACTCAAAAATAAAAAACAGAAATTGCTCAAAGAGTAACCACAGCAAGCCAAAGAAATACTCAACAGCAAGATGAGAAAACACGGGGATAAGATGCCAAACTAACACTCCAGCTCACCAAGGGAGTCCCAGATAAAATCAAGGAAGATCTCAAATTCCTCAACTTTGAAACAAAAATATTTAACCTACTGGAAGAATTCAATAAAGACTCAAACAACAAACTATACAAAATGCTTAAAGAATACAAGACAGACTAGGACAACAAATTACACAAAATACTTGAAGAATTCAAAATAAGATTTAACCAAAGAACTTAAGGAAGAAACAAAAGCAAAACTAGCAGAACTACAGAAGTCAATACAGGAAATAAATGACAAGTTCACCAAATAATTCCAAAAATATAAAGATACAAGAAGAGCATCAAGAGATGAAAACCTCCATGGAAAGTCTAGAGAACAGACACAAAATGAGAGAATTTCTGATTTAGAGGACAAGAATGTAATAATGGCCCAGATTGCTAACAACCATGAAATAATTCAATGTCAACAAGGAAATGGAATGCTACAGGTTACAGAAGACTCAAAAAAACTTAATCTCAGAATATCAGGAATACAAGAAAAGATGGAAATCCATACTAAAGGACTAAGAAATCTATTCACTGAACTCATAAGAGAAAATTTCCCATATGCAGAAAACAAAAAAGACACGCAAGTGATGTAGGCATACCATACATCCACTAAATATGACCAAAAGAGAAGTTCCTCTAGACATATTTTAATAAAATGCAAAGAAATACAAAGCAAAGAGAGAATTCTAAAAGCTGTAAGAGGAAAAAAAAAAAAAAAAGGAAGTGATATATCAAGTCAAACCTATCAGGGTAACAGCAGACTTCTCAACACAAATTCTAAAATCAAGAAAAGCCTGAAGTGAAGTCCTCAAAGCCCTAAAAGATACTGTCAACCAAGACTCCTGTACCCAACAAAAATATCATTTAAAATTGACAATTAAATAAAAACCTTCCATGACAAAGAAACCTTGAAGAAATTTATGACAACCAAATCATAAATTGGAAGGCACTTATGACAACCAAACCAGAACTACAAAAAATTCTCAAAGGTCTGCTGGAGAGACAAGCAGGGAACCACAATAAAGAACACAGTGGGTATCAGGTTTCTCCTCAATAGAGAGAACATAAGAGACATAAGTAAACAAAAGAGTTGAATATTCACAGGGTGAAAAAAATGGCAAGATCTAAGACACACATATCAATTATAACCCTAAATGCTAGTGGACTCAACTCATCAATCAAAAGATATAGACTGGCTAAATGGGTTTGAAAATACAATCCAACCATATGTTACTTGCAAGAGGCACACTTCAAACATGAAAATAAACAGAAACTCAAAGTGAAAGGCTGAAGTTCTATATTCCACTCAACTGGGGGGCAAAAAGAAAAGCAGGGGTAGGGATACTCTTTGCTAACAAAGTGGGCTTTGAGCCAAAACTGGTCCAAAAAGACAATAAAAGATCACTTCATCCTTGTAAAGAGAACAATCCAGCAAGAAGAACTGACATGCATAAACATTTATGCCCCAAACAATGATGTACCCAACTAAATAAAACAAAAGCTACTAGAATTCAAAAAACAGATAAACTACAACACTATAATAGTGGGGGACTGTCTTAGTTACTTTTTCATTGCAGTGACTCAATACCTGACATCCACAAATTTAGGGGATAAAAGGTTTATTTTAGCTCACAATTTCAGAAGGCCATAGTCTATTCAGGGGTAGCTGGCAACAGTGGAAGAACATGGTAGAGGCGAGGTAGAAGCAGCTTCTCCAAATTACACGTAGGAAGCCAAAGCAAGGCATGTTGAGTCTAGTCCTCGAAGGAAGGCAGGAAGCAGCTTATATATCCTTCCAGGTCTCACCCCAGTGATCAGCCCCTCCTGGATCCAGGTGTGAAAGGTGTGATTAAACCCCCCAATACATGCCTGTAATTTAACTTACATGCCTGTAATCCAATTTGCATGCCTGTAATCCACCCCTCCAGACTATACCCCAATCTCCCAACAGCACATGGCTCTATAGACCATCCATAACATTCAAATACATGAGAATTTTGTGGGACATTCTAGATCCAAACCACAATAGGGATTTTAATACTTTTCTCTCCCAAGAAAACAGGTCAACCAGACACAAAATGAACAAAGACATAGCAGATCTGAACTACATCATAGAAGAAATGGATCAGACAGACATATACAGAATTTTTAATCCAACAAAAACAGAATACACATTTTTCTCAACCACCCATGGGACATTATACAAAATAGACTACATTCCAGGCCACAAAAAAAGCAGAAATTAAAGAAATAGAAACTAAAATATAATAAAGAAATGAAACAAAAACTTGGTGTTTTGAAAAGATAAACAAGACTGACAAACCCCTTGCTAAACTCACAAAAAAGAGAAGAGAAAACCTACATCAATACAATCAAGAATGAAAAAGGCAAAATTACAACAGATAACAAGGAAATCCACAGGATTATAAGGAGTTACTTTGAAAATTTATACTGTAATAAATTTAACAATCTAAAAGAAATGGATGAGTTCCGAAACATATACCAACCACAAAAACTGAATGAAGAAGAAATTAAACAACTGAATAGGACAATATCCACCTATTAAATCTACAAAGTTACAAAAACATTTCCAACCAAGAAGAGCCCAAGACCTGATGGCTCCCAGCAGAATTCTATAAAATATTTAGAGATGTAGTACCAATGCTCACCAAACTTTTTCAAGAAATTGAAAAGGAAAGAAAATTGCCCAAATCATTTCTTGAAGCAAGTATAACTAATTTCAAAACTAGACAAATATGCAACAAAAAAACCTACAGGCCAATATCCTTAGTGAATACAGATGCATAATTACTCAGTAAAATCCTTGCCAAGAGAATGCAGCAAATCATGAAGAAGATTATACACCATGACCAAGAGGGCTTCATTCCAAACATGCAGAGACGGTTCAATATACAAAAATCAGTAAGTGTAATATACCACATTAACAGATGTAAATATAAAAATCATATGATTACCTCAATAGACACAGAAAAAGCGTTAGACAAAATCCAACACCCATTTATGACAAAGACTCTGAAGAAAATAGGTACAGAGTGACCCCACCTCAACATGATTCAAACTATTTACAACAACCCTTCATCCATATAATCCTAAATAGAGAAAGATAAAGCACTCACAATACATTCAGGAACAAGACAAGTATGCCCACTGTCACTCCTATTATTCAACATAGGACTTGAAATTTTGGCAAGGGGCAACAGGCAAGAGCAAGGAATAAAAGGAACATAAATTGAAGGGAAGAAGTAAAGCTATTATTATTTGCAGATGACATGATACTCTACATTTAAGACCCAAAAAATTCTACCCAAAGACTTATAGAACTAATAAATTCAGCAAAGTAGCATATTACAAAATCAATATCCACAATCAATAGCATTCCTATACACCAGCAACAAATCAAAAGAGGAAGAAAAAAAACCTTCACAATAGTAGTAACAATAAAAAAATACTTATGAATAAACTTCACCAAAGAGGTGAAAGACCTGTACAAAGATAACTCCAAAGTTCTTAAGAGAGAGGCTGAAGAGGACTTTAGAAAATGCAAAGATGTCCCATGTTCCAGGATAAAACGAACTAATATTGTCAAAATGGCCATACTTCCAAAACTACTATTCAGATTCAATGCAATACGGAACAGAATACTACATTCTTCACAGAACTAGAAAAAAAAAACAACTTTAAATTTAATATGGAACCAGAAAAGGCCCAGAATCTCTAAAGCTATTTGAAGTAACATGGGCAAAGCTGGAGAAATCACAATTCCAGACTTCAAAAGATACTGCAGAGCAACAGTGATTAAATCTACATGGTACTGGTACAAGAACAGACTGGAAGACCAGTGGAACAGAATTGAGGATAATGAAATAAACCTAAACACTCTTAGTCAACTGAACTTTGACAAAGGGGCCAAAAAAATCCACGGGAGAAAAGACAGCATCTTCAATAAACGGTGCTGAAAAAACTGGATCCCAACATGCAGGAAAATGAAATGAGACCCATATCTGTCTCCATACACTAAAATCAGATCAAAATGCATCAAATAACTAGACATCAAAGCAGAAACACTGAACATACTGGAAAATAAAAATAGGTAAAACCCTAGAAGATATAGGGACAGGAAAGAATTTTCTAAACAGACCACCAACTGCACACACACAAAAAAAATTTCAGCAAGAATCAATAAATGAGACTACATTAAACCAAAAAGCTTTTGCACAGCAAAATAAACAATCACCTAGGTGAAAAGACAACCCACATAGTGGGAAAAATATTCATCAGTAATACTTCTGACAAAGGATTTATATCTAGAACATACAAAGAACTCAAAAACACAGAATCCCTTAAAATAAATGATCCCATCAAGAAGTGGGCAGCTGAAATGAAAAGAAGCTTCTCAGAAGAAGTACAAATGGCCAAGAAGCACATGAAAAAGCGTTCAATGGATATCAGAGAAATGCAAATAAAAAAATTGAGGTTTCGCCTCACTCCAGTAAGAATGGCTTACATCAAGCACTCAAAAAACAATTGCTGGCGAGGGTACAGAAAAAATAAAAAAACTCTATTCCGCAGCTGGTGGGAATGCAAGCTGATACAACCGTTATGGAAATCAGTCTGAAGATTCATGAGAAAGCTAAAAAGAGAAATTCCATTTGATCCAGCTACAGCTCTATTAGGCATGTCCCCAAAAGAAAAAGAAATACTATGCAGCTCAGTGTTTCCTAAGGTAGCCTCACTTCAGGATCACCGAGTTCTGCCCCAGAGATGCTAATTCAGTAGGTTCACAGACAATTGTTACTTTTAAATAGGTACACAGGCTTGGGAAGCGCTGGCATCCAGTCTTCAAGCCAGGTTAAGGAGTTCGCTCTCAGAGTACAATACGTTAGACCCAGACCCAGCTCATGGCTCCCCAATCCCCAACTCGAGGCTCTCTCCACTATGTCTATGACCACTGGACATTCTATTATCTCAATTCTCATCCTACAAATTTTTATAGTCATCAGACTTAAAGGTTCAGTATATGAAACAATTTCAGTAGATATCCGTTGGGCAGATTGCCCTAAGCCTCAAGCCAAATGACATTTAATATCCAATGAATTAGCCCTGACTGTTAACTTGATCCACAGTAAAATGTAAAACACTCCCCTCTACCATTCTCTTATTCTTCCAATCTATCCAATAAAACCACAAGAATAACAACAACGGCTGAAAATAATTTTGGTCCTGTCAAGATGGCAGCTGAGTAAGAGAGCTGCACAATGTCTCCTCATGGACCTACTTTAAAAATTAAGAGTACAGTCAAAAACTGCCTGTTTATGTAGCTAAGACAGGGAGGAGCACCGAAACAACTGAAAGGAGGCCAGAGGAAGGTCAGAAAATCCTGAAAACACATCACAAGCAGAGGTAAACAGTAGCCCAGGAGGCAGCTCCAGGCAAACTGCAAATGGCTGAGTCACCAGCAACCATAGACAGTGGAAAGCCTCCCGGAGCACAGAACTTTAGACCAAACTAGGAAAGAAAAGAGCACCCAAACAACCGAAAAGAGGTCACAGGAAGGTCAGAAATCCCAGAAACACATCAGAAGTGGAGGAAAACGGCAGCCCAGAAAGCAGTCCCTGGCCAACTGAGCGCGGCCCTGAGCTGCTGACAACCACAGATGGAGGGAAACCCGGAGCCTGGAAAAGGTAAGCACAGACACAGGAGAGTGGGAATTGAGAGCAGCAGGAAGCCCAAGCCCCCCCCCCCAAAAAAAAAAAAAACAAGCCTGCAGTTAGTGTGTCCTACAAACACAATGTAAGTTCTCCCTAGCAAAGGCCTCCTGGAGCCTAGATCAGAAGCAGTGGTCAGCAGCCATAACAGGCAATGATGTAAGCAGGAGTCATGTTAAAAAAAAAAAAAAGGAGTCTGAGACTAAACTGATTAGAGTAAAAGAAAGCTCAGAAGAGCACATCAAGGTTTTCGATAAACAGTCCCTAAGAAGAAAATGGCATAAGAGACAGTTGTGGCGAAGACAGAAAGGAAGCGACTGACTCGCTGAAAGGCTCTAGTGTAGGGGGAGAACGTCCACGGGTAGAGAGCCGCCCTCGGGGAAGTGAAGCCAGGACAGGCAGGAGAGCTTTGCTGAGGGGTCGGGGTGAACAAGACACCTCAGAGACCACTGAACTTTTAGGTCCTCCCTCACTGCCTACTCCCAGCACACAACTCAGAAGAATTTCAGCTCCCCCTACACACGCCCTCATAGTCACTCAAACAAATCTCTCAGCTAGGCCTTTAAAGTGAAGCCCCTCAACAACAGAAATGTGGGAAGAAGACAGGGCAACAGCACACCCACAAAAATACCTGAAACCCCCAGAAATTAATGTCATGGGCCCTGAAATAGTAAAACACATAGGGAAGAAAGTGGGAAAGAAAATAAATGAGTTGAACAGCCAGTTCAAACAAGATATCCAGAAAGAAATACAAGCAATGCTCAGCAGACTTAAAGAGGAATTTACTTTAAAAAATGGTAGCTTAATGGATACAAAGTTTACTGAGCATATAGAAGCCACATAAAAAGTTGGCTGAGGTAAATAAGGAAATGCAAGATATGAAGGAATTTTTGATGGAAAAGTGGAAATTTTGAAAAGAAATCTAGGTGAAATTCAAGTTATGAAAAATACATTTAACTGCAGAAGTAGACTTGAACACTGTGAGTACAGAATTTCAGACCTTGAAGACAAGGCTAAGGAAACAAATGGTAGGCACGACTCCAAAATTAGAAATGAGCAAAGTAGCTGGATACAATAGATGATGGATGATTCAACGAGAATGTACTGCAGAATTATAGGTGTGGAAGAAAGAACAGAAGACAGCACCGAAGGTATAAAGAATTTATTCACCAAAATCATGCAAGAATCTCCTAAATCTAGGAAAAGAAATTTTCAGTTACAAGAAGCTTACTGAATACCAAATAACCTTAACCAGCAATAAGACTTGCCACAACATACCATAATCAAAACCTCAGAAATACAACATAAAGAGAAAATGTTAAAATAAGCAAGAGAAAAGCAGACATTATTCTACCAAGGCAAACCCATTTGAATTACTGCAGATTTCTCAATGCAAACTTTAAAGGCCAGGACAGCCTGGAGCAAAGTCTTTCAAGCTTTAAAAGACAGCAAGTATCAACCCAGGTTGTTATATCCAGCAAAATCATCCTTGAAAATTGAAGAAGTAAAAACTTTTAATGACCAAGAATCCCTAAAGAAATCTGCAAACACTGACCCAGTATTGCTGAATATACTTCAAGGAATCTTTGAGAAGGACAGAGCGACAAGGAGCACCAAAGAACCTGGAGGAAATGAAACACATCTAAAGAAAAAAATGCAACAAAAAAATAGACTGGTATTTGAATCATTTGATTGGTATCCTACTAAAACAGAATCAGCTTTCTCATAAAATCTGTGAAACTTCCCCACATAATTATTATTTTAATAGTATATTAGTTTGCAAAACATAGCAATTATAGTCAACATAGGGAATTAGTACAAAATCTTTAAAAAATACATATGCATGAATTTATGAATGGATAAGTAGATAAGATTATAAGCCAAATCTGGTAAAATGTTAGCAATTTGTGAAATCTGAGGAAATAATTTATGAAAGTTTTAAAAATTCTGAAATAATTAAGTATGCCACTAATCTATTGCCTTATGTGTAATATACTTTTGTAACATAGACTTAAATTTATTTCATGTAGCAATTTGATGCAGACTTAAGCTCATTTCATGTAGCAGTTCACTTATGTGGTCTATGATATAAGTTTATCCTAAAGAAAACTGATTGATGCAACAATAACCTGAATGTCTTCTGAATGTCCAAACATTTACCTCTCAGTACTCAGCTAAGGAGTTAGAAATTTAACTTTTCTCTTTTTCTTTCTCACATTTCCTAGCCTTATAAATTTCACTGTTATAGTTCTTTTCTTGTACGGACTGGTGGGTGAGGCCATATTAAAGAACCTCAAAAAAGATATAGTAAGATACAAAAAGAAAAAATCATCCCAACAAAGAACTGCTGGATGCAGAAATGAGGCATCAAGATACGGCTAGTGCAGCCCATTCTGGGGGCGGAAAGCTGAGCTAAAGGGAGGTGATTGGAGTGACGATATGAGTCAGATACAGAAGATTCAATATGTTAAATATTGCATGGTTTCTCTGATTTGGGAAACCCAGAATACAGGTGTTCTATACAGCCAAATGGATGCGACAGTGGGAGTTAGGGGGATGGAGAAGCTGCGGGAGGGCCAAAAACGGGAAGGGATTGTAATACTGCTGTGATATATATGTGCGCAAAATATTCAAGTTCATTGTAAACATTATGTATCACATATATACATTAATAAAATGGGGGAAATGAAAAAGAAATAAATGGGGAGAATAGACAGCAAGTACAACACTGTAAAAAATAGAAAGAAAAATAATTTTGCACTGGTTACTACACACATCTACCCTACTTTATGTCTCAATGTTGCTTCAAGCTGTCATTCAGATGAGTCCTTCAATACAGTCCTATGATGCACCACTCTCCAAAATGAGGAACCAAAACAATTTGAACTAAGTGGTGATCTCATTTGTTCCTGACTGGTAATAATATGTCGCTTTCTACAGTTCCGCATTAATTCCTTTGCCCAAATAGAAATACTCTACCCATACATTAATTTCACTTCTAAACAAAACAAAACAAAAACCGGAGAGTGGTGACCTCGAAATAAACCGCATGAATTTAAGGACTCACGTTTAAAGGTCTGTGTCCTTTGCTACAAACACAGTTCCTCTATCGCTGAGCAGTTGAACCTGCCCTATGGCACAGAGCACAATTAGCCAGCTGCACCCTCATAATAAGGTGCAGATGGTTAATTGCATGAGCAAATGACTGCTTACTTCTGGGCATAAAGGCCTGTACCTAAAATCATTGAAAGTATACTTGGGCCTATTTATGCTCATGAAAACAAAGACCATTTCTAAGACTTCATCTGTGAACAGACCTTAAGAGGCTCCCTTGCTCTGGGGAAAAGCCATCCACACTGCTGAGGTCTGGTTCAAGGGACAGACCACTGGCCACAAAGTGACATTTCAACTGGTGAAATACTTCTTGGGATAACAGATCTTTGCTGAAAAAAAAAAAATCTCCTAATTTGTTGTCCTAGGAATTAGTAAATAAGGTGAGAAGCTAATTTCCATAGAATTCTAGAAAGCAAATTCAATATTTTTAATAAAAATCCTGTGCTATATCTGGCTCTTGAGTGTTCCTCACTGGCCTACGTGGTAGGGCTCCCAGCCTGTAGTGCCAATAGGAGGCGGTGGAGCCTAGTGGGGGAGTGGGGTGTTAAATCACTAGGGGTATGTTCTTGAAGGCAATTCTAGAACACTGTCTCTTCTCTCTCATTCACATCCTGTAGTGAAACAAAGGTCCTCCTGCGCCATGCACTCCTGCCGTGGTGCACTCTATCACCACAGGCCCAAAGCAAAGGGGTCAGTAGTCATAAACAGAAACCTACAAATTGTGAGCCAAGATGAACCTTTGCTCTTTTTAAGTTAACTTCTCTCCATTTCTCATTACAGTAACAGAAAGCTGACTAACAATAAAGTGAAAGAATTTCCCCTCACACAGGAAATCATGTCAACATCAATTCTGAGTAAAAAAACACAAAAGACTAATTTTCCAATGCTCTTGAGGAATTTTATACAGCAGCTGAGACTCCAGAATTTAGCCTGCCTTAGATACAACACAGGCAATGCTTGTGAGGGGCTCTGTTCCACTGATTCCATTTAAAAATATATTTTATTAATCCCTGTATGACAAGAACAAGATATGAGAAGAAAGCAGAGAAGGAGGTAACCACTTCATGAAACACATGTTTGTTTGAAAGCTCTCTGACAGCTGTGAAGCTCTTGAGTTTGGCCAAGATGATAGGGCTGGGGAAGAGAATACTAAGCCATGAGAATCTATACAGACCTTTTCTTCTGAAGGACCCCCCTAGGGTTATGTGATTCTATTCAGTTTAATTGTATGTTTGGGAGGAGAAAAAGCTGCCTGCCATGGTTTTAATTGCTAAGAACACACTATCTTTTGCAAAACCATCTGTTTAACTGTAATTTCAAACAGTGATGTAACAACACAGATGATTAACAAGTACAAAATTCCCTACCACTATCAGTTTTAACATAATAAACCATATTGTGAAAGTGTATGGTGCGTTTTCCTTCTCTGCAATATATTTCATGATTTAGCCACTGACAACCTACCATTTATTACAAAAAAATTCATTTTGGTAGAGCTAAAATTAATTAGTATTCTTAGATTACGTCCTCCTGCTTTTTCTTTTATTAAGCCTTAATTCTCTCTGAGAGTGAAAGGGATTCTATCAGAAATGAAATACATAAGGGCCCGTTTCTATGACTCCCACCAAAATCTGAGGCATCATAAACTACACATCACCTATAATTAATTATAGGCACATTCTAAAGCACTGCAAGACTAATTTTTGGCTTTCATAAACACAAATCTCTGTCTTCCTAGTTTGGAAATATGCTTACCACACTGTTATTATTTTTAAAAACTACAAGTATTGTTAAGTGCTTTCAGGCATGAATAAAAATAACTTAACCTTGAAATTTATTTTAATTAAGGATTTTTCAGAGCCACTGTTGCAAATTTGGGAGGATTGTTTACAATAAAAACAAGCATCAACAACACAGCTGTACAGAACATAGAATAGGCAAAGTTGTTTAACTTGGGTTCAAAATATTACTATAAGTAAATAAAAATACAGAGACACAGCCAGATAAAAATGCTATTAGAACTTTACATTCAGGACATTTTGGTGGTTTATTAAAGCAAAAAGATTCCATTCTAAAATAAAACAGAAGGGGATTATGAACAGCTAGTGAAATTCCAAGGGATTTCTTTAGTCATCTCACACTAATTTTTCCTCAAAGTCAACCATGCTGACTTTTTGGTATTCATGTTAAGGTCACCACTTTAACAATGCCACACACTTTTCAACAAGCTTCTCTATCAAGCATAGACTATCTTGAAACTGTTTTTCCTCCCTACCACCTCAAGAGATAAATATGATCCTCAAAAAAGGAAAAAAAATCAGGGAACTAAAGCACTTTAAATCCTCAAAGAAATCAAAGAATTGACTACACAGTGTTTCAAATTATACTGCATGAGAGTCATTCTGCACCACATCAATTCCTCACATAGCCTTCTCTGTCCAGCCTAGAATCCTTCCAGCCATGTTCCTACAATTACTTTTGCCTTATTTCAAGACCCAATCCCCTTGAAAGATATTCTGCATGAAGAATAGCAAAATGCTAAGTGCCTCCACATTGTTAATGAGGAAATACATCTTAGAAGGAATCATTTGAGAGGAATAGTTTGCCCTTAGGAAAGGCTTGCTGCTTCTTAGCTTTTAATTGATGGTGTGATGGGGCTTATTACGGTCCACAGAGATATGAACTGTGCTCAGCCAAAAATAGTGATCTTTAACCTCTGTGGTTCAAATCCTACTAGGAATCTGATGAAGGCTGAAGACACTATTCTTGTAAAGATGAACTTAACAGTAAAAAATCTGAAGGTCTGTAGGGTCAAGTATCTCCACATAGATCCTACTATATATCAATTAAAACATCCTCTCCACACTAGCAAGGCTATGGGAGGTTCTTTTAAACTAGAGGACAATTTTCATCTTGTAAATGTTTTTGTTGCTAAAGTGGAAAAATGTTCTGAGAACTCTTCCTGAAGCTTGTGAAGCTATGCAACTAACACCCTTCTATTTGATGACTGCATGAATCACTGTCACATACAAGCCAGAGATGATGTCCCTCCCCAAAATAGCTCTTAACTTTGCTTGGTACACAAGACATGAAATAAAATCACATCTTCTGAGTACCACTTCCTGGAGAGCTTTGCAACATGCTTTTATTTTCACATCTCTAAATGTGACACAGAATAAAATTCTTATACTTGTGCACCACTACAAAAAGGAAAATATTTAGCTCCCTAGTCTAAATATATACATTCTCCAGTTGGCATTTGCTAAACGTGAATTTTTCTATCTTTGTCACACATGTAAGCAATATATCTTACACTTCATGCAAGATTTACTCTGATATTCTAAATAAACAATATAGAAAATATTAAGAATGGTTTCCTCTGGAGAAGGGACAGAGAATTGGATGAGGGATAGTAAGGAGGCTTTCATGTTTACATTTCCATGGTATTTTTTTTACATATAGTATGTAAGTTATTGGGCTAAAATATATTTTAAAGTAACATTATTAGCCAAGCACAGTTGTGCCTTCCATTAATCTTAGCAGTCTGAGAGGCTGATGCAGGAAGATCCTTAAATTCAAGCCCAGTCTAGACAATTTAGTGATACTCTGTTTCTAAATTAAAAATAAACAAAAGAAAAAGAAAAATAGTTTGCTAATATAATATAGCAATATCTGGTTTATTTGTACCTGCTGAAAACAAAATACTACTGAAAATATTTTTAATCTTTTCAAAAGCATCAAAGAATTAGTAAGATCATAAAGAACTACCCAGCCAACACATGGCTGAAAACAGGGATCAAGACAGGCGAGTGGATCACAGAAACAAATAATTTATTAGACAAAGGTACACAGAACTCTGCTTCCGGCTGCCTTGAAGATCTTGGGGGAAAGACTTCAAAGTCCAGGGCCTATCCAAGGTGGGAAGATTGAACCAAAAATAAACCCTTCAATTATCTGCAACTGAATGCAAAGGAACATTCCTTGGCACTGAACAGAGATGGAAAGTAAAAAACAAAAACTGCTCAAGCAGCTGAAATCACAAGCCAAACTCCTCAGAGACTTGCAGCCTAAATTCACATCGTCTGTGATCTCCAAAGACCTCTAGGTGTGATTTTTCTTTAAAGTGCATCTAGACAGGTAGTTCCCAGAGGTATCTAGCAGAGGCAAAAGTAGGTCCTCCTGGGAGGACTGCTCCTTCATCCCAGTCATCAAAGAACTTCCCATAAATAATTTGCCAATTGAGAAGATAAGTAGTTCACAGCCAAACAAGCACACTAAGAAAGTGCTGGGGAAGGAAGGAGCATCTTGAAGGAATTTTCAAGAGTGAGAAGACAAAGTGTTATGGTTTGACGTGGAATGTCCCCGAAGGTCTCATGCATTTTGTTGTTGTGCAGTTACCTATGGACAACATGTGCTGATAGGAGGTAGAGCCTTGTTGAAAGGGGCAGATCACTGGGGTTTGACCCGGAAGGGGCGGATCAAGAGGACTTGACTCAGAAAGGTATATACTAGCTCTACCCTTCCTCACTCACTCTGTTTCTTGTTGTAATGCCATAAACAACTATTCTCAGGCTGGGCCTCTGCCATGTGCTTCTACCACTGCCATCCCCCTATGAGTGAACTGAAACCTTCTGAACTATGAGTTAAAGTGAACCATTCCTCCCTTAAGCTGTGGATATTGAATATTCTGTTACAGCTACACAAAAGTAACTAAGACACAGTGACACAAAGTCCTCAATCAAAAGCATTAAGAGAGCTAGGCCCAAGAAAGAAGCTGGGCTTGGAAAGTGGTGAAGTCACTATCTTGCATGCTTTGAAACAAAGTCCTGTTATAAGGGGGTAACAAGCCTAAAACTCAATTTATTAGCCAGTTTTGGAGCATAATGCAGTGGGACACTAAAGAACTATATGCAAGACTTGGAAGAGGGAGGGCAATCTTGTGACGAATAAAATAAAAAATACATGCAAGCTCAATGTTTTGTAAAATTAATAGGCACTAATAACAAAAGCTTTGAAGAAGAAAATCTAAGCTCTGCAGTATTTAAGAACTGGGGAGACAAAGACTTTCAAAGCTTACAATCAAATATGAGCAGGGCCGTGCATGCCCACAAAATAAGGTCCAACCAGTGATGGGCCAAGTCGAACTAAAACTGCAGCTCAGCAATGACACAGTTCAAACTCCTCAGGAAGTATAGCTATAACTCTTTTTCATGACATAAGAATGTAACTTTCTGCTGGAAAACAGTAATATTATTATTAGTCTTTTTTTTAAGCAAACTACCTGGTATCTAATCAAAGCAGACACAACGAGCAGAAGACATGTGCCAGATAACCAAGAAAAAAGGGATACATGCACGATGCAGGCACTGGAGGCAGGCCTGAAGGAACTGTTTTAAATATGGCAACAGAAAAAGTGGACAAAATAATGGAAAAATGGTGAATTAACAGAGATATGAAATCTATGAAAAAGAAACAAGTTCTAGAACTTAAAAAATAAAATATCTAAAACTAAAAACATACTCAATAGATTTAACTGCAGATGGGATAGAGAAGGAAAAATTAACTCAAAGACAAGTCAAAAAATGTTTAAAATAAGGGGGGAAGGATAAAATATAAAAGAATGATGCTTAAGAAACATGATGGATACAGTGAAATGGTCTAGCACACATGTAACTGGCATTCCAGAAAGAAAACTGTGAGAGAATGAGACAGAAGCAGTATTTTAAAACTAATGGCTATGAGGTTGCAGTAACTAGTAAGAGATATCATCCTAAGGTTAAGGTAACTGCTAAAAGAGTAACGCATAAATAAGTCCATTCACAAGGAAGACAAATGAGTAAGAGAGCTAAGAAGCTACAAGAACTCCAAGCAAGGAAAGTTTAGTCACATCACAGGAAAGCTGCTGAAAATCAGAGACAATGACGAAATTGTAAAACTGGCCACAGAGAAACGTATTTCTTTCCATAAAACTGGTAGTTGACTTTCAACATAAACTATGAAAGCCTTAAATCCTAAATGAGGACACACGCTACTTAATTTCTATAGCTAGTGAAAGAATCTATCAGAAATGAAAGCACAATAAAACGTTTTGCACATAAAAGCTGGAAGAACTTGGTGTCAAAAAAAAATCACACAAGAACTACTGAAGAGAATCCTTGTGTTCTTAAAAAATGACAGACCACCCCCGCTGCCGCGGCGTCGGCCTGCAGCGGAACCTGGGCTTTGCTAGCACTGGGCAGAGCCGAGTTGGAATAGATCGCTAGGACTCCCCACCACCTCCCCTGCCGCCCCACTCAGAGGAGAACTGCGCAGAAGCTGGGCTTTGCCAGGACTGGGCAGAGTGGGACTCCCTGCCATCTCCCCCACCGCCCCTCGCAGCGGAGCCCTGTGTGGAAGCTGGGCTTTGCTAGCATCGGGCAGAGCCTCTTTGGAATAGACCAGTGGGACTCAGGGTCATCTCCCCTGCCATCCCTCACAGCAGTGGCCTGTGGGGACACTGTGTTTTGCCAGCACCGGGTAGAGCCACATTGGACTAGACACGTGGTGGGGGGGTCGCTGTCATCTCCCCTGTCCCTCTCAGCGATGGTCAGTGTGGAGGCTGTGTTCTTCCGGCGCTGGGCAGAGCCGTGCCAGGAAGAGTCCCCAGGGGAAATCCAGGGACAGGCAACCGGAGACAACCAAAGACAATAGAACCATGAGGAAATGTGGAAATAAATATCCTTCAAAAATTCTTGACATATACCCATGTTCATAGCAGTACAACTAACAATTGCTAAAATATGGAAGTCATTAAAATACCCATCAACAGACCAATGGATACACAAACTGTGGTATTTATTCACAATGGAATACTATGCATCTATAAAGTCCAACAGCGTGGAGGCTTTTACGGGCAAATAGATGAAACTTGAGAACATCATGCTCAGTGAAGTGAGACAGAAGCAGAAGGTGAAACACTGAATGGGCTCTCTGATATAAGAGACCCAGATCACAACTATATCATGGAACTTAAAACAAAAAACAAAGTGAAACAGAGGGGTAGGGCGGGGAGGGAGGGAGGAGTAGATAGTGGGAGGGACAAAAGAAAAGTGGGAAAGTCCTTGTCACCTTGACAAGATACATATGTGCACAAAATGCTCAACTTCATTGTAAACCTTAAATTTTTGTTTATACATGTCAATAAAATGGGGATAAAAATGACAGACCATATCCTGAACTGTAAAACAAAACTGAAATTTCATAGAGCTGAAATCATACAGTCAGACTTGTTGGCCATAATAGAATTAAACTAGACATCAATAACAGAAGTATTTGGGAAACTCCCCCAACACACTGAATAGAAAAGCATACTACTAAATAATTCATTAATAAAAGAGGAAATTAGAAAATATATTGAAACATTAGCAATAAAAACACAACACTGAAATTTTTGGTTACAGCTAAAGCAGTGCTTAGGAGGAAAGCACTAAAATTTGCTCATACTATAGAGAAAATAGCTCTTTATTTTCCATATTTGATGAAGGGCAACACACAGATTAAAGAAAAAAACTAAGTCTAGCAGAACATAGAAAAAGAAATACACATCTAGGTACCTCATAGACTGCAGAATGTCACAGACCAAGAGAAGAAAACATCAAAGACCTAAAAGAGGGAAGAGGGGCCAGCCAGGGGAAGACATTGTCAAAATAAAGAGATTAATAGCTGACTTCTTAAAGAAATAAGTAGAAGAAAACAGAAATTGTGAGTTTGTTGGCAACTTCAATATTAAACTAGTAAATGTGTCTTTCTAGAATAAGAAAAAGATAAAGAGATTTTCAGAGAGAGGGAATGAGCAATTAGCATGTTTTCACTAAAGGAATTCTAAAGACATATTTCAGGCAGAAAAAAATGTGATCCCAGATGGAAAGACTCACTGAACGATGAAAAGGAACAAGCAACATGGAAAATGGTAGATACATGAATGAGTCCAAACCAACACGGATTGTTCAGACAATAAATAGTGTGCTTTATTTCAAGTGAAAAAAATTAAAATTGCAATTCATGAAGTAGTGACATCAATTCGAGGACACTGATGTATGGCAGCTGAAGACTGAAAAGCACAGGAGAAAGTTTGAACATTGCAAAAGAGAGCCAAGCAACTGGATACCCAATGCCAATAATCACACTTCCTCTACTACACTCTACCACAAATTACATTTAAAACATTTGAAACTCTATCAAAAAAGTTATTAAAACTAATTACATAGTTAGCAAGGTTTCAGCACCAAATATTGACAAGTCAAAAAATAACTGTTTTTAGAGGCTAGGGATGAACAACTGAAAGTGAAGATCTGAAAATAGCAGCAAAACCAACAGCACTAAAAAACATGAAATAGATATCCTATGGAGTACTATTCTGACATAAAGAAGGTTAATTTGAGTCATTTGAAGGAAAATGGATGCACCTTGATATAACAGTGGAGAATTCACAGGCATATGAAATCTATTTTAAAAAAAACAAGTTCTAGAACTGAAAAAAATATCTTAAAAAACATACTCAGTGGATTTAACTGCAGGTAAATCAGGCACAGAGCTAATAAAACATATGAAAAGTAAGACGTTAAAAACTACCAAACATGTTGAGAAAAATTACAGAGGACCTAAATAAAAGTACAGATACTGTGTTGAAAGATTCCATGTCACTAATATGTCTGTTCTTTCTAACCTGTTGATCAGTAGAATTCAGCCACAGTCCCAGCAAGATCTTTTTATGGATATTGACAACTTAATTTAGTATAGGTGTGGAGAGTCAAACAACTGAAAATACAAATCTCTTTGACCCAGTTTTATCTCTTCTAGGTGTGTTTTCAAAAGATTTAAAGACATCATATTCTGTGATCCATGCATACCTATACAGCACATAATTCGTAATAGCTAAATCTTGGAAGCAGCCTATATGACCATCAGATGAATGGATAAAGCAAATGTGGTATATATACACAATAGAGTATCATATCTGCCATAAAGAAGGATAAATGAGTCATATGTAAGAAAATGGATGCACCTTGAGACAATCATGTTCAGCAAAGTAAACCAGGCACAAATGGCTAAATATCACATAGCTTCTCTTATATGAGAAACCCAAAATATAAATAAAAGAGATAAGCGAGAGGTGATAGGAAGCAGAGAGGTAGACTTTGCAGGGATGGAAAGGAGTTCTAGAAAAAGGATGAGAAGAGAGAGCGGGAAGGAGGAGGGGGAAGTAAAAATGATTAAGATGTGAAATGTATGTGCACCAATTCCCCAGACTGAATAATTAGATATCACAAACACACATTAATAAAATAATCATCACGGAACTTTTCTTAATTCTAAAATTTACATGAAAAGGCAAAGGGACCAGAATAATTAATTAAATTTTGAAAAAAATAAGAACAAAGCAGAAGCATTCAAATTATTTGCTTCAAATCTCACTATAAAGTTATAAAGATATATATTTGTTTCTAGACAAAGATCTTGGACAAAATTCTAATTATATATATATTTATAACTATAGTCATATCCTATTTAGAAGACAAGTGAATAACTGAATAAAATATGAGCAAAGGGAATGAACAGAAACTTCACCAAAGAAGTTCGCCAAACTTCATCAAAGATACTCTAACAAGCACACGTTCATTCATTCAATATCCTTAACTGTTAGGTCAAATGCAGATTAAAGCCAGAACGTGGTACCACTATGCACCCATAAAAAAAAGCTAAAATTAACAAAATCATCAACCCTTGGGAAAGTTGTACAACAAATAAAACTTTCATACAATGCTAGTGGAAACTACAAAAAGTATAATTACTTTGGAAAGTACACTGGCAGTTTCTTGTAAAATTAAAAATATTAATTAGAGTTACCATATAATCTAACAATCTTACTTCCACTTATTTATCGAAAAACTAATAAAATATATTAGCACAAAGACCTTTTCATAAATGTAGCAGATATATTTATTCAATACCATCAAATGCCAAAAGCAATCTAAATGTCCACCACCTGATAGTACACCCATCCAATCTAACTGTATGCAGCAATATAACAAAATGAACTAGCTACACATGGTAGCACACACCTGTCATCTCAGCACCCTGGATACTGAACCAAGAGGATCACCAGTCTGAGGCAGCCTGGGCAACTTAGTGATTTAGCAAGATCCTGTCTTAAAATAAACAATAAAAACGGGTGGGGAAGGAGCCAGTGCAAAGGCCCTGCATGAGTCCAAAAAAAAAAAAAATGAAATGAAATGAATTGAAGTCGCTGCTATATACAACAACCTAGATAAATCTCAGAAGCAACATGGCAGATAAAAAGTCTTATATATTCTATTTTTCCATTTATGTGACATTCTGGGAAGCACAGAACCAAACATCAGATCATTTGTTGCCATGGGCTGGAGGGAAGGAAAAGAGTATTGACCCAAGTATGCACAAGAGAACTTTTTGAACTAGTGTAATCATTCTGTGTATCTACCGTGGCTGTGGTTACTGGACAACGTCTTTTCAAAACAAACTTGCGGAACTGTATACCTAAAAGAAGTGAATTCTACTATATGCAAATTGTATGTCAATAAACCTGCCTTCAAAATATAGGTAAGAATATACTAGAAAAAAATATTAACTATATATTTCAACTGCAACTATGTATAACATACAAAGTATGCTGTAACCTACGTTCAGTACTCCGACAAATCAATACAAAAAGGGCAGCCAAGTCCACAATTAGGCAAAAATGGACAGGCTATACATGTTAGAGCAATTATCAATATTCAATAATTATAAACTTCTCATTGTGCCTAGTAATCAGGGAAATATAAATTATGGCAAATGATAATCATTATTTGCTCATCACGAAGACAAAGATTTCAAGACTGAAGTATCAAGTGTTGCTAAGTCTGCAGGGCAACAATGAGCTCGCTGAGAGCTGCACCATGGGGATGATGGACTGCGAATTCCATTCACGCTCAGCTAAGTCAGCAGGCAGAAAAATAACCTTTGAAATAGTGAGGTAGTCGTCTTTAATGTACTAGTCACCAGGCCTGTGAGGCAAAAATGAGAGGAAACAGCCCTAAATACGCTGAGGTTGGTGCTGGAGCAATCATAACTACTGAAGAAACCATGTAAAGTCTACAGGAATGATCCTAGGGTTTTACCCTCCCACCAACACAGAGTGATGTCCAGGTGGCCAACACAGCAGTGACACCACCCTTGATATTCTCAAGGAAAACACTGACTTGTGGAACAAGGGCCTCAGCAAAATGTAGAGGAACAAGGGCATAATGGAACTCATCAATTTATCTTCCTACTAATTTACTGGGACAAATGGGAAAAGTCGTATTGTCGTTTGGCTCTGGAATTTCCCCCAAAAGTCTCTTGTATTTAAATGTTATGGATTGTCTACGGAACCATGTGCTGTTGGTAGATTGGGGCCTGGACTGGAGGGGTGGATTATTGGCGTGTAAATTGGATTATTCACATGTAGTGGGGGCTTACCACACCTTCCACACCTGGATGCAGGAGAGGCTGATCACTGGGAGGAGACCTGGAAGGATACATAAGCTGCACCTGCCTTCGTGGGAGGACTAGGACTGGTCTCAACTAGTCTCACTTACCTGCCTGTTTGTGATGTCATGAGAAGCTGCCTCCACCTCTGTCTCTGCCACGTACTTTGATTGCTGCCGGCCGCCCTTGAATAGTCTGTGACCATCTGAAATTGTGAGCTAAAATAAACCTTTCCTCCCCTAATTTTGTGGATGCTGGGTATTGAGTCACAGCAATGAACAAGTAACTGAGACAGGCTATAAATGAGAGTTACACAAAATTTACTGAATATCTTCATAATGGAAGCTATTTGATAGTTCTGCTTCCAAGGTGGCTTGCTGATGGGTTATCTCCCAGGGTTTTTGTGTGTGCATTTAACGTTGATCTTAATTAAGCTCTGATTTCTAAGCCTACCACAGAGTAAAAGATGAATCCACTACAGAAGTTCATCAAAGAGACATCTTGTTTTGTAGTATTTTTTCCCTGACAAAATACCTAAGTTAGAATTTTGTGCATATAATACATGCCAAGTTAGTACTGGATATTAAGTAGGACCTCAATCTCTCTACAGAGTAAAGGAGAATGGGAACGCATTGCCTAGATGAAAAATATACCAAATACACTGGTCGTAGTATTTTGAAATGGAAGGAAGGAGGAGGAAGCTGATGGAGAGGAGCAAGCTGATGGAAAAAGAGACGTGGTTCCCTATTTTCCGGGTGAGGAAAGACGGGAAAATGATTTACGTGAGGCCTCAGGGATAATTCAAAGTTGGGCAGTAACTCTCTCAGGCAGGACTCTGTCCCTGATTACCCGCCTAACTGGGAGTCCCAAGAATGCAAACCAAGGTTCAGGAACTTTAAAACTTTAAGGGAAGTGAAGACAACTTGCGGGGAAGGGAGAAAGACGGGTCTGGGAGATGTAGAGAGGCCTGGGCCGCAGGGCGGAAGAAGCTCCGTGACCTCCGCACTTCGACTCCGGGAGCACCCCAAGGACCTCGACCCAGTGTACCCCAAATCCCACGTCAACTCCACAGCCGGCTTCCCGCCAAGACCGCCCCCATCAAACTCAGGGACTCTGTAGCCAAGGGGCCCCTACCCCGCTCGCTGCAACGTCTTCACTCCTGGCGCGCTGCTGGGTCTGAAGCTGTTGCCGTCCGTTGCCACAGCAACCGCGGCGCCGCACGGCCCAGCAAGACGAGCGGCGATTGGAGAAAGCGCGTCCTTGGCAACCGTCAGGCAACAGGGCTGGTTCGCCCAAAGGAATTTGGTTTCCAGATTCCTGGGACACCCTCTCTCCCCAAAACCTCAACTGGGGACCTGTCCTGGTTCTCTAAAGGTGTCCTGCATATATCTCGTTGAATGCCTGCCCCTCTGCTTGCTGTGGGAGATCCCCGTTTCCGCAGGAAGTTTCAACCTGAGGTCCATTAAGCTGTTCTGAAGGTCCATGAACCCAGTCTCAAGTTAAATGTAATACAAGTTTATGTCCATTGACCCAGTTAGATGGTCCACAATTGAAGTCCCCAAAGGAGTTGGAAGCAAAACTCAGGTTTTTTTGTCAGGTGCTTAATAGAGTCCAAGAGAGTAACTTCCATGTGCACTAAACCCATCTTTCTCCTCAGAGACCAAGAACAAATGGAGAAAGTTCTTCCCAGACTTACTTACATTTCCTCAAATTCTGTCTTAAGATATCACCTTAAGATATCATCTTGACTTTCCTTCCTTCACTTATCAGATGTTGATTAGCAGCAATAATGGATCCTATATTTGTCACAGAGTCAATACATTTATCATAAAGTTACTTTTCTAGGCACTAAAAGAATGCAAATGTCAAGACAATTTCTCGAGTCTTAGAGCTCTGCGTTTGGTATAGGACACAACAGGTGCACACATAGGACCACAGACTGGGATAATAAAAAGTGTATGGTGCCAGGCTGAGGTGAGGAGCCAAGAAGACAGTGGTCAGGAATGGCTTCCTTGAACTGATGGCATGTAATCATGGAAATGGAAAGATGCCATCTGTAGAAGAGTCAGAGAGATAACAGGCAGAAATGATAAAGTTGAAGCCATAAATGGGTTTGAGGCATCTGAGAAAATGAAAGTATCCAGGACTGTGGTAAGATAATCGGTAGGCCCTTTGCCTGGCTCTTTGCAGTACTGGATCCTCTCCTCCATGTTCATTTATTCTCCCCCAAATCCTCCATACCCGCCATATCACCTTTGTTATTTCCTGTATAGCCCCTGCTATTTTTTATTGTCTGTTCTTTTGTTTTGTTTTTGAGATAGGGTCTTTCTCTGCAACCCAGGCTGGTCCTGAACTCACTATATAGCCCAGCCTGGCCTTGGACTCACGGTAATCCTCCTGTCTCAGCCTCCTGAGTGCTGGGATTACAGGCATGCGCCACCACGCCCGGCTTATGTGGTGCTGGGGAATCAAACTCTGGTACTTCACGCTTGAAACAGCACTTGCTAGTCAGGCGTTTTAGCCACTGAGCCATTCTGCCAGCCCCAATTGTCTGTGTTTGTCTTCAGAAGAGACTGTTATTTGTATCCAAGAGCCTACAATAGTAACTGGCCCAGGATTTATACAAAATATTTGCATGAATCTCCACATCAATATCAGGAATTGTGGGAGACAGTGAACAAGACAAAGATGCCACTACCTTCTGGGAGCTTTAGTACTTACATATTAAATGAATTATAAATTGTATGAGCAAACTAATTATGTACAGATTGAGTGATTTAGTCTGGAAGTGCTGTGGGAAGCCATGTAATGACTCCACTAATAATTTCTTTATTCCTTCAATTATACCTCAGTTCAATTACACAAATATTTAATATCTGTGGTATGCCAAGAACTTTGGGATATAGCAGTCAACATAACAGACACCAGCTTTGTGTGTAGAACTTACATCTACTGCTGAGCAGTCTACCACAGTTTTCTCTTAGTCACTGGTGGCATTGAGTTTTTGAATGTGGCAGATCCTAACTGGAATGTGGAGTAATTGTAAACTCTGAAGAGCAAAAAAAAAAGAATTTAAAAAACTAGTTAGCAATTTTTAAATATTAATTTCATGTTGAAATAATGTTTCAGATTTATCAGGTAAAATAAGATCAATTAGTAAAAGTTATTTCACCCTTTTTCTTCTTTTAATCTGGCTTCCAGAAAATGTTAAATCACATATGCGACTTACCTTATATTTATGATGGACAGTGCTGGTCTATTAGGAGCACAATACTAGTTGAAAAAAACAAAAAAAAAAAATCTTGTTACAGACCTTAAAAAAAGACATTTGGCTGAAATAGCAAATTTCAAATCCAGGAAGTATACCAAGTTTTTACAAAGAAAACAAGTTACACAACTCTTAAATCTTTCCCATGCTGAGCACATAATGGGGTCTAGAGTAAGTGATTAAGGAGGATTTCTTAAGGGGATTTCAAAAGATTTCTTCAAGAGAAGCTGAGCTGTGAGTCCATCCTTCAAATCTCTGAATAAAAGAAAGTGGCTTTGAAGAGGCCAATGGGTGAGTTTAAAATGTAACACCTACAGTTCAAGGGGTATAGTGGGTTTATGTTTGAAACCACCTGTAAATCCTAAAGGGCTGAGATGACCTCACTTGTTAGCACACAGCAGAATTTCTGGCTTAGAATCAACCTCCCTTTTTCTCCCAGATTCATCAAAAAAAAAAAAAAAAAAAAAAAAAACCTCTGAGAGTGTTTTATGAAGCACAGATGTGGGCCACTTAAGAGAGATTGCACAGGGCCAGTCTAGGTCCTTTCTAAGACAGAAATCAGGTGGGACAAAGAGATCTCAGCAAAAAGAAGCTGAGTTCTATCGTTTGATGCATCTTCTCCAAAACTATGCATTGAAAACTGAAGAGCCAATGAGGGGTCTGATTAGGTAATTTTATAGAAGGGTGTGAGGGAGGAAGTTGGCCCTTTAGCCCTTCTACTTTCTTCCATGTAACAATACACCATTAAAGGCACCATCTTGAAGAGAGATCTGACCCCCACGAGACAATGAAACTACCAACAACTTGATCTTGGACTTCCCAGCCTCCAGGACTGTGAGAAAATGCTGCTTCTTTTGCCCGTCTTTATGTTTTCTGTCTGTAACAGGCCCAAGCTATAAGAGGAGAGAAGTCACAACTTTCAGTCAAAAAATTTTGACTGTCACCTTGGATGGAATATTTGAACAACTCCATCAAGATTGCATTTTGACACTTAAGAAGGTCCATAAAATTCTTGGCACCTGCCTGAGTTTACCCATGTGAAGGGAAATAATTTGCCCCATAGAGAAAATATAAAGAGAGACTAGAAGACAAAAATTAAGTTGCTTTATGAATACAGCCCACAAGTCTTGCTTGGTTGGCTTAAGGATTACATAAGAAATATGAGAAAGACTGTAAATACAGGCGCAAATGTGTTAATCTTGAAGCATACTAAACAGAAGATACACATAACGTTAAAAATTAAAATGCATATTATTATAAGGAGGAAAGTGGATTATCTAAAGTAACATAACCTTCCAACCTCAAACCAAAGATAATCCCCATCCCCAGAGGCCTTGCAGGGGCTGCTGGGAGCAACATTTAGTAGCACCAGCCACCCTTCCTCCTCGGGGCCCATTAGTAGCTGCTGCACCATGATAGCAGCCTGAATACACTGATGTTCTTAGCACCAAATAGACAGGCTGGAGGCAGACAGACAGGAAAATTTTACCAGGACAAAACAAACAAGACAACAGAAAACCACTCAACTAGAATCATCTCACTGAAGGCTAACTACAGTATTAAAATGTATTTTAACTTTAAGAATTCTTTTCATTAACTTACGGTTCCCCTAAAGAAAATAGCCCCCCAAAAATGAAAACTTCTCCATCCTTAACAAGAGCTGCCTGATTTATAACATATGTCATATTTGGATGGTAAATGAGACATGAGACCAAGGCCTTGTTCTTCCAGAGGTGTGAGCAGATAATTGAGCCAAAGAGCAGTGATGACTGTGAAGACCAAATCACCTTTAGGCCTCAAAGTGGTTAAGTAGGTTAGCTACCCTACCTGAGTAGAAGAGGACTCTGGCCACGAGGCAAACACAAATCAACTAGGCTAATCATTATAAGGCATCTCAGACATCTTAGAACATAGTACAGTTGGTACTCAAAACAGAAATTGTGCTTTTTCTTACTTGTAGGACATGACTTGAGACAGTAAAGCCACTCACTACCCGTGAAGAGTTTGATACTTTACCTCCCTGTGTGGCAGTTCCCTCTTCTGTCACAAAGAGGACAGCTGAAGGAAGCCGAAGGTTTTGCCAAAACTGTGACTAACTTCCCTTCTCTTTCAACTGTTCTCTTTGGTCTAATTGAGGCTCTTGGTTACAAAGTAGAGAAGCCCTTTCAAACCACCAGAGAGAGACTTTGCTGAGGAATTCAACACAACCATGGCACTTGAAGGCAGCCAGGCTTCCTGGGACAAAGACCCAAGTGTGGTACTAAGAAGCTGAAAACCAAAGCAGAGTCGTCTCTCTGTCTGTCTGTCTGTCTCTGTCTCTGTCTCTGTCTCTCTCTCTCTCTCTCTCTCTCTCTCTCTCTCTCTCTCTCTCGGTTCCAAGTCTCTTTGCTTCTGCTTCTCTCCATCTGTTTCATGTTTTTCCCACACTTTACACCCGTCTTTCTCTATTCTCTACACTAATGTTCAAAAGAGTCATCCAGCCCCCCATAGTCCCATCCTCTCATGTGTGTCTCCATCTCTCAGCACAGAGGGTTCAACAGTGGCCCTAAGAAAGACATCTGCACTTACTACCCAGTCTCTATAAATGTGATCTTATTTGGAAACAGTGTCTTTGCAGATGTAATTAAATGAGTGGTCTTGAGATGATTTTTTTTTCTGAATTACCTATAAGATGCACCTTTAACCCAGTGGCATTGCAAAAGACACAACAAGAGAGTTCAGACACAAAGATGAGGTGGCAGTGTTCCTGGAGAGGCAGGAATTGGAGGGATATGGTCAAGAAGCCAAGATGTACCAACAGCCCCAAGAGGAAGCTACAAGCTACAAGGAACAGTATATCCTACAAGCTTCAAGCTACAAGAGGCAAAAGGACGTGCTCTCCACTAGAGCCTTCAGTGGAGGCTCAGTCCCGCTGACTTCTTGATTTTTAACTTCTGGCTTCCAGAACCATGAGAGAATAAATTTCTATTGTTTTAAGCCAACTATTTTGTGGTCATTTGCTATAGCAGCTATACAAAAAGTAATATAAATCTAAAGTCCAAATAGTAGAGAAAGGATCTGGTTAGTTAAGCAAACTCAGGTGCAACACTTTCCCTGGTCCATCCAATCTTACTTGAGAGATAAAAAATGAGCCACTTAGGATGAAGAGGCTGTCAAGACTCATTTCTATGTGAGAGATACTTAGAAAGTAGAAGTGTGCTGCACTGACACCCCAAAAGCCATTTATTACATAGGAATTCTCTAGTTACCCAGGCCCCCAAAATAATTTTCAACACCTCGTTCATCTACTTCCATATCTTGTTCAATATTTTTGGACTAGTTCACACCAGCTTCAATTTTTTTATTTCTATTTTTTTTTTTTTAATTTACCACTTCTTCCAACTCCCCCTGTCACAACTGTACCTCAAGCCAACATCATGTCTTGCCTTGGTCAACTGCCACTGTTCCCAAATGGAGTCATGAGACAACCAATGGAACCACAGAGAATTCACTGCAATGTCTTGGGATATTCAATTTTTTAAAAGAGAAATCACACAACAGCGTCTGCTGGATACTGTGTAAGCTACTGTCTTGAGGAAGTTCAGCTTCGACCTGGGTTCTTATGCTTTTTCTGATGATACTAATTCCTCTGTTCAAAGCTGAACTTCCAGAAATTACTATGATGATGATGAAAGGGAAGTATCCTTAGAAAAATCAATGAAGAACAATAAATGAAAGCAGTATATCCTATAAAATCTCCAGGCTCAAGAAGGGGTATACTAAATTGTTACACGTAAATACTTATTAAGCCATTTGAACCTGACTACTGCATAAATAAAATTGTTAGTTATTTCTTTTGGCTCCCAGATGCTGTAAAACAATTACCATAACACTAAAAATGCTGTTAACCTCTTGACCCTTATTTCACTGAGAGTGAGAGATGGAGAGAACTCCTATTTTTAGGATGAGCCACATATAACACGTCATTAATGCCCTCCGGGGAAGATTATCTGGACTCTGAACAGAATGACTTCCTGAGATCATTTGCTGTATTGCATAGAAAATACATTTCTTCACTTTCTCTCATAAGAATGTCTAATATGTTCAGGTCAATTCATAAAGCTTATATAAATATGTTATATTTAATAGGTGGCTTTGGATGAAAAACACAAGACCAAGAAATAGGTTGGAGACTGAGGTCTACTATCCACTACATTTATGTCTTGAAGCCAGTTACTTTCCCTCTTTGTACCTCTGCAGCTATTAAAAGGTACACTGCAGTCATTAAAGTGTGTCACCTATGAGCCTACTACGTGCTGGGCACCATTCTGCACTAAGGCAATATTCTCAACCTTTTGGTCTTTATCCCCAAAGGAGTCTTTTTAGGCACTCTTGTCTTTATTATGCACCCCCTGAAGTTTTAATAACATATATATCACCCAGCCTGTTCATGTATGTATGCATAACTACACTTTATGAATAAAAAGAGTAAGTATTTTTAAAAAATCAATTATTGCCCACCTAGGGGTATAATCATCACACATGGAGAATGCACATTCTGAGAAGACATGATGGGCAGCCCTTCTGCCCTCACAAAACTCCGTCTACTATACCTGTCCCTCTATCAACTATTTATACCCACTCAGTTTTCAGAGCTGGAATTCTGCTTGATCAGACTAAAGCTCAACAATGACGAAACAACTGTTATGTTCTTGAGTATAATGCTTTCGCAGGGTCTCAGAACAAAAGCTGTGAGCAACATGTAGCAGGAAAATATAGTTTCCAGTCCTGTAGCAGGAAAATATAGTTATGTCTTAATATACACCTAAGTTAGAAGAGAATTTAAAAGCAGATTTTATTATGTTTTAGACTTCCTAAAAATGTAAAACCAGGGACTGCCAACAGCACTGCGCTGCCAGTGATTAACTATCAAGAAAAAAGCCAGGGAGGAATGCCTGTCAAGAGGAGATACAGGCACTTTAGGTGTAATTTTAAGAGAACTAGACACAAACTCCTAGGATCAGGGATTGATTCACGATATGAAGGTGTCACCTGACTCCAGATTGAAAGCATATGATAAGAAGCAAAAGACTCAAATTTTTAAAAGGGGTGGTATTGCAGGCTGGTAGGTAAACACTCTCCCAATCAATCATCAAGTGCACATATTTATTGCAAAAAGACTTGATTCTTGTCAATAGCCAGGCCAAGCAAAGTTGTCTCCTATTAAGAAAATCCTTGAAAATGTAAAGTATATAACATCTTTCCCCCTCAAAATTTTATATCCTATTAAGAAAATCCTTGAAAATGTAAAGTATATAATTATAACATCTTTCCCCCCTCAAAATTTTATAATCTTTTATGCCTGAATTATCTCCTGGGTAGAAGTTACAACTGAAAAAGGTAAGGCACACAGACTTCGAAATGTTGATGCATGATACACAATGAAACAGGTAACACTCATAACTTATAAGAACATGCAACAAATATAAGGGAGTTAAAAAAAAGAAAGGCCATGATTGGCTGGAGGTGTCAGGAAGGCTTTGGGGGAGAGTGAGCTTGAAGGGGTCATTGAAGGGTTAGTAAACTCAATCCACTTACCAATACATCCTCTGATCCATTTGCCAATTATTATGTTCAACTCTTGCTCTAGGGAAGATTATGCAAGCCACTGTGGGGACACTAAAAACCATTGGTCTCTTTATTTATGTATTTATTTACCATACTTAACAGCTGTTCAGTGGGTATTTACAACTTACCAGGCAATGGTGATACAACTGACAACAAAATAGAGGTCCAGAAAGCAGAGTAAAAGGAGATGTGAGGCCTCCAGGTTGAGATGCAGTATCCCTTTAAACAGCATCTCTAGGTTTATTCACAATGAAGATGTCAATTTCTGAGATAAAACTTGATCTTAGGTCCTTGAGAATGAAAGATGAAACAGCGACAACACTAGAAACTACAAAAAGGGAGAAGTAAAGATGGGCTCCAACTTTCAGTTTAGAGGGAAAGGGGGTACACATGAGTCAGCTTTCCTGTCACCTAGACACAACACCCAACACCCACATCTTCATTCAGTTCACAGTTTCAGGTGGTTTAGTTCATGGCTACCTGGCTCCAACACAGAAACATCACAGCAAGAGGTCATGACAGAGCAGAGCTGCTTAGCTCATGGTGACCAGGAACCACAGCAGAGACCCAGCACCAGAGAGGAAGGCCATGCCTCCACAGCCCACCTAGACACCCCCAGAAGTATGCTTCACTAATCCTAAGAAGTCCCAAGAACACAAGTTTAATAATTCTCTGTAATTATCACACAATGCAAAAAAAAAAAAAAAAAATCAGTTTGAAAACAAATTTGTGAAATGTCCAGACTAGATCTAAAAGAGAGTGAAATGATTGATTTGAGTCCATACAAAATTTTTGGCTGTGATAGTTACAATATCCTGTTACAGAGATGCAAATAAATACATAAGAACTCATCCATTTGCTCATTACAAGCACGTACCTCTCAGGCTGCCAGGCATTCAAGACCATGTCAACTGTGTCAGGTGCTAGGGAAGAGAGAAAAATGTGCAGTTATGTATTTTCCAGCAGGACTGAGCATCTCTAGTACAGTGGCATGACTGTAGTTCCCACAAAGTTTATCTTTAATTCCATCCTATTTACAGCTGTCATCAGAAAGTGGGTCATCACTACGATTCACTTAAGAAGTAAGACAGAGTCGGTGGGGTTACTTTCAGTTTAAAGGTGGAGAAACTGACATAAAATGCTTGACCAAAGTCCAGCATTACTTAGTAGTGGAGCTCAGACTGGAATTTGCTTTCTGTAACCAGAGGGCCAGCCTCCTACACACTCCTTTATCTTTAAATAATATTTCATGTCCAGGAAGGTCCTGAGGCCACAAGAGGACTCTAACAGCCTGATTAATGGAGCTGCTTATAACTTATTGAACACAGCCTTGTCCCACATGATGTTGACAGCATGACAGCATCGAGTATTCCTTTTAAAGTGGAGCTTAAGAGAGGCCCAAGAGTGGTGGCCTTCCCATATTACCAGAAGGAAGAAAGTTAAGAAAAGTCACTATGGAGAGTCACCAAGAATTGAGATGACCACCCAGCCAGGGTGGTACATACACAGACCCCAACACTCTGGGAGGCTGAGGCAAGAGGACTGCAAGATCAAGCCCAGCCTAGGCAATTTAATGACCTAGCAAGTGTCAATTTTTTTAAAAAAGAATCTGAGATTTTAAAAAAATGAGCAAAATATTCCAGAGAATGACTCCTGAGTTACCACAACTGAGTTATAAGATGAGGGGGTAGAAGGGGCACCCTGCACAGACTCACTCTGGGCCTAGTGAGCCTGAAGGAAGAGGAAGAGTCAGCATAACAATTAACCTTTTGTGTACTTTGTGATTGGCAAAAGTACATCTGGTAAGTTTAAGATCTTTATTGTGGTACTGGGGATTGAACCCAGGGCCTTCACACACCTACCCAGCCCATTTTTATTTTGGATTTTGAGGCATTTATTTTGAACTTTCCTGTTTTGTTTTTGCATTTTGTATTTTGAAGTATGGAAGATAGAACCCAGGGCCTTTCCACTGAATGAAATCCCCACCCCTTTTTTAGAATTTTTATTTTGAGTCTTGTTAAATTGCCCAGTGTCTATTCAAACTTGTGATCCTCCTGTCTTAGCTTTTCAGAGTGCTGGGATTACAGGTGTTCACTACCGTACATAGATTATTCGAACATTTATGAGTTTCAGTAAAAGACAGTAGGTATACAAAGACAAATAAGACATACACCTTTCCGTAAGAGCTGCGATGTAATAGAAGGAATCCTAGACCCTGAAACCTGCTGTGCTATTTACTAACTGAACCACACTGGACAAGTCACTTATCCACTTGACCAGGAGTTCTGAAGACTGTAAACGTGGGCTAATAATACATGCTTTGCTTGTTCCAAATGCTTGTGAGCTCCAAAGGGGTAGTGCTATGAAAGTACTTTGCAAATACAGAGCTCCCACCTGGAAATCTTGCCCCATGCTAACAATGATGAGGGCATTAGGCTTTACACAAGTTATACAGATGTAGTAACAACTGTGTAGGAACTAAGTATTTAAGAGGAAAAGAGGCCAGAAATGGAGGCAGGAACTGAGCCAGTGGTTGACTGGAATGAATACCAGGAGGAAACCAGAAAATCAAACTTAAATATACCCCATAACCTTCACCTTGCCATGAGACCAGCCCTGAGGCTTTGGAGAGTCCTCAGGTCCCTGGCCTCATTAGAGAAGCAGATGGACATATGAGAAGGGTTAATGGCAGCCAGTGATGACCTCGATGTGATCTGGTCCTAGTAGCTGACCCCCTGGGAATCATTATGACCTTGAAAACTGAAGGGCTGACTCTTGGTGGGGCATGAATATAACATAAAATCTACAGTTACATTTAGATCTAAGAAAGATAACTCCTTTTGGTAGGAGTCAGAGAAATGGCAGCAAACAAATTAGAGTAGTAGTACTACCACCAAATGTTAAAATCAAATATTGCCTATCTGCCTAATGCAGGTAGCCACACATGAATAACACACCAAAAAAGGAGCACTTCAAAATGTTATTAGCTTTCCATTAAGAAGGCAAAACTGGGACCTTCACAGAGGGACAGAGTAGCTGACATACACAAGTTCAGATATGGCACAGTATATCACACACAGCAAATGCCCATATATACTTCCTGACAGCCAGGGCAAAGAGGAGGAGATGAACCTAAACTCCCATCCGTAAGTACAGTCATGATACATTTTTTTCCTTGCATTCCTCCTGTGCTTGAACAACTGTCTTGTTCTGACGGCGTCTGACCTTGCTACTAAACCCTTCAGGGCCGGTCCTTACCTCTGTTTCTGGCAACTCTAACCACCAGAGTTATTAACAGCCACATCAGAGTGACACATTCCATATCCTGTGGCTAGAGGATTCTCAGAGTGTGAAAACACCAGAGGTTTGGTTATAGTTGCTGCTTTCATCAGACAATCCACAGATGTGTTCCACCTTAGAATAATAGTTCTTGTCCCCTGTTCAGAAAAGTTTTATTATTTAGAAAGCTTAGAAAATAGAACCATTTCCAAACCAGCAGTGAGTATTTCTCCACAGTGCCTGCTTTTTCCCACAGCTAGCACAGCTCCACTGAGATGCTAACGGCTCAATATTCATAAATATGCAAAGATAGCATTAATCTTGCTGATTGATTAATCCAGTGACATTTACCCAAACGCTTGCCCATAAGCACTGTCAGACCCACGAGTCCTGTTCCCTCCTCTGCTTTCCCCACCAAGTAGCCTTTCTTTCCATCTAGCATTGGGCAGTAGACAAAAAATAAAAGGGAACCCTAGTCTACACTGTTCCCATTTCCGTGGCAACCGCCTACCCGAAGTTCACAAATTTATCATGTGCTTTAAACTTTATTAATGAACACTGTGGGCTTATGTGAACAAGTGGCAGATGAAATTTGAAAGCCAATTTATTTTGCTCATTAATATTTAGGAAAGCCATATTACACAACCAAGCCCAAGGGAATTGCTTTTTACATCTAATGAAATAGAAAACAGACTATTCCATGCAAAAAAAGATTCAATTTTACATTTAAATGTCATCTGTCCCCGGAGTATGACAGGGGCTCTCTGTGTGATGATAGCTTAAAGAAGGCAAGGTTTAGCAGGAGAATTTTTGAAAGTGCGTATGATCACAGGAGAAAAATGAATGGAGAAGCCGACACCTTGATGTGAAAGAACTGAGCGAGAAACCCTCAGCCACAGGAGCCAGATAAGATGCGCCAGGTGTCCTGACCCACAGAAACAGCAAGATAAAAGATGCTCTTGTTTTAAGCCACTAAAAAGAGAAAAATGAATATTTTGTTGTCCACCCACATACCCTTCCAGGACATGACATTTTCTTCATACCTTCTTTCTTCCTTTTGTCGTTTCTGAGTTGATACAAACTATGTCATAAGTATATAGAGTCTGGCCACTTGATTTTAAGCCTGGGGTAGCTTTTTCTCCCACAAGTTCTGGGACCCGCAGAAAGATATGCATCTCCCATGAGGTTTTTGTCTCCTGGAGAAAAAGTTCACTGTGAGAAAATGCCAATCTCTTTTTGAGATAAATAAACTCTCGTAAGTCTAAATACAGAGTGAGGGAACTGATATTGACCACAGTAAGTGAAGGCAGTCAGAACAAGCACCAGAGGAACCTTGAGTTTTGCACTAAACATTTTGAAGATTATTCTGTAGGTGAAGGAGAACCATTCCAGGATTTCTGAAGATGAAATTGATGTTAAATCAATACTTAACAAATAATAGCAGGAAGAGAGACATAGGGAGGTGAAATCTGAGACCCCAATTAGGAGACTCTGATGATTGTATATGGAAAAAAATAATAATCAGCGTTAATCAGAGGCAGTATGGAAAATACCAAAGCTCCTTGGACTACAACATTTTAGAAATTGGTGACTAGCTGAATGGACCATGGAGAATAAAGTTGACATAGTTTCTAAGCATTAATTAAAATAAGGAATGCAGAAGAGAACATAGATTTGAAAAATAGGAAAAAGTGATCAGACACTCACATTTTTTAAAAGTTTCTTAATCTTTTGATATGATGTGATGAAAACAGTACTTCATCTCTGTGTTCTTCCTTCCACAAACCCATAGTCCCAATGCAAACATAAGAAAAGCATCAGACAAATTCCAATAGGCTAGTACTTCCTCCTCAAAACTGTCAAGGCTGACAAGGAAAATCTGAGAAACTGTCACATCAGAGAGGCGCTTCGGGAGACACCAGCACTAAGTGTCATGTGGAATCCTGAAATCAGACTGAAAAAAAAAAAACCACTGAGAAAATCTAAATAGATGAATCTAAGTTGAATACATGAATACCTACCAAAATTGGCTCATTAGTTACAACAAATATCCCATAAATTAAAATGTTAGTAAGATGAGAAATGATGGGTTAAGGATGGGGAGGAGGGAACCCTCTGTATTATCTGCTCATTTTTCCTGTAAGTCTAAAATTGTCCTGAAAAAAATAAAGAGCACTTTTCAAAGTTTGCTTGTTAAGGCTTTTGATATCTACTCAACTATCATGGGAGTTGCAGGCATAGAGAACATACAAGCTCTTGGGGTTTTTCCCACAATTATTCTAGGTCTTGTTGTTGCACAGTCAGACATGGTGATTGAACTTAGCTGTAGACTCCTCTTGCGGAGCCATTCTGTACCGGCGTCACCTGCACCTCAAGCCATGTAACGCCACAACAGCACATTCCCCAGATGCCTGCGCCTCGTATGACTAGAGGCTGGGGGCAGAGTACTCAGAGAGTAAGGGTTGGAACTCAATTGCCAGAGTTTGAATCGCAACTATGGAACTTTATAATTTAATGGTCTTGGGCAAGTAACATCCTCTTTAGGTCCCCTTTCCTCGTTGGTAGAATAATCACATAGGGTTGGTTACTATGAGGAGTAAATGAGTTTCATCTATAATGTCACACACAGAGTTCGTTCATTGTCATTGCTGCATAACAATGACAAATATATTACGATTTCCTTCTCCATCCTGTTGTTGCTGAAGATTCAAGTTGTTTCCTGTTTAGAGGTATCACAAACAGTGTTGCTGTGAAAAACTCATAACTTTTGGTGAATGTATGTGTAGTAAGTATACAATTTCTGGGTTAAGTGGTTGTTACGCCCAGATCTCGGGGACCCCAAAGACCACCAGGAGTCCGAGACACGCGTGCAATAACACGGAGTCTTTATTCGGGCTTAAGCTCGGGCTCCCTGACTTCACTAATCAGTGGATCTGTGCACAGAGCCCAGAACAAAGGAAGAGCAGGGTTTTTATGGGGAAAGGGCAGGGGTGGTCTCAGGAGATGTGACACAGGTACATTATCATTTACACAGGACCAACTGTAAGTACAGTTTTTTGTGATGATGATGCTGACCACTGAGAGGCAGAGTGGCCATTAACTTTTGTTATAACCCAATCATGACCTTTTAGGAATCGTTTGGATGTAACCAACAGAGTGTGGTGTTTCAGTGGCCTGGGTAGGGTCGAAAGGGGCGACGAGTGATTGGTTAGTTGTCACTGGGCAACTTATTTATGATTTCTTGACTCTGCCCCAGGCCCAGGAATGCCAGGTTTGTTTACTCTTTGCGCCAGGCCCAGGAAGGCCAGATTAGTTTCCCTTTCTGATTGGCTGTAACTAGGTAACCAAGTGCCCCAAGGCTATCCTGGCCTTGGGCATTCTTTTACAATTGTTTTACAATCTGAGGAAGGTGAGGCTTAGATCCAGTAACTTTTAGAGTAACTTTGAAACCTGTCCTGAAGTCTGTTTAGCTTGGGTCTTTCAGTGGACTTTCTGGATCAGAGAATGTCGGCTTCAGGTCTTCCAAATTGTTTTTCAGTTTAAATCCCTACGAGGAGTGTATGAAAAATTAGTTGCTGCCTATCCTCACCAACACTTGGTATTTTCTGAAAGTTTTGTTCATTTCATTCATTCATTCATTCACTATCCCATTGTGGTTTCCATTTGGACTTTCCTGGTGAGTAGAAAAGTTACCTATCCACGTATGTGCTAAACAGAGTCTGTCATGCAGCAAGCATTCAATATTAGCCTTTATCATTACTATTGTTGTTACCTGGTCATTGAACCATAATTTTTCAGATGGGGACACATTCAGAGAATTCTGGAAGCTCTTAACACTTTAAATCTCTTGACCTGCCTTTTATCTTACTGTGCCTCGTTTCTCCTTGCCTACTCCTCCTCCCAGCTTACTTCCCTGTAGATAACACTCCCCTTCTCTCACAGTCCAAATATATAGAATAATGGGAATTGAAAGCCAGGTGAGACTTCTGATCTCCTCTACAAACAGGCTGCTACCCCCAGAATCCTTCTGAGAGACTTCCCAGAGGTGTCACTTCCAAGAAACTCTAGATTCTAAAATTCTAGATCATCCCCATTCTCATCCATGTGACCCCACCTCCCTCTGGCTTCTTCCTGATGAATGACTTTGACAAGTTTCTCATTATTACAGCCTCTGGTCCAAATCCAACTTGAATCTTTAATGCCTTCCGTTAGGAAAATGCATCACTTGGTTTTTAAGATGCACACACAATTCCCCTTGCAAAGCCTGTATCCTGAGGGGTTTGTTAATGCATCAAGCCACAGACCTTTAGGAAAATTCCATAATGTCCCCAAAACAAAGAAGGTTAAGCTCCTCTGCCGCCCGAGCAAGAAGAACAAAATGGCATTGTGTAATTGCGGGGTGAAGTTGCATCTTTTAGGTTCTTGGGAAAGAGAGAAAAGAAAGGCAATTAAATAATTCCCAAACCAGGTCAAACGTTTTTATCCATGTGTATATAAAATATTCATTATGTAATGTAACAGATGTAATTTCACTTGAGGGGTGGGGAATTTTTTTTCTGCCAAGGGCCATTTGGATATTTTTTACATTCACAGGCCATACAAATTTTTTGATTTAAAAATTAGCCTGCTATACACGGTAAAACATTTAATTAATCCCTAATGTGATGGCTAAAGCTGTTTCTCTTTGTTGCAGTTGCCTTGGCTGGGGTCAGAGCAGATGGTTTTGCAGGCCAGATGTTCTCCACTCCTTTAGTTGGGTAAATAATTCCTCTTAACTGAGACTCATCTCTGTTGGGAAAATTCCTTGGTATATTCACATAGATTAAAATGTGAGACCCTGTATGACCAGGGCCCTTGAGTAGCAGAAATATACCCTGGATAAGAGAGGAAAGTAAATGTGTTCATTACAGTAGATTTTGAAGACAGGAAGAAGAATTGGGGATGAAAAAGCTAAACAAAAAGTTTAGGACACTTTACTGGAATATGTGTCCCCTTTAATCTTTAAGAAAGCTGCTTACTTCATTAAATGCTTAGTGCTAATCCATCAAGAAACTAAGTTTTGCATGTAGGTTTGCCTGGCATAGACTTAAGGAGGCCTGAATACAAATGCCACAAAGGAAGGGTCAGCAAAATTAATCCGTTTGGAATTAGCAAAAAAATGTGATTAAGGCTTGGTCTCAGTCAGGCTCAAGGTGACCAATTTGTAACGGGTTTTCCAGGACTTTTCCAGTGTTAGCATTGAAAATATCAAATCTAAAGAAACCTCTGTCCCAAGCAAACCCTAGCCAGGTTGTACAATTGAAAGTTTAAGTTATATTTGCCTAAATAGTCTAAGACTCGGGACGTCCCAGTTGACAACTGAATTATAATTAAAACAGTACATACACCATTAAACTTTTAGATACTAAGTCTGAAATTTTCTCATAGACATACATCAGACATGCACGTATCAAAAAGAAATACAAAAATGCAAAGTGTTTCCTGACAGGTTAAATCTCCTCCTGATCAAAGATTTCAATTTTTCAGCATGCTTTACTTAAGAGTATGCAGTATGCTTTTCTTTGTGCATTGAAGAACATCCACAGCACTGCCACACCCTGGCCCCAAATTCAGCAGCCTTTCCACTGAAAGGTATGTTAACCCTGGACCCAAGAGCGAGCGAGCGAGGGGGGCGGGGGGGGAGAGAAGCAAGAGAAGCAGTAGTAGCAGCAGCAGCAGCAGCAGCAGGTCCAAAAGCTCCATCTGGGAATGCTCTGCTCCCTTCTGGTATGCATGCAACATGTGGGAAGATGTGAATCGAGAGTCTGGATCTGCCATGTGTGGAAGTGCACACCTGTAGTCCCAGGATTCTGGGAGGCTGAGGCAGGAAGACTGCATGTTTAAACCCAGCCTAGGCAACTTGATGACTCAGTATTAGTCTGTCTCAAAATTATCAATAGGAGAGGAAGCATTTATTTAACTCAAGCTTTAAATTTTGAAGTGTTCAAAAACAGTTAAAAGAAATTATTCAGAATGTGATCTCATCTCTAAACATGCACTCTATCCACTGACTCCTAAATTAGCATACACATTCTAAGGAACAAGTCAGCATTATGTTTTTGTGTTAATGGGATTAGAATAAGGTAGTATAATATAGGTATTTCTGGCAAGACACACTTGAATCCCTCACTTGAGAGTGAGACTGGCAACATGGCCTTGGGAATATTCTTTGTGAATGAAGGAAGAGGGGAAGAGGGAGGTAGACAGAATGAGTTAGTACAACTAAGATAATAAAGGCTGTAGATAGAACAGGTTCAGGAGAAAAATGAAGAATTAAGCATAGCGTATATTAAGGAAAAAGCTCTCAACCAGATATGTAAGTGTGGGGTCACTGACGTAACTGGTATGTAAAGTCATGACTACATGAGGTGACTGGGGAATGACAAAGGAGGAGAAATGCCCACATATCCATAGGTTTGCTGCATTAAACTACAGTTGGCCAGCTAAAAATATGCCTTCTCCTATGTCTGGTCTGTCCTTCACAGTGGAAGACTTGGTGCTTCTTCACAAGGACAAAGAAACTCAGGCTTGGAGATAGGAGGCACTGAGCTCAGCTCTGCCACTTTTTTGAGCTAAGCCATGTTTTATCTGGAAAAAATCACTGAATGTCATTTCTTCAGTTTCTCCATCTATAAAGATAGAGATAATATTACCTCCCTGTTGAGTTCAGGTGAGCTGAAAATATTTATTTCCCATATTCTGGAGCTCAGGAAGTCCAAGCTCAAACCTCTAGTGGTTGAGTGGTGGGACTCACATCCTTGTTCATAGATAGACATCTTCTTACTGGGTCCTCCCACAGCTGACAATGTAAGACATCTCTATAGGGTCTTTTTCTTTTTTGGTGGTGGCGGTGGTGGTGATGGTAATGGTGGTAGTGGTACTGGTGACAGAACCCAGAGCCTTTTCACTAAGCAACGTCCCTAGCCTTTTAAAGTTTTGAGACAGGGTTGTGTTGTGTTGCTAAATTCTCCAGGCTGGGCTTGAACTTGCAATCCACCACCTTCAGCCTCCCAAACTACTGGGATTACAGGTGTGTGCATTCAAGCTTGGCTCTTACAGGGGCACTAATCACATTTACGAGAGCTCCACCTCATAACCTAATTATATCTCCAATACCCAACTTTCAAATACCATCACTCTGGGGCCACGGATCTCAATACATGAATTTGTGAGGGACACAAACATTCAGTTCATAATACTCCCTTACAGAATATCTATGCTGGTTAAATAAATTCAATAAAAATACTTTGTAAAATACTTTTTATACATCATTATCATTTATCTCTCAATCTGTGATAACTGCAAGTAGGAAATACTCTGCTATTAGTGAGTAGTTACAAGGCTAAGGAGAGTATCTGTCAATATTGAAAATGCACATGTCATATAGCAGTTCTAACTCTCCTACAGCTATAGTTGTACACATATAAAGATAAATGTGTTGGCACTGCTAATGATAACAAGAAATGCAAAACCATATGTATCAATGATGAATTAAGTAAATAAATCATGGCACATTCACACTGTGTAATACCATTATTAAATGTAATAAGAAAATATATATGTTCTGACATTGTGTTGCCAGGATATTTATTCAAAATAATAAGCATGTTGCAGACCATATATACAAAATGATAAATTTCTATATTAAATGTTGCAATATGCTCATACCACATATCCTGGTGGCTGCATAGCAAAAAAAAAAAAAAAAGCTAGAAGGATATTAGGAGGATTATTAGAAGGCAAGACATTGCAGTTGACAGTAATAACCAGGATCACTGTGTGTGACTGAAAACTCACTTATTTCCAAGGAAGGTGACTGCTCTTGGAGAGAATGACATTCACTACCTCCTTTACACTGGAATTCTTTGAGATTTTAGAACAAAAGATGTTTTAAAGATGTACCAAATACCAATCCCTGGTCCCTGAGGATCTTGAGGAAGTAGGTGTGCAGAACATACAGAATACTTCCAAGTTGAGGAAAATGCCACTGTTGGCCTCCCAGTTCTAACTCTGAAGCAATCACAAATTGGCCTTCCTACCAATCCATGGGCAACAGAAGCAGCAGCCCACCAGAGGTGGAACAAACAACCCAAAGAAAGGCCATTTGGGAGGGTAAAAGAAAATGTAAATGTATTCTAAAGGCAGATGGTGTCTGGAAAAGAAAGGATATTTGGCAACAAGAAGGGAATCACAGGGGAAAGAGAACCACAGCAAAAGAGAAACAGGCAAAGGAGGTGGTGATTAAGGGTGAACCTGAAGATTTCCAAGGGATTTTTCAGCTTTGGCAAGAGTCAGGCCTCTGGCCAATTCTGAGGAAGTGTGCAGACATTGTTTTTCATTTCTTTTCTTTATGAAAAGTATTCCACTAGAGCAATAGCTCTGAATCATGATATCCTAATGCAAGTTTGTTAGCAATGCTCCAAGTCTTGAAAATTTTCAAATAATTTGTGGTAAAAAGGAACTGAGGTTAGCGATCTCACTCACTGGCATTCTGATGTGCTTCCTGGAGTGGGAGACAAAGTACCCACCAGCGTTAAAGGAGTTATGTCTAACTGGCAGACTATTTTATCTGATCTTGTCCCAAAGCTGATACTCCCTTCTTGGTATTGGAGCTTCCCGGATCACTGGTCAGGTAGGCAGGACAACCATAATGTTAAGGAATGCCTGTAATGATCAAGATTCATATCACTTCCCAATCACTTCATAGCATTAACCAAGGAACAAGCACCCAATAACAAAGTGGTGTACTGATGGATTGCTTTGCACTAAATTGTTGGCTGGTGCAGCCATTCAGAATGTTAATGACCACTACAGAACAGGAAATAGCTGTAGAGGCTGCTGGCTGGCTCTTACCCGGTGAAGGACAGTATCCTTGTCTCCAATTACCCCTCTCATCATATTAGCAACAGTTCAGAGACAGGAATGTGGTCCTGCATTTGATTCTAGGTAACATTTTAATGTCGAATCAACTGAGCCAAATCCAATAATACACTGTAATGCTGTAATTATCAGTTCTATCTTTGGGATATGAGGTATATATCAAACTAAAGGTCAGAAGACAAGTCTTCTCAAGACATGGTCAGACATTTCTAAGTCTTATAAAATGGAACCTGTGAAACAAGTTTAACAGACAGCCTTTAGACTTGATAAATTCTAAACCTTGCATAAAGAGGACTGTCATTTCAGAAATTATACACCAACCTTGAGTTTAATCTCAAGTTAGGTAGACAATATATGTGTATGTATATAACACATATTTGTGCAATAGTATATTAATCCTTTCCATCTATATTATATTTCATTTAACACCACTGAAGGCAGAGTTCATTTATAATTTTGTTCATTGCTTCTCTCAGAAAGTTTTTTTTTCAATAACGAGAATATCTTTACTACACGTAACAAAATTAATATCCTGGATATCATCTGTCTTAGTTACTTTTTCATTGCTGTAACTCAAGACCTGACATCTACAAATAAGGGGAGAAAAATTTTATTTTAGCTCACAGTTTCAGAACATCACAGTCCACTCAGGGGCAGCTGGCAACAGTGGAAGAACATAGCAGATGCAGAGGTGGAGGCAGCTTCTCATGACATTCCTAACAGGAAGCCAAGTCAAGGCAAGATGAGTCTAGTTTCTTAAGGAAGGCAGGAAGCAGCTTATTTCCTTCTAGGCCCATTCCAGTGATCCATCCCTGACCCACACTCAGTGTTTCAATCCTTCCAGGTGTGAAAGGTGTGGTAAGCCTCCACTACATGCCTGTAATCCAATCTACACACCTGCAATCCATCCCTCCAGACCAGGCCCCAATCTCCCAACAGCACAAGGTTCCACAGACATTTTGATATCCATAGTATCCCTATACATGGAACTTTTGGGGACATTCCAGACACAAACCACAATATCATCTAATTCCCAGTTCATATCAAATTTCTCCAATTATCTCAAAGTATCTTTTTACAACTCATTCATTTGAACCAGAATACAAACAAGATCCACATATTGCATATATGTGTATGTTTTCTCTATTTCCTGAGTGTGTAAAGGGACAAGGAGAAGTAATATTCCAATGGTAATAACAACTGACTTTGGTTTCTAAGCCATATTCTCCAGGAACCAGGTATCATTGGTGAAATGGCTAATTCAAGAACTGGAGCAAATAAAAATATCAGATGTGTTTGAAACACTGAGTTGGAAAGCAAGGAAGTAGTGCTCAAAGAAAATAAGCTGAGCATGGTGACGCAGGAGAACCGCCATGAGTTCAAGGCCAGCCTCGGCTACACAGTGAGTTCAGAACCAGCCTGAAGTACAGAGTGAGACCCTGTCTCAAAGAAAGAAAGAAAACAAACAAACAAACAAACAAACATGAGTAAGTCAAACGGACACCAGATGGATGGAGTGTCTAGGTTTCTAATTTGAGAAGTTTGAGTATCAAAGTAAATAATGATCATAATAAATAATTCATTGAATAAAATGAAAATCTATAAGTCTGACTGATAAAATAAATGAATAAAATGAAAATTTGATGAAGAACAGGATGCTTAGATGTTTTCAAAGTGTGTCCTCATGAGATACTTATTAATTACAAACAGAAAAGAGTAACTTCACAATGAAGAAGTTGATAGGCACCACCTTAGTCAAAGTGATCACAGCACACATCGTAAGTAATGAGGCACATCAAAGTGATAGCACTTGACAATAGGACGCAAACAGAAGGACACAGTTCAACTTTGTGATAATCTGATCACAAGGAGACATCCAACAAACCCAAACTGAAGGATGGTGTGCAAAATAACTGAGCCAAAAATCATCAAATGTGTCAAGGTCACGCAAGTCAAAGTCTGAGGAACTAGCTCAGAGAGAAAGAGACTAGAGAAACTTCACAACTAAATGCAACACATACCTTTATGTTTAGTGAGGTGAATCAGATCTAGAACATTAAATATCACATGGTTTCTTTAATATGAGAAACAGAAAGTATTAATAAGTAAAAGAGCAGACGAGAGAGATGGGAGGAAGCAAGAAGATGGATTTTGGAAAAGAAAAGGCCATAGTGCTCCAAAGAGGAAGAGGATGTGAATATGAAGCTGATGTAATATGTATGTACATTAATCCCTCAAGTTTAATGTAACTGTTATGTATCATAAATAGATACTAATAAAAAATAACTCAGAAAAATGACATCAACAGGTTCCTTTTGTTATGCAGATTGTTATTAATACAACTATACTATCAATGTTAATTTCCTAATTTTGATGGCTGGTGTCATTACCTAAGAGAGTGTCCTCATTTATAGGAAATTCATATTAAGGAATTCAGAAGTTCATGGGACCTCAAGTTGGTAACTTATCTTGATGGCTCAAAGTGAAAATGCAGTTTTTTGACACTATACCTGACATTTTCAGTAAGTTCATATCAAAATAAGAAAAAAAATAAAAAGAATGTTTTCTCACAAGAAACTTTTTTCTTAATATGGTTCATATAGGAAAGCAAATATTGCTTCATTCTGAATCTTTATTTTCAGAGTTACGGTCCACACCATAGAAATTTCCTATGATAATTTTTAAGTATCAGTTTGAATTCATACATTTTTATACCTTATATACTTTAATTAATTACCATGATTAGTCTCGATTCCCAAATTGTTTGCCGATAGCTTTGCTTGTCTTCCCTTTCCTTCCTTCTCTCTATCTCTCCTCTCTCTCTCAACAAAATGTCCCAGGTTTATTTTTCATTTCCTATCTCAAACCTGGAATCAGTTTCTGGACTCTGAAAGAATTCAGAAGTCCTTTCTGTCCAAGCTCACTTAATTCCTTTAAAAAATACAGAGAATGAATTTCAGAATTCTTTGTTTTCTCAACTCTCTCGTTGAAGCTTGTCTCTTTCCCCCACCTCCCAGCTATGGACTCCTGAAAGGAACATCAAACAAAGAGTACAGCCCAAGTCACACTGTTGGCATTTCTACTACCTGCTTCTGAGAAAAAGGTGACTAAGAAGGGGTAGGCTATTCCTTTTATTAACTCCCTTGAACCAGAAATGATGAACAATGATTACAACTTTCCTCATTCTAAGCTCTGAGGGACAGATCCACAAGGGTCTTTTATTTCTCCAGCAGAAACAGTTAAAAGTGGTAAAGCAAGTCAATTTCCAGAATCCTCGGATCCTAAAACTAAAGCTGGTCAATGCTGTACCATTCATTACAGCCTTTCAACATTCAAGTTTGATCTTAATGCTTTTGAATAATCTGAAAAGCACTAGGAATAATGGGGAGAACTTATATATTCATTTCTTCCTTAACTTTATTGAGTACCTTCTATGGATCAAACATTGTTCTCGGTAGTGAAGATACAGTAGTGGGCACAAAAGCATAAACTCCCACCCTTGGGGTGAGAGGGAAATTGACAATATGGAAACTAACCACAGCAAGAAAAATAAGCAAAGTATGAAAACACAAGAAAAACAGAAAGAGAGGACTATGCACAGGAAGATAACATTTTCAAGAAAGAGTTTCATGTTGAGCCCCACCAAGAAGATGACACTGTCAGAAACACTTGGAGGAAATAAGAGAGTCAGCCATGTGGTTTTCTACGGGGAGAGATTTCTGGGGAGAGGAAACAGCTTGTGTGAAGATCTTAAGGCACAAACATGATCTGAGTATTTGTGAAATCCTAAGGTAGCTGCTACGTGGAGTGAAATAAGCAAGGTGATGAGGATCAGGGACATAATGGGAGGACCTGGGAGGAAGGGAGCCTTGTCGTGTTCAGGACAAGGACGCCAAAGACATGAAAAATACTTCGTTTCTGGAACCCAGAGCTCTCCAGGGACTACCAAGATTCACCACCTAAAGGAGGAGGAGAACTGGCCATGTACCCTGAGCAGAGTTCACTTTTGATACCGGTTGTGGAGAAGAAAGGTCACGGTGAGAAGGTGGAAAGCACTTACTGTAAATTTTAAGTCATGGAACACATGAGAGGTGATAATCACAAGGCAGGGGTTTTCCTGTCAATCATCAGGATTACAGGCAGGTGGGGGAGGAAAAAAGATTTAAGCAAAGATGTTCGTTGGGCAAATTCCACAAAGAGGAAGGTTTGGGGGAAAAGAACTTACCAATCATTAACACAGCAGGTGTACAGTTATCCTTGAAGAAAGCATCTTTACAATAGTTTATGGGTAAACATTACTTAGCCTCAGAGCTAAACAGCACAAGAGGCACATTTCAAACCACGAGGCAGAAAGCCTAAATTTCAACTTATGGATTTTAGAGAGGGTCGTCATATCAATCAATTACCAACAGGGTCTTTCACAGGACCCCTAGAACCTTGTAGGTCATTTTAAGGACTTGGGTTTTTATTCTGGGATGATATGGGAGATCATCTCTGACAGAGATGACAGAGAAATGAACTTTACCCAACTTAGATTTTAACAAGATCACTCTGGCTGCTGTGTTGAGCACAGAAGGAAAGGAGCAAGCACAGGCACAGAGACCTAGAGGTCTAAGGGGAGATGACGGTTACTAAGACAGGGTAACTAACATCAGTGAGGGCGAAATATTACATCATGGCTAGTTGTTACAAGTAGTAACAAGATTTACCAAAGGTACAAAAGAGAGATCGTCCTCTCTAGATAGACTAGTAGATGCAAAGGAGGATGGTTAATCTTCAGAGTTTTAACCTGAGCCACTTAAACAGCAGAGGTTTTTCTATCAAATGACATGAAAAGGAATGTGAAAGAAGCAAGTTTTGGGGGAAGCTGCTCAGAACCTCAGTTGCGGTCAAAGTAGTTTATATATGTCTATTAAACGTCCAAACAAAGATGTCAAATATGTGGTTGAGTATCTCGTTCTGTCTAAGCTGGAAACATATATTTAGGTATTATGATAAGCAGAATACAATTTCCTCAAGTACATTCATACTATAATACTCAGAGTCTGGGAACATATAACCTCATAGGGCAAAAAGTACTCCACAGGCATGATTAAAGGTATATTATCAGTAACGGGATATATCAGAATAAAATATTATTACTTGACCTTGATGAAGAGGAGACTGTGCCAGATTATCTGTGTGGGACAAATTACCTAATCATATAGGTCCTTTAAAAGGCAGAGAAGGCTAGAGGGTGAGACCTTGTCTCAAGGAAAAAACAAAAAGGCAGAGAAATTCTTTCTGCTTTAACCAAAGAAAAGTCAGATAGATAAGACTCTGCTGGCACTGAAAATAGGGAAAGGGACCACAAGTTCTGGAACACAGGCAGCTTCTGGAAGCTTTGAGAAAGCAAGGAAAGAACTTCTCCCCTAGGGCCTCTAGAAAGGAATTCAGCCAGCTGAAAGGTTGGATTTAGCCTGTTGGCACCTGTATCAGACTTGCACAAAACTGTTAGATCACAAATTAGTGTTGTCATAAGTGACTGAGCTTATAAAAATTTGTTACAGCAACAACAGAAAATGAATGTCTGATGCTATCAAGATATAAAAGATATTTAAATGCATAAAATGGCATCATTTCAGACAGAAGAGATCTTGGGACTGACCCTTGGGGTATTTGAATATTAAGTCAATGAAATGAGAAAAATGCAGCAGAGACAACTGAGAAGGTGTAGACACAAGTCCAAGGAAAAAGAGGAGAACGCAGGAATCTAGACATCAAGCAAAGAACCTGTGTCACATGCTGCTATAGGATCAAGTAAGTCATATCAATGAGGAAACTGGAAAACAGAAGAGGGAAAGCACCTGCGTCAGGCCAGTTGCTCCACAGAAGGAAGAGTAGATCCCAGCCCTCACCAAAGTCAAATAGATGACAGAGCCTCTAAATGACACCCACACAATACACTGACTTCCTCCTACACAGGAACCATGGTCACTAGCAAATTTCATCCAACTAACGTCCTGGAATGCTTCCAATCATGTTGGCCTTACTTCCCCCTGAAGAAGTTATGGTGTGAAAGTCAGAAGGAAAGAGGAACAGGCTGACCTCTCAACTTTCTCTTATACATCCACTTTGGTGCCTTTCTCTTTTCCATCCAAGTCCTCTAAGGCCTTAACTTGTTTAAACCCAAAAGAGTTAACAATAATACCTGCAGACCAGGAAATATTTTTTTCTTACAGAAAACATGACCTACTCAAAATTACAATACACAACTTTCTGGCACTGGCATTTTGTCTTTCTTTACCTTAGAACTCAAAAGTTAGATGATCATCTATAAAGACTAATGAAAGATATATGAGGAGGAGTCCTGTGGCATGAGACAAACATAGCCCTTTCACACTGCCTCCCACCTACCCACACTTGTTTGCCTGTTCCTCTTCTCCACTAGAATTTAAAGATCTCAAAGAGGTGAGATTGCACCCGTTCATTACTAAATTATGAGAACAATAATTCACAAGTTTCCCATTCACTGAACTTGTTAGATGGTGCTCATTGCTTTCAGGCATTTAATCTTTATGCAATTGTACAAGGTGGCTATTACTTATTTCATTCTCCAGATAAGAATACCTAGATTCAGAGGGGATGCAGCATTTAGCTAATAGTCATATTAAGTGAGAGCACTGCAGAGCAGTCCAATGTCCAAATTTGTGTGAACAATAGCCCCAGGCCCTTGTCAATGTCTGCAGCCTCATGCCTGAAACCCGTAGATGTTACCTTACGTGGAAAACGGGTCTTGGCTGATGTAATCAAATTAAGGGTTTTGAGGTGGAAAGATGCCCCTGGATTATTCAAGCAGGCACAAAGATCTTTATAGGAGGGAGGCAAGAGACTGTAGTGAGTAGGAATGTGTATGATAAGAAGAAAAGCTGACCTGGTGATGAAGGGACCGGAAGCAGATGCAACAGGCAGATGGGCTCAAAACCTAGACAGGAAAAGGAAGCAATTCTGCCTATAATCCTCGGAAAAGAAGGGCACCCAGCACTGGCAATCCCTTGAACTTAAATTTCTTTCTTTCAGAAGAGTAAAATAATCAGATGGAATTATTTTAAGTCACTGAGTCTATTAGAATTTGTTGCAGCAGCAATAGAAAACTGAGGCAGTTTCATGGGCCTTACATCCCAGGACCTAAGGCAGTTTCTGGCACATGGAGCACTCAGTGGGTGTTTGTTATGTATATTGCTGATGAGAGGGATTTTCTCATAATGCTTTTCCCACATGAGCTCTTGACCAAGAGCTTACCTTAGAGACAGACCTGCAGAAATTGCCCCAGGGATATCTGGGATGATGTTTTTTACCTTAAAGTTAAGTTGGATGGATGAGCTAGTTATAGTTAGAAACATATTCTGTGACAGTCAGTGCACCCCCTGGAAGGCATGACAAAATGCAACCCTAACTTACAGCTGTGATTTAGGACCATGGGGACTAGAGGGAGGAAGGAAAGGGAACTGGCTGTCTTTGGATCTTTGTCTTAAGATCTTTTGTCCATTCCCTACAGCAGTGCATAAATCATCACAAATGATCCTGTTAAAATGACATGCAGCATTACTAAAAACATGATTAAAATCATATTTTACAATCTAATCACTTTATAAAACTATTTCATGACAAACTGGAACAAGAAATACACATAGGCATGCTGCAAATGCATATAATTCTACCTTCCCCTCTAAAACTATCATGGTCTATTATTTTTAGTGTTTTCTATATTGGTATCAATATAGAAAATGTCTTTCAAATTAATAGTCAATATACTCCATAGATTCAGCTATTTAAATGAAGAACTTGAAATCTAAAATTTTGTTTAGGTTCTACATTTGACTCATTGGGCCATGATCCTTTATTCCTGTTTCTCTAGCCAGTTAAAAATTCTATGCTTATGGTAGAAACCTCAAAATCACTTTTAATCTTTTAAAAAGTACAACATTAGCAGAAGGATAGTTAAAATCCAACTAAAAGCAAGCAATTAGAACTGACTCTCAAATTCAAGTCTGTTCCTGTAGGTGACTAAGATAAAATACTGAGCACACCTAGCCAAGATCAGTCACTGCCCTCAGTCTAGACCTTCTGATTAGATTGGCAATTCCCGTGGCATTCCCACATTGTCCAGTCTGGCAGGCAAGGCTCCCAGCAGTCCTGCATGGCTTTAGAATCCTAATAAATCACACACGCTAGGGGTCTATTGAGACCACCAGCAACCCAATTTATTTGTGATCTGAGACAAGATTTTATTGCTTTTCAGATTAACAGTTTAAAATATTTTGCTTTTCTTCCTCAGGGGTGTGAGTTTGATGTATGAGGCAGGGAGATTATTAAATCTTCGGTGCCTTCCAAAGATGTAAATTAAACCATGGCACCTCCTTAGCCACCTTCCTAGGACAAGCTGGAGATTTATTATTAACTTGTCATTCTTGTGTGTTCATCAAAACAAGCAGCACCATGATTAATTACTCCTGTTTATTTAAGGGTACTTGTCATTCCAACAATTTGTGGACAGGATATTACAGTCTCTTCATTTCTTTACAGAAACGTGGCATGCTAACTTTTAGAAAACTAATCGTTTTCCTGAATATATTCTAAAGAAAAAGTGACATGCATGTAAGTCTAGATTGTTCTACTAGTCTTAAATTAAGTCGCACTTAATTTTAGTGAGTGTTCCTTGCCAGGTCACAAACATCATGTTGGCTGATTTTAACTCATGAAGACAGGTAAAGACTTTGAAGAGGTCCAACATTACATGGTCATAATCAATAAAATTCTCTACTCAGCTGTTACAATTCTACAGAGCCAATATTCATTATATTACTTCTATGTGGCAGCAGGAAATGTGAATACATCATTCATTTCTTTATGTATTTATGCAATTTTTTAAATGCGCCAGCAACGATGCCAGGTCACATCCAGTTCCTGGCTCCCAGTTCCTTTTAGTCCCTTCTTGAGGCCTTTGTCTTTCCATATAAGAAAGAAATGAAGAATAGACAGTGAGAAGCTGGATAAAGAGTTTTGTAAAAGTGCCTCTCTTCTCAGGGAACTGTGCACAAAACAGAGATTACCTGAGGTAGGTCTCAAGGGACCTCTGTAAGCCTTCTTCCTTCTTCCAGTATGGACCTGCAGGACGGAAATGCATTGAAACTATGCTACTTCAACTCTTTTTTTCCTTCCAGTACCAGTCACATAACAGATCATCTCATTTACTGAATAGTCAGTGAGAAGAAGTTTTCAAATGAACTTTATAGGCATGGCTACCTGGCCTCTGATATGCCATAGAAAAAGTTATTTTATGAGTTCATGAATATTACTTCTATTTCTAAATGTTTCTGATCATATTCTCATCTTTAAGTTTTTAAAATAGAAATTTCAGATGTGCAAAAATACAAATAAAATAATCCTTATGTACTTATCTCTTTGTTCCAGTAAACATAAGGAGTGATCAAGGAAGATGTGGTTAATGCTTAAATAAAATTTTTTCAATTTTTCCATTTTATTAGTATGCATTTGCAATACAAAATGGTTAAACTTGATAACTTTGTGCATGTACATATCACATCAATTTCACATTCCTTTCCCCTCCTGTATCTCAACTTCCTACCTCATTCCTCCTCCCAACTCCCAACATCTCACTAATCTGACTCTACTATTTATTTAGAATTTGGCTTTTTCACATTAGAGACACAACGTGAGAGTTAATCTTCTGAGTCATATTCACTTGCAAAGCATAAGTTGTATCCACTTACCTATAAATGATTCAAATCTATCTGTCTTTATGGCAGAGTAATACTTCATTGTGTATATATACCATTGTCTTCACCCACTGTTCTATTCATGGATATTTTGACATCTCCCATGATTTTGCTTGTTAGCTGCACTTCTATGAACATGAGTATGCATGTATCTCTGTTACATGGTGCTTTTAATTCTTTTGGAAAGATACCCAGAAGAGGCACTGCTGGATCAAATGGAATATCTACATTCAGTTTTGTAAGGAATCTCCATACTGCTTTCTATAACAGTTGTATCACTTTACAGTCCCACCAGCAATGTAACAGGGTTTCATTTTCTCCACATCCTCATCAACGTCTATTGCTGTGTTCTTGATAAAAGCCATACTCACTGGGGTAAGATGGTATCTGTGTTATTTTGATTGGTGAAGGATGCTGAACTTTTTTTGTGCATGTTTGTTGGCCATTTCTTCAAAGAACTGTTTGTTCAATTGCCCCAGTTTTTAGTTCTTCATATAGTCTAGTTACTAGTCCATTGTCCTAGGGGTAATTGGTGAATTTTTTTCTTATTCAGTCAGTTCTTGCTTTCATTCTGTTGTTTCCTTTTCTGTAATTTTTAAGATAAACCTATTTATTAATTCTTGGTGTTATTTCCTTAGCATCAGATGTTCTATTGAGAAAGTCTTTGCCCATACCTCTATCTTCAAGAGTTTTACCTACAGGAGGTTCAATGTTTCCTTTTTAATATCAAGGTCGTTGATCCACTTCGCTTTGATTTTAGTACACAGTGATAGGTCTGTGTCTAGATTCAGTCTTCCACATTTGGACAATCAGTTCTCTAACCACCACTTATTGAAGAGGCTTCCTCCAATATATATTTTTTAGCCTTTTCGTCAAATACATGAAGTTGTCTCTGCATCCTCAGATCTGTTCCACTGGTCACTTGTCATGTTTTGTAACAATACCATATGGCTTTTATCCTGTTGTTTTATGTATAATTTGATGCTTGGAATCACAATGCCATCTGCTTTTGTCTTGTTCCTCAGGATGGCTTTGACTTTTATAGGTCTCTTTTGGTTCCATATGAATGTTTAGGGTTTTTTTTTTTTCAAGTTCTCTGAAAAATATTGGTATTTTAATAGGAATTGCATTGAATCTGTGTATCATTTTTGCAGTACAGCCATTTTGACAATATTAGTTCTCTCTATCCAGGAATAGGGGATGTCCTTCCATTTTCCCAAGTCCGCCTCAATTTTTTTCAGCCTAATATGGTTTTCACTGTAGAGATCCTTCATTTCTTTGGTTACGTTTATTCCTAGGCACTTAATTTTTTGAGGGACTATTAAGACTGGGATTATTCTTCTCAAATCTTTCTTAGTGAGTTTGTTCTTAGTGTACAGGAATGCTATTGATATTTTCATATTATTTTTGTGTCCTGCAACTTGGCTGAATTTGTTAAATAGTTCTAAGGGTCTTCTGGTCTTTTGAAGTATTCTATATACACAGTCATGTCACCTACAGATAAATATAATTTAACTTCTTCCTTTCCAATATATATTCTCTTTTATTTCATTCTCTTGCTTGACTGCTGAAGCCAGGGTTTCAAGTACTAAATTGAACAGGAGTGGTGAGAGTGAACAGCCTTTTCTTGTTCCTAAGGGGAAATAGTTCCAATTTTTTCCTCATTTAGTATAATGTTGGCAGTATTTTTGGCATAAAAGGTTTCTATAAGCTTATAGTAAGGTCTTTCTATACCTATTTTATCAGAGTTTTTATAAGGATGTTGCGTGACAAAATTCCCACCCCAAGTCAAAAAAGAAGTGTATTTATTTAAGCATAGAGACAAGATAAAGAAGAAACTAGGAGAGTTAGGGATGAAGTACAGAGAGTATATCTCCAGAATTTATAGAAAGAATTTTCAGAACAGGCAAGAGGAGCCAGAGAGAAAATAAACATGCAAAAACTAAAAAATAACAAAACAGACAAATTAATACTAGAAAAAATACAAATTCCATATATCTACAAAAAAAAAAAAAAACCCACTTAGGTGAAACCAAAGTCCAAAAATATTTTCCTATGTTATCTGAATGGAAAGTCTCTACATCCAAGACCTTAGATCTTGCCACCCAAGTGGAGGATGGGACTAGTTCTCTCTCTTCCTATATCTCAGTCTGCAAAGACATACCCCTTCAAGGTGTCTCTTGCAGCTTCTATGAAGTTGGGGTGAGTAAAAAGGTTGCTGGATTCTACCCTGGTGGCAGGCAGAATGCCCTGTGTCCAAAGGCACTTAAATGCTTATCCCCCTAGGCAAGCCATTCCCAAGGCATCTGGCTCTTCTACCATCGGTGCTGCAAGGGGGCGGGGGGTGTGATGAAACCTCTGTTTTTTGAGACCTATTCTCATTAGGCTTAAATCTTTCAGAAGCACAAGTCTTTTTTCGCTTCTCTGCCGCCAGCGCTCTCCCTTCCCTGTTGCTGGCAAGAAGGGTTCTCAAATTCCCTGGAGTGTAACTTGTTGGCAGACTATTTCCTGAGACTGCTCAAACTGTGCTTCCAAATCACCTCCCTGGACCTGTCTAGAAGGCCAGAGCCCTGCATCCACTTTTAGTCACAGACCTTGAGCCCTGAAGCTTTGCAGCCACAGAGTTCTTTCTGTCAGTCAGTCAGAAGACTGTCTGGCACCTTTTAGGCTGCCATCCTGACTGTGATTCTCCCACAGCAGTTGCTGCTTATGAGTCAAGGGCTGCCTAGGCTTGTCTGCATCCTGAGGCCTCAGGCCCTCCCCTTGTTTGGGAAGTCATGCTCACCTGGCTAGTGATTGTGCTTTTTTGTAGGTTCTTTGGTCACTATTCAGATCCAGTTAGTCCTCTGTTTTCCTAAACTAAGCTGTAAAAGAATTTCTTTTACTAAGTCTCAGTCTTCTGAGTTCATGCAGAGCTGCTAATGACGCAATTCTACTCTATCATCATCTTGATTCCACCCCAAAAAAACTTTATATGGCCCACAAATAAAAATTATTAACGTAATTATTCATTAGAGAAATGCAATTACAGTAACATTTTAACCCAGTGAGAATGGCTATTATAAAGAAAAGTTTTTTAAAAGATGCTGGAAAGGATGTGGGGAGAAAGGAAAACGCTTCTACATTGCTGGTAGGAACGTAAACTGATACAACCATTATGGAAAAGCAGTGTGGGGAGATGCCTCAAAAACCTGAAAATAGATACGCATTTAACCTAGATATACCTCTTGTGGATACCTTTCTGAAGCAGTTAACAGCATCTTATAATAGAGATACACACATACCCATGTTTATTAACTTTTAAGGTTTAGATCTGGAATGTTCTCCAAAAGCCTCATGTATTCGGATGTAGCAGGGTTCTTAGGGAATCCCAAGCTGGTGGGAGGTGGGGCTTGGCTGGTAGAGGCAGATGCTTGGGGCTTCACCTGGAAGGATGTCAACTTTTTGAGATTAGGAATTGCCCAGTGCACTCAGGTATGTGTGTTTGACTTGTGGGCCAGGAAATGAGAGAATACCCACCCTGGGTATGGGCAGTCCAACTGGTAGCTTGAAATAAGTAAAAGGAAAAAGAAACATTGTTACAATGTTTCCTGGGAAAGCCCTGGCCTTCATCTTAGTCTCCAAACATCAGTTGGCTCCTCTCTTGCTTGGTTCCTGTTCACCATGCCATGAGCAACTAACTCTTCCACCTAGGCCCCCACCAAGTGCTTCACCTTCGTCAGCCACCAATGGATGGACTGAATCCTACTGAAACTGTAAGCTAAAATAAACTTTTCTTCCCTTAAGTGGTGGATGTCTATTATTCTGCCTCAGTAATGAGAAAATAACCAAAACAACAAGTAATTCATGGAAGATGCCAAAATAGCCATCAAAAGATCAACGGATAAAGAAAATGTGGCATATATCAATATATACAATGGACCACTATTCTGACATAAAGATAAATGTAAGTCATTTGTAAGAAAATGGATGTATCTTGAAACCATTATTCTTAGGGAAGTGAAGGAGACCCAGAAAATTGAATATTATATAGTTTCTCTAATATGAGAAACTCAAAGTACAAAGAAGTAAGGGATCCAAACAAATGAAAAGGTAGGAAGCAGGGAGACAGATTTATGCAAAAGGAAAGGGAAAGTGGTGGGATGGTGGGAGAGGGAGAAGGGAAGTGAATGTGAAACTGATACGAAATGTATGTGCATCAATTTCTTAAGTTTACTATAACTAATATATATGGCAATTACATACTAATAATAACAATAACTGCTCTTGGGGAAAATAAACATTACAGCAAAGGACACATTGACATTAATCACCCATAAACTACTCTCCTTCACCTTCAGCATAACAAGCAGTTCCGGAAGTCCTCTTTTGTGCATGCCAACAGTTTCATTCTCCATTATGACATTGCTCCATGTCGCACACTGCTTGTGGTATGGCAAATAAAAACATTTTTATATCAAATTAAAACATTAATGTCTTTCCTCATTCACCTTATTCATCAGATCTGGTATCGTGTGACTTCTGGCTTTTCTCCAAAGTCAAAACAATCATGAAAGGTAAAGGTTTTAAATAAATTCAGAACATCACGACAAAACAACACAACTAAACACGCTCCACAACAACAACTTCCAGGACTATTTCAAGAAATGACAAGAATAACGGATGCTATGGTTTGGATGTGGAATGTCCCACAAAAGCCTCATATATTTGATTATTTTGGAATTATTATTGTGAATTCCATTTACTGTTAAATGTTGGCACCTGGAAAGAAAGGGCAGGTCTCTGGAGTTTGACCTGGATGAGGCAGATCTCTGGAACATAACCTAGAAGGATATACACTAGCTCTGCCCTGACTTGCTTGCTTGGCTTCCTTTTTACTATGTCACAAACAAGTCTCCTTCCAGCCAGGCCTCCACCATGTGCTTCCACCATTGTAGGCCACCCATAAATGGACTGAGATCTTCTGAAACTGTGAGATAAAATACAATCTTTCCTTTCTTAAGTTTTTAAACATATTAAGATGTTGGGTATTACGCCTCAGCAACAAAAAAGTAACAAAGACTCTGGGTAAGTATGTTCAACAGCAAAGAGAAATATTTTCAGGAAGATTAATGGTAATATACCTTCGCTATAATGATTTTTAAAATTTAGCATTCACTGTAGTTTTTGGTCATACCTCATATATCAGTATTTCACTGTTTTTGTTTTCATTTATGAACTTTCTATTTTCACCATTTTTTAAAATATGGAACATTTAACAAATTTGCCTGTCATCCTCACACAGGGACCATGGTAGTCTTCTCTGGATAATTCAAATTTTAGTATATGTTCTCTCAAAGTGAGCTTTCACTTTTATTTCTAAAATAAATCTGTGATCATATCATTTCATTTCTAATACAAAATATATCTCAAAAACTTAACACAAATAATATCATTATAATACCTAACAAAATAATCATAATTTAAAAATACACACCAACCCCTACTCCAAGTGTCCTGGATGTTCTAAAATATATCCTTTAGGATTTAAAAAAATCCAGCATCTACTCATTAGATTTAGTTGATCTGGTCTTTCACTTATGCTTTTTCTCTGTCTATCCTTTCCAATATGACCCAAACAATCTTCAATATTTGATTTTTATCTAAGATAAATAACTCTGTCCAAACTTGACACACACCCCTGGTTACATCTCATTATGCAATATTTCAACTGACGAACAGGATGATCATATCATTCAAACAAACTCTTGTGCAAATGGGAATTCTATTAAAAATTATACTGGTGTGAACCAGGAAAATACTCACCCTACCAGTAGAAGCTACAGAGATAAAAGGAGGATCTAGTTTCTAGATTCCACTTGGGAGCTGAAGAGCTAGAAATCAGCTAAAAAGTATGCCTTTTTCACACTTAAAATTTAAAAAATAAATTATTGAAGGGGCGTAGGAATGGCACAGCAGTTAAAGCACTTGCCTAGGAGGCTGAAGCAGGAGGATTGTCATGACTTCAAAGCCAGTCTGGGCTACACAGTGAGTTCAAGAACAGACTGGGCTATAAAGCAAGACACAGTTTCAAAAGTAAAAATAATTTAGTTGTGCTGCTATGAACATGGGTATACATGTATCTCTGTTATGTGTTGTTTTGGCCTCTTTTGGATATATTGCCAGGAGGGGTGTCGCTGGATCAAATGGGATATTTATTTCCAGTCTTCTGAGAAATCTCCATACTGCTTTCCAGAGTGGTTGTATGAATTTACATTACCACCAGCAGTGCAGGAGGGTTCCTTTCTCCCCACAGCCTCGCCTTGACTTGTTGATATAGGCCATTCTCTCTGGAGTGAGATGGTATCTTAGTGTTGTTTTGATTTGCATTTCTCTTATGGCTAGGGATGTTGAACATCTTTTCATGTATTTATTGGTCATTTGAATTTCTTCGTGAGTGAACTGCCTCTTCATTTCATTTGCCCACTTTTCAATAGGATCCTTTATTTTAGAAGGCTCACTTTTCTTCAGCTCCCTGTATATTCCAGTTATGAGATTCCTATCTGAGATGTTGGTGGTGAATATTTTTTCCCAGTCTGTTGGTTCTCTTTTTACAGTGTTGACAGTTTCCTTTGCTGTGCAGAAACTTTTTAATTTGACAAGATCCCATTTGTTAATAATGGGGTTCATAGCAGCACAATTAACAATAGCTAAAATATGGAAGACACCAAAATACCCATCAACAGACCAATGGATACACAAACTGTGGTATGTATGCACAACGGAATACTATGCATCTATAAAGTCCAACAGCATGGAGGCTTTTACAGGCAAATGCAAGAAACTTGAGAACATCATGCTCAGTGAAGTGAGTCAGAAGCAGAAGGTGAAACATCAAAAGGTCTCTCTGATATGAGAAACCCAGATCACAACTATCTCATGGAACTTAAAACAAAAAACAAAGTGAAACAGGGGGGTAAGGTGGGGAGGGAGGGTAGGGTGGGTAGGGAGAGGGACAGAAGGAAAGTGGGAAAGTCCTTGTCACCCTGACAAGATACGTATGTGCACAAAATGCTCAACTTCATTGTAAACCTTAAATTTTGCACTTATACATATTAATAAAATGGGAGAGAAAAGTAAAAATTTTTTTAAAATCATTGAACACATGTTAACATCTTCTTTTGGATCCATCAAAGAGCTGAAGTTGAGGAAACACTAGAGAGAGAAGTACCTGCCACATGCATGCACTTGTGTTCTTGGGACAGGAACAATCAGTAAGACGGATTCAAGAGGGATTATTCACAGACTGCTGGACACTGAATATTGGCTGGTGGGAAAATACGGACGGACACAGTGAGCGGAAGATCACACCACTCACAGGCCACTCTCTACAGACCCCAGTGGCTTGTCACAGACAACACGGCACGAGTATTGAGAAAACATCCTGGGGAGAGGAGAGGCAGGTCCTGAAGGAAGGGCATGGGCTTTCCTGTTCTGATACTTTCTCCCTATCTTCCCTATTAAAAAAAAAAAAAAATCTCAGGGCTTCAGAAAGTAAAGGTAACAAATTCTCATCCTTAGGGCACTGCTGAACTCCCACCACAGCTTTGGGAAGAAAACAGTACAACAGTACAAAGCCTTCCTACCTTGGAGAGGGGCAGGAATTTCTGCTGATAAACAACTATCATGGAGAGGGACAGGAGCACTACAAAGGTCATCACCCTGAGATCCAGAAAGAAAGTCCCGCTTAAACACTAACATTGAATCAGAACACAAGAGAATACCACCTCCACAAGGGTAAGAAGCAGCACATGACCACACGGGATAGCTGCTGAGAGGGACCAGATGGAAGCAAGAGCAGGAAAAGAAATCCTAGATTTAGTATAAAGGGGCCAGTGTAAAAGCGAAGGACAGGCTGCATACTGCAGAGAGCTCCTCAGGGTATAAGCCTGGCTCCATCCTAACACAACATTTTGCTGAAGGAATCTGACATAATCTGGTATAGGGAGCACAGCCCGAGAAGCAAACAGCCCCTAACTCACCTCAACACCTGTACAGACTGACTCATAACTGGCACAAAAGATAGAAAAATGAGCAATGTGCCTATTTGCAGTACTTACTTCAATCTATGCTCCCTACACAAGACATTCAGATTCAACAGAAAGTATGTGGTATATGAAGCACACACAAACACGTAAAATCCCACAAAACAACCAAGAGGATTGGGTTCATACGAGACACTGGTATTTAAACTATCAGAGAGAGAATTTTAAATTGCCATTAAAAATATATTGATCTTCAATGAAAGACTTGGGAAGCAGTACCTGTCAAGTGGGTAATTTCAGCATAGAGCTGAGAACTGTATTTTAAAAAATCAACTAAAACTGAACTTAATTGTAGAATGAAGACTAAAAAGTAAACAAATAAAATGAAAACATTTTGTGCTCTGTTAATATTAATAAATATAATAAGAATAAAAGACAGAGAGGGGCATACACAAAGTAGTAAAACTTCCTAGTTGTTTTATAGGGATTTATTTAAAATAAAATGATATAACTTTACATTTGATCCTGGGGGAGGAAGAAGAGACAAGTTCATATCTAATTTTAATATTGATTATGTAAGACATCAATAAAGTTTCCAAAAAAGGAATTTAAGTGTACTATAAAGATAAAAAGGTAAACTACTAGGATAATTTGTACATTTGTTCTAAGTACCAAAATAAATGAGAAAGGAACCAACAAGGAGAGAGAAAATACAAGTTAAAAAGAAAAGAGATCACTGTCATAAGAATATCAGCATGACAAAATTAAGAACAAAATAACGTAAGTAGGCTTAACTAAAAACTCCATTAAAATATATTTATTTTCAGATAGGCTTCAAAGTAAAATTCAGCTCTATGCTATGCCCATAAGGTAAATAAAACAAAGCTATCCACAGAGGCTATATTTTTTTAAACAGACAAAAGCATATCAACTAAATACAAAAACAAAAAACAAACATTACCTGTAGACATCTGTCTCTTCTCAGATTTTGAGGTTAGTGTTTCACCTTCAACTCTTTGATGATTCCAAAATAAAGGTTGTAATCTTCATGCATGCATGCACACACACAATCACACTGATAAAGAAATATTAAAGTTTGTAATGTTAAAGATAATAAAATCTGACAGTTACTAGCATCTATACATTAAATTTTCATAACAACTTTCAAAAGCAAAACCTTAACACAAGAAAAAAAGAGAATGAAATATATGAAATGGTGAGACCTTAACACACATCTATCTTTTGGCCCAAGATAGATTAAACTGACAAAAAAGGTTAAGAATAGATATGAAACAGACTAGAGACTTTACAGAAATATGTTTGATTTCAACTGGACATAGAAAATTAGCCAAGAAACAATAATTTACTACAACAAAAGAATGCTGCCAAATTATTGAAAATAGATACTACAAATAGGATTCTCTGGCCATCACACAACAAAATCATAAAATTAAGATCAGAAAACAATAGGGCCTCCCATAAGGCAATTTATATATACACTTAGAGAGAAGCAGAGAGAAAAGCAGAGTGAAAATATAAAACAAATTGCTTATTATTTCAAAAATAATAAGCAATGCATCAGATTCTATGGATAACTAGAAAGTTTTAATACTTTCTCAACAAAAACAAAAAATTGAGTTAAACATCTCACTCAAAATTTTAATAGAGCAAACTAAAAGTAAAAACAAAAATAAAAGCAGAAATTCTTGAGTCATAAAACAGAAAAAGTAGTAAGTAACCCAATAGGTTGGCCCCTTGAAAACTAACCAACAAAATTGAGATATAATGGATTTTAAAAATTAAAAGATGGGAGAAACAAGACATAAAACAACAGAAGCTCGAGAGAAATTTTCTATTTAAAGAGAAAAAAAGAAAACCTAGATTAAATAACATTCTAGGAATATATGCCAAAACTAATGCTAAAAAACACAAAGCTCTAAATGGATGAATTTTATAAAAAGAAATATAGGAAGTCATAAAAGAGCTCTCCTCCCCCCCCCCAAAAAAAAAAAAAAAAAACACCATGTTCGGATGTCTTACAAATTCTCTCAAACCTATAAAGATCCTATAAAGATCAGATGGTGCAAATACTGAATTATTTCAGAGCACAGGGGTGAAAAGGCCCAGATTACTTTTTAAAAGATCAACACTGATTCTAAAACAAAACTACCAATGGCACAAATCAAGATACTAACACCAAACTAACTAGTAGGCACTGTTTTACCATTTGTAGTCAAAGTCAGAGGAAAAAAATCCAGTTTTATTTTAAAATGTTATTTTAGAAGTTACTGTCTTGTTTCAGGCACTAGAGACCAAACCCAGTATCTTGTGCATGTCAGGCAAGGGATCTACCACTGAGCTATGGCCCCAGACTGATACTGTCTTGGCCTTGAAGGATGTGCATTTAATATTCTTAGTACAGGAATGGAAAGCACACGTGACTATTAACCACACTGTCAAGCTGAACACTTAAGAAAAGCCTGACAGTTCCGGTTGTGCCTGTGAATGACTTACATGAATATCAACAAACTAAGGTAAGAAAATCCACTCGGATGTAGGCGTGGGCGGAATAAGAAGGGAAAGGAGAAGAAAGCGCTTCTGCTTTGAAGAGCTCCAGTCTTAGCCATCACCTTGGGACACTGGTCTCTGGCCTTCAAATGCAGCTTCATACCAAGAACCCTGCAGACAGCTTCCACTTCCAGGTCCATGACCTCGGACTGATGCTGGACCTGTTTCTTCTTGTTTTGCAGATTCCATCTTCTGGTTGAAACAGCTACTTCACTTTCCCACTCTCCCACGTGTACATTACCCTGTACTCTTCCATCTCTGATCCCACAGACCATCATTTTGTTTATTTCCACCTCTGATCCCATAAGCCTAACAAATCCTTTATTTCCACCTCTGATCCCATAAGCCTAACAAATCCTTGGTATAGTTTCAATACATATTTCCTATTCTGTTTCTCTAGAGATCCCTAACCTAAAGCTTCTGTTGAAAAACAATAGCTGTCTCCAGGGAAAGTATTTGTGCAACTGATTGCAAACTAAGTTGTTAAATTCCATGAAGCACCATCTTTATTTAAAAGAACAACTAACAGAGAACTATATTTATTCAGATTTTGACTTTATTTGGCAAACATATTATCTACAATAAAGTGAGCTGTCACTTTAAATAAAACAACTGTCAGTATTTGTTGTCCTGAAAAATTCTGAGCATTCAAGTAAAAAATTAGAAGTTCAGGAAACTTGTGTTCACCACCCTGAGCAATAGATTGTTCTGATGAGATCACCAATGATATCTATGTGATTTTTGATGCTCTATAACCAAATATGTTAACATCTGCAAGATCTACATTACTCACTGGACCAATATTTTTAAAATAATGTCACGGTGTTAAAAATCACATACAGGTAGATAAGCCATCCAAAGTGCAAAACAGACCAATGAATCTTAGTGCAGCAGAATGGAAAAGGCTCATCTATACAGCTTATGCTTCTTCATGGCAAGCAATTTTTAAGCTTCCATCTGTCGAGTTGTAATATAACATCAAAGAATATGCATAATTACCTAATAAGATAATTAAAATTACTCTCTTTTCTAACTATGTACCGTGTGAGGACAGATTTTCTTAAGTATTTCAACCAAAACAATGTATTGCAAAGACTGAATGTGAAATCAGATGAGTCCAACTATCTCCTACTATATATAAAAGATTGCAAAAATGTAAACAATTCCATACATCTCAACAATTTAGAAAGTTATTTTTCACAAAATGTTATTTATAACACATAGCTATTATCTTCAACTTAATAAAACTTATGAATTGTTCTCAATTTGATACGGAAAATATCAATAAATATAATTCCCATTAACAAAAGCTCTTTTAAGTTCCTCAATAATTTTCAAGAGAAAAGATATCTCAAGATCAATTTTGAAAAAACGCTGCACTATAGACATTGCCACTCAAGGAACAATGATGCTAGCATTGGGCAGAAAATACACATGAAAGCAGCATGTATTATCCCAAAATGCATGGAATCAATCAGATTGTTCAGTTATGTTTAAAAAATGGCACAGACATCAATGTGAAGGAGCCCTTCCCGTAGTCATCATGTAAGCCAAACTGGATAATTTGAGCATCATAAGACCAGTTATAACTGACTGACATACACCAGTATATAACCACCCATAACTTCAATAATTTAAAACTCCAACAACAAAATCTTCTCATTAGTTGTCTTTGGAAGCTGCAAAGACACCAACTTTTCAATATTTTTCTGAAAACTGGTAAGGGATTTTTAAAATTAGTTCCAGTTTTCCTTAAACAAAATATTTCTGAACAGTTGGTAACTTCAAGTATATCTCTGTGAAAAAGAAACATACAGGAAAAAATCATGGTTGGAAAAATGCTACTGTGCAAAGCCCAATAGTTGGAGTTAGTTATCGATATTCAAAGGATACCAAATCTATTAAGTGAAAGACTGATAGAAAACCCACCAACTGATGGAAGAGGTTGACATCTGAACTCTGGCCAACCTTCATGTCAACAAAAGGAGGCAACTAGTCTTTCTGGGGTTCATAACTACATGTCATTTAGGAAGCATTACTGCCAGAAGCAATCAATCCTCTAGGTCTAACTCCCAATTTACAGAAAATCTGTGCCACAGTTAGAACTAAAATAATTACAAGTAAATAACCACCCATACCCAGAGTGTGAAAAAAGGTACCGGACAAATAACCAATTTTTCAGCAGTTAAAATGCTACAGGAAACAAGGCAGAGGGGACTGAATTCTAAGAGGCATGTTAAGTAAATGCAATGTGAGAACATTATTTACATCCTCATTTAACAAGTCAACTCTAAAAGGGCATTTTTGAGATAAAATGAAAAATTGAACATAGACTGAACACTGGGTGGTAATGAGTAATTATCTGCAATGTGATAAAATGTTTGTTAAGAGATATACAGGTATGTATTTCCTGAATTTAAAATATTCCAAAGGAAAAAAGTTAAAACATTAAAGCTGAACTGAAATGTGGAAGGTTACATAATCTGAGTGTACATGGGTGTGTGTTATACTATTTTTTAGGTTTAAATTTTTTCTATTAATAAAAAAGCATCAGTAGACACATATTGATTATATTGATAACTTCATAATCTTTGAAAGAATGAGAAAAAGAAAGAACAGTGTAAGGTCACTAAAGTATGGCTCAATTAAATAATTCAAGCAGTAAGTGCAACAGCTCCAGAAAAAGATTAATATTACTACAGCTATCAGAGAGTTACAGGGATGCTATTTGCCCTAATTTAAAAAAAATTGCTGAAAAATATTTACACTTATTTTGAATCTTTTATGCAAATCTAATATGCAAACTAATTTTGCAACCCTGGGCACCAGAAATAAAATAGAAACTTTCAAAAATATAGACAGAAAAGCCCATCTGTCTTGCACAGTAAAAAATTTGGTGTTAAAATACATTCCTAATTAGCAAAAAGATGCAGAAGTAAATTGAAAGTTCACAAAACCTGTATAATCTAATCTTTTCATCTTACAAGAAATCTCTGCAAATATTTTCCTTAAATTACAATACTTAAATTTACGCCATTAGTAAAAAATATGGCTGTAACATTGAAATAACATTAAGAGTTCAATAGCATGCTACTCTAATATTGCTGTACTTGGTATAAAAGAACACAGAATGGTTATACCTAGTTGATCTATTAAGACACTCTACAAAAGACACAATAACCAGGACCTCAAAAAATTAAAGAAATATTATGGGTATAAGTTGTGAATATAAAAACCTATATACAAACACAAACAGATTAGGTTTTTAAGAAAATTTTTAGTTAAGTGAAATTAAATGCTAAAGGTTTCATGACAGGTAAACTCTAAATCTTTTCATCTATCTATGGTAATTACATTGCTCTACCTCTTCTCAAATCATTCTAGTATAAACCAGTACTTACTGAAAAATATCTTTATTTTCTGTATTGGCCAAAAATAAGAAACAGCAAATATTAAAGACTTATTAAACAGAGGACGGGGGAAAGAATGTATTAGTTTGAAGGTTAAAATAAGAAACTCATTATGTATTTGAGGACCGTTTTAACGTCTTGAAGTGCAGCTACATATGATGAGTTACAATATGTAGCAACGAGCTTTTGTTACTTAGGGTTACCAAGGGGGCCAACACTAAAAACCATTTCTACAGTCCAAACAAAAATTCATTCTCACTTTCAATACTACAGTTGAAATATGAAATATTTTTATTGCATCTCAATATTGAAAATTTTGTTAGTCCTACACTTAAGCCTGATGTAAATTTTATCTAGTTAAAAAAGGTGAACATCTATTATTATCTCTTTTCAATAATAACTATGCAACAAATAAACTTTCTATCAGATCTTGTGTATCTGTATGGTCTACCTTTAATGATTTGTTATCATTTCAATATGGAATATTTGCATTATCTGCATGCAAATTATATTAAACAGGTCACAAAAGAAAATTAAATAATATATAAACATATTTAATGACTTCAATTTTTAGAACAAAAGTCAGCAGAAATCATTTATTTTTTCCTTCAATCTTTATAAATGTAGTTTTCACAAAAACAAAGATCATTTACCACTTCAATGTCCTATTTCTTACTTTACAGTACTGGGGGGTTGAACCTAGGGTCCTCACACTGAGCTACATCTCCAATTTTTTTTGAGAGAGACAGAGGGCCTCATTAAGTTGCCCAGGCTGACCTCAAAGTTGTAATTCTCCTTCCTCAGCTTCCTGAGTAACTGGAATTATACATGTGTTCCAATATATCTGGCTACTTTATCTTAAAAAAGCAAAAAAAAAAAAAAATGAATGCTACATAAAATAAATTTTATCCTCTAAGTCAATGAACACAATATTCAAACATGATTTTTGTTTGAGTTTGTAATCAACATTTTCATTTCCAAAAATGTGAGATATTAGCTGTCGTTATATACTTGTACATACTAATTCAGTGGAATAACTTAAAAACAACACAATTAAGTATTTCATCCTGAAATGAAAGTTTAAGCTTAAAAAGTTATGCATCACATAATGTTTCAGTCAACGATAGGTCAAACGTATGATGGTGGCTATGGCATATAGCCTAGCTGTGTAACAGGCTGTACCATCTACATTTATGTAAGTATTCCTATGATATATGCACAAAGGCAAAACTGCCTAACACCATTATCAGAATGTATCTCTATTGTTGAATGGCACATGGATACATTTTTAAAGTTCTGGTATTCTCATCAAAGTCAAAGAAAATAACATGAAAAAACACCTTTCAGTTGTTCTATTTTATACTTGCTTCCTTCATTCAAGATCTATGGAATAGGAAAAAAAAATGCCCAAACTATTGATCTCTTTTAAAAGCAAAATTTAAAAGATGAGAGTTATATCCACAAATTTAAATTTTAAATTTCTTTCAGAAAAAAATATTGCGTTTAAATATTTAAATGACACTGCCCCAAAAGTCCCCCAACACACAATTTTTTTTCCTCAGGGAAACAAACTAATAAAGAATTATATGTGTCAGACTTCTCACTTAAGTTTTTAGGGGCACATTTAGAAAGTCAAAATTTTCTGCCTAAATTTTTTTTCAAATTATATCACATTAAAGTAAAAATTCTCAAGATTTATGAAAAATAATTTTTAAACAACTACCTTGATAAATAATGAAATCATTTCTCACATCTTATCCCACTTCTCTACTTTTTCATCAATTTTGTGCATAGCAGCTTTTCATCCCCTTTGGTAAGAAAACAATTCTTATTGTTACCTGTCAACTACATCCAGTTCCATCTGAGTCTTCCTTAATCATTGTTCTCACCTCTAAGGCAATCTGAATCCAACAGATCAGAAGAACACCAACTCATTTCAAAAGCCATGCTAAAAAAAATTTTAACATATTCCAGGGTTATATATTCCAATGAAGACTGGCATTTTAAAAACTAAGTATTTGATATTTAAATTTAAGGTGCTTAAAACATTTTTGTATCAGCATCTAGATACAGGATTTTAATTTTGCTCTAAATAATGGTTAAAATAAGTATACAGTATTGTTACTAGCAAAGAATTAAGACTATTAATTGGAAAATGACTTTCTAAGAGTAGTTTCTCTCTTGGTGCTCTATTTTCTATCAGACTTCCATTTTCATACAACAACTCTCATGAAATCAATAGCAGAAAGAGATTTCTTTCAAAAATCTACCTCTGAGGATCCACATGCTCTCCTCCCCACCCTCCCTGCATACTCAATTCTTTCAGAAGTAGATCTTTCATATGTATTCCAATATTACATAAATGTTATATTAATATATTTTAATGAATATAAATCACAGGAAACAGAAAGAACGGTTACCTTCAAAACTCCCTTTAAAAAATTGTTTCCAAGTTATATTTTTAACTGCCCCATAATTCTCATTAAAAAGGTGAACATAAAATGTTTGCTAAAGTATTCATAAATTTGTCATAGAACCAAAAATAGCAAAGAGCATGAAAAAACTCAGATTAATATTAACCAGAGAATATTTCTAGTTTTCAAATAATGAAAATGACTAAAAGGCACATGTGTCACACAGAAATGTTCTTTGCTTTGTGGAATTGCAAGGTAATAAAAAAATTGCTTAATATAGCTTGCCAGAAATGTTCATTATACTTTTAAATATATATAGGTAAAAAGAAATCAAATGTACTGATAAAATAGCCATTTCATGGCTAATCTTTTGGTAAAGTGCTGTTCTCATACTGAAAGCTTAGAAAGACTAAAAATTTTGAAGGTTGAACCATTATTCTAAAAGTATTAAAACTGTTTAATACTTACTATGCTCATCACATTCATATGTCTCCCATATGAGACTTTAAATGATACTTTCAAACTTAAAGTCTTTTTATTCACTGATTATTTCCTGGATTAAAAATTACTACAGTATTGCTAAATGAAGCTGCTTATGATACAGGTGTGTAATAGACAATTTTAAAGCATGATCTTTGGTTAGAAGCTGCTTCTTAATTCTTACGAGCTAGATGGTTGTAGTTAGTAAAATACTCATAAAACAGCACAATGGCTTAATTTAAACAATAAAAGAAAATTGGGTCAACAGTCTAAAGCAATGAATGGCACATATCAAGACTTCTGGCTTGCTGGGTTCCCTGAAATCCAAGACTGACATATGAAATGCTAAAGAAAATTGTACTGCTAAGGACAGACTCACTTCTTTTCACCATTGGCCTTCTACCAACTCATTAACAGCATTAGCCAATGAGACAAAACTAGTTGACAAAACTCTAAATTAAGGCACACAGGTACAAATCTTAAGCAGATAAATAAGATCAACTAGACTGTATATTCAAGAAGAGTTGTATCTACTCCAGGCAAATATACATCAAAATAAGAGGCTCAATACCATCACTCCACAATTTCACCACAAAGAACTCTGTGCCTGTGGGCACATGTACTGTACAGACTAGAACTAGCAGATGCTTTTCCAGAATCAATAAAACTTTGATGCACAAGTCGGCCTTTCCACAAAATGAGAAGTATTCAGTTAATAGAGTGAGTAGGTGATTAAATAACACTGGAAAATTAAGTTACAAAATTGAACCTTGAAAAGAAAATGTTCTATTTCATAATGAAAGGCTGCTGGTAATTTCTCTTCTCTCCCCTTGAATAATCAAATGTAAATGCCTTTTAGCAATGGCAGCATTCAAATCCCACAAAAAATCAAGCAGTGCTCCCTTAAGGAGTACCTCCATTGGCACAAACTGTAAAACCTGCTGGGGTGCATCTGAGCTACACAAACTACTCAGCAATTCATTCACATTCTGCAGATACTGGAAAACCGGATTTGAAAGATTCTGATAATCAACACATAACAGTACTGCACAGGTCTTCAGGGGCTCAGAGGATGTGGGACAAGAAAATGTGATGATTCTAAAACAACTGTGGAGTACAAAGATCAAGCCAGCCATAAATCTTGTTAAACAAGAAAGTACAGGTAAGATCATAATATCTCCTGTATGAAGCTGCTGTAATGAATGTAGAAGGCAATCTAAAAACAAATGCTGGTAAGTTGGGTCTCCATCATGAAGCAATGAACAGCTAAAGGTCATGAGGTCAGCATATTCCAGGACCTGAACTTGAAATGGTATACATAGTTTGACATCAGGAAGAGTTTGTAAACCTACAAACAAGCACTTTATTTGGTTGCTGGGTTCTACAACCTGCTCATCCTGAAGATACTTGGTCAACTCAGAAAATATCAGTTCTTCTGAAAAAATGTGACAAGAACAATGATATTGCTGTTGTAGCCTAAACTTGGAATTCAAATTCAAAGCTTCTCCTAAGGACTTTTCCATTGCTTCATTAAGAGCCTTTAAAATTTCACCATCACAGAAAGGAGAGCACTTTACTTTTGGCAGTTTCTTTCCTTCTAAAATATGCCATAAGTGACATTCAAGATCCAAAGATGGCCCTTCTAAAAGAGAATTTTGCCCAGGATGATACACAGCATGCTCTTCAGCCCAACTATTGAAGAATCCTTTGGCAACTTTATCTTTCCATGAAAGGTTTTCCAGCATCTTCCTTTCATTATAGGTTTTAAAATACCTGTTTCTCTGCCCAAACCATTTTGTATTTGTACTACAACCAATGTTAGATTTTTTTACTAGCCAGTTACTTCTGGAAAGAGGCTTCAGTTGGAATTTATGCATAAAATATTGTACAGCACAATCCCTTAAATTATTCAGCTTTGTTTGTTCCCCTTCTCCCATGCATTCAAACAGACGTATATTCTCAGAAATTGTGCCTAGCTGATACTTATGAAAGAAAGTACAACATTCTTCATGTATTTTAAGGAAAGATTTGGGAAGCATATGATGGGAAAAGAGAGCTTTCCTGGTCATTTCTGGCCCAAAATTCAACACCATCTTAGATAACAGAGGATATAAGGCCTCTCTTCCCTTATACCGGAGACACACCACATAGACTTCTGAGTTTCCTGCTTTGCTAGTAGCAGGTTTGAAAACATAAACTTGGTCAAATGAACAATTCAACAGGTACATCAGGTTGATGGAACAATGTTCAAACAAAGTAAACATCTTTAGAACAAAAGAGCCACCATTTCCAAGAGTAGTCAGAGCAGTGACAACTTCACAGTAATGCAAAGAAGAAACTAAAGCTTCTTGTTCACCTGGGTTTCCCTGGCAATCAAAACTCCCATCTGCAGTGACCAAGTGAACGGTAGCCATGCTACTTATGAAATCTTGAAGTCCAGTCAGGTATTTCAGGGTCATGATATCACCAGTATTATCTGGACCAAAGTACCACCAATGCAAGGTATTTGCAATAAGCCGGTCATCCATAATCATTGTAAGATTGTCATTTGCTTCATGGTATGGATTCAGAGTATTAGCTATCCAACTCCAGTCACAAGGGAATTGATGGGATTTTAAATAGTGGTTAAGACTAGCTACAAAAGCTCCAGGAGCTTCACACAGATGTAGAGAATTCAGTTTTCCATTCTGAAAAGCCTCCTGTGGGATAAGTGGAAAGCTGCACAAAATCTCATGGAACTTACACCACGCTTGAGTACAAAGTTCGGCATTCACAGATTTTTTCACATGAGAAATGATTTTTCCTGCTTTATTAGTAAAAGATGTGTGCTCATGCCACTCATCCAGTTTCTTGTCACTCAGGAGATTTTTTACTTCATTTAGAGAAGTCTTCAAATCAAGAAATTCACTGAATTCCGTGTGGTCACAGGTGAAAATCTCACTAGGATCTGGTAACTGCCACTCATTATTAATTGGCTTACAATAAGAAAAGTTCTTGGCAAAGAGTTCAACAATGTCAGCAAGAACATCTGGGCTGAATGTTTCAAGACCTGGTGATGGCTGAACTGGTGGCTTTTGGCACTTGCTCATTTTCATATACAATTAAAATCTAGGAAGAGAAAACCAAATTAGATGAATCAAATGTATTAGTGAATTAAATATCAGCAGCAATAAATCTAATCATACTTAAACAAAATCCAAAAGTAAAAAAGCTAATGTTGGCACACTCTATTATAAACACAAAGGAATATGAAATAAAGATTAAAAACTTAAATATCCGATAGGCATGGGCTCATATTCCAGTTCTGCTACTTATAGGTTATTAAATGGATTGAAAAAACTAAATCCCAAGATTGTCTGAGATTCTGTTTCTTATCAAAAAAAATTTTTTTGACCTGTCCTTTTTTTTTTTAAGAGAAGGATAAGACATACTGGGATATAAAGAACATATAACAAAGAATATTCACCAGTGAATGGCAGCTCTTAACAGCAGAATAACCTATCTAGTTCTTCCTCTAAAGTTCTCTACCCATAGCTGTGATAACGTGGCTTCAAATACACATTTAGAGATTCATCCCTGGATATGACTTCAATCTAGCTCTAACAAATAACTCTTAGCCTTTTAAAAATTCTCCTCATAGCTCATCTCCTTCTGGGAAATGTTCCTGTACTGGTCCTACTATCAAGCCTCTTTGCCATCAGTCACTTAGGACTGCCCACTAGGATTGCTGAATACATCCTATGCTAATCTCACTGACACATGTAGCTTGTATAGATCATGCACTCACACTCACTGCTATAGTTTGGGTCTCAAATGTCCCCCAAAAAGCCACATGTTAAGGGTTGGCCCTTAGCCTAGGCTGCTATTGAGAGGTGATGGAAGTTTTAAGAGTGGGGCCTAGTAGAAGAAAGTCAGATTACTGGAAGCATACATTTGAAGGGGATACTGGGACTTGAGCCCCTTCTTCTCCTCTCTACTTCCTGACTACAATAAGGATAACAGCCTTCCTCTTTATATGCATTTCCTGCTATACTGATCTGCCTCACCACAAGCCCAGAAGCTCTATTAAAGTGATCGTGATGAATACCTCTGAAAATATGAGTCAAAATAAATATTTCATTCTTATGAGCTATTAATCTCAGATATTTTTGTCACAATGGCAAGCTAGTACATCCTTCATAATGCTTGTAAACTGTGTTGTACTTAAATCATTAACCTCCTTCTGCTTGATACAGAAACTGATCAATAGTTTCCCGTGGCATGTTTCAAACTTAAAGATTCCTATCTTTCACATGATCAGTCAGACAGCTTCATGTTTATCCTATAAAAATCTCATTATTTCTTCTTGCAATTAAAACATGCTTTGATAGCAGAATTTTAAACTAAAAAAATCTTTACTGACTACAACTGCAAACAATTACTCTATATTCTATGTTGTAACACTACCTAATAAGCCAAAAACATATGTCTCCTGGAGAGCAAAAAACTATAAAAGAGAAAAGAAGCACTGCATAATAGCACAGCATTGGGAAAGTCCTAAGTTCCAACAAAGAGAGCCATGAGTATCATATGATACCTGCTAATGAAATTTAATAGGTGTTTTCATTAATTCTGAAATTATTTAATACACTCAATGCATTCTAAAAATATAAAAATCAAATCTGTTAAAAGTGAAAAACTGACAACTAAATCACTATTCTACAAAAAAGCAGATGTTCAAGGATTAAAATTGGGAAAAAAGGTAAACTACTACTACAGTATAGCAATACCTAGATGGTTTCATTCATTCATTTTTGTATTCTCCTTTTAGTACACTTTTTTCATCCCTTCTTATGTCTGACTACCAGTTCATTTATTCTACCACTGTAAGTTCCTGATTTAACAGGCTGTTAGGGTTTGGTCTGAAATGTCCCTCAAAAACCTCATGTATTTTGATGTAACACTGCTGGAACTATGTGTCGTTAAAGAAGCAGCACCTGGTGGGAAGAGATGGAACACTGAGGTTTGATCTAGAAGGGGTGGACTACTAGGATAGGATCTGAAAGGGTAGCTCCTCACTTGACTTTCTGTCTGTCATGCCCTGAGCCACTTTCCTCTGGCTAAGGCTCTGCCATGTGTTTTAACCATTGCCAATAACTGACACATGGACTGTGATCTTCTGGAACTATAAACTAAAATCAACCTACCCTCCCTTGAGTTGTGGAGTTGGGTATTCTGTCTCAGCAACCAAAACATAACTATGACACTGGTATCTTCTTAGTCATTTGTTTGCCTCAGTGTGGATTAATCAAATCCTCATCATCAACTTTTTTCTTACCTTAGCTCAACTTTTTCCAGTGAGAAAATACAAATTTCTGAAAGAAGGCAAAAAGGTGTTTCTGCATTCACTGACGTCCTAAATAAGGACAAATAAAAGTTATTACAATATGTTCTTCTGTCCTAATTCACACTGTGCTCACTGAAAACTACAAGTTAGGTTTCAAACACTCTCTTTACTACAGATGTCTGAATCTAGTCATTAACTTCATATACTAAGTCACGGCTGTAGTTAAGCTGTGAAACCTTATCTAAACTAATTATCTTCACATAAGAACAACTAGTGGGATCCAAATACTCCACTGGTCTTCGGCTATTTGGTCACCTAATTATTATTACAACTCCCCTTCTTATTTCACTCTTGCCACACAAGGTTTCTTGCTATTCACTGAAGACAAGAGGCACATTCTAAGGCCAAACTCTGCAACGACTGATCCCCCAACTGGGATACTCCTCCCCTGACACCTGCAGGGATCATTCCTTCACTTTCTTCCAGTACTTGCTCACTTCTTGCCTTCCCAATGCCCCTTACCTTGCTTTCTTTCTTCCATGGCACTCGTTTCCTAACTTACTTTACTTACGCTGTTTATTGTCTATCTTCCCCAAACTAGAATGTAAACTACTGCAAATAGGGCAAGGATGTTCGTTTTGTTTACTTACTATACCAACATGTGAGAGCAGTGCCTACACAGTACAGCACTTAAGAAGTTTGTATTGAGTAAGTGGACATCACACTTAGCACAAAAGGCACTTCTCTGATTATGTTCTGAATGAGACATAATACATTTTACTCCAGCATTTTAACTCCGGAATTTCAACGCATTCAAAAAAAAAAAAAAAAAACTAACGTGTTTTCTGGACTACACAAAAATCTTCTCCAGTATGTGATCGTCAATCTCTGTCATTAAGCACCCACTCAGCTTCGTGGCATCATAATCCTGGGTCAGTATTACCACTCGTATATTGCAGACTCGCACAGGATGTTACGTAGCTTCCTTCCCAAACCCACAAAGAGCATACCTGTAGGATTTTTGAGCCTAACACAAACTCCATCAACAAACGTTATCTAACTAACAACAAGGAGTCTCAGAAATGTTTTTACCAACTCCTGTGAGGACTGTAGAAAGACCAGCGTATATCCAGGGCTTATTTTGGCCCAAGAGCTCATTTCATCTTGGTGGAATACAGTTCCAAGCTCTCCACTCCAGCGGTCCAGCCCCTGACCAGGAGGAAACCAAGTCCCAGCCCCAGGCTCCTAACCTGGCCTGGATTACCTGTGCTCACGCCCACCTGGGGCCCCACGATCTGCAGAGACTGCGCTTCACGCTCTCCCCTCACAAGGGAGCCACATTTGACTTCCCTCGGAGGCCTGCTTCAGAAGAGGTCGTTCCTTCGGGGCCGCAATCCAAGCCGCAAAGGAAAATGGTTCCGCTGCCGGAAGCCAGGAAGGCGGCCCAGTCCGGTCCGACCCAGCCCGACTCGCCCGGCCCCGCCCTCGCGACAACCGCAGCAAAGACCCACTCCAGGTCGCGCCCTCCCCGGAAGCCGGGCGACGAGGCCAGAAGGCCTTGACAGTAGCACTGCGCACGCGCTCTCTACGCTAGGTGTGCGTCACGTGCGCCAACGTTACGTACGCCGGCGATTCTCAAAGCTCTGAGTCGGGGGCCCTTAGGTTTAGTCTCCCAGCCGGACAGTATAGTAGGAAACGCCAGCCTCACGCTCTCCGGCTGCTATGGCAACAGGAGCTGCGCGCGCAGACCTAGGTGGTTTGGCCCAGCCCCTGAGAGGCGGGGAGGCGCTGAAGCCGCGGACGCACTGGTTCCGCCCACTTGGCCACCGGGACTCGAGGCTTCTCCTGAGCTGTTCAGCGATTGGATTAAAACTGAAACTCAAAAGACAAGGTGAAATTAAAAGCCAAACTAGGGAAATTGCGAGATAATAGATAATATAAACAAACTTACTGGTATCAATGGATTAATCTACTGTTAAATATAACACTTCCATGAACTAAACTCCTTCCAAATAAATGAGACTTTTAGGGAACATTTTAGATTTAAATCATAACATTCCACCTCAGACCCCACAAAAGACTCATGTCTATTTTATTATGAAAAATGTACGTAGTACATTAGTAAGAGCTTCCAACGTCTTAGCAGTTCCAGCATTGCTGAAAAGTCCAAGTTCAAAGTCTCCTCTGAGATATAAAACAAACTTTTAACTGTACGCCTCTATAAAAATAAAAAATTAAATACTTTCAACATACAATGGAGCAAGGTGAACATTCCTTTCCAAAAGGGAGATAGAGGATAATAGAAACTGGACCAAAGTTTTAACAGAAACGCAGCAAGGCAAACCTTACATCCTGTAGCTTTGTGTTGGTGTCCAGCACTTGAGACAAGCTGTGGTGAGGTGGTAACTTCAAAGACCCACCCATATGGCGTTGCCTTTAGTCTCTTACTTGGGGTGACTCCGTTTACTGGTTGTGGCTTTCCTCAGCAGACATTTTATATTCATGGCATCTCCAACTTCCTGGGGTCTGTATTGCACTGTCCTCTCAAGACCACATTGCCTGGGCTCCTGGGTCTTCTTCTGAAATCTAAGTGGAAGTCTCCACAGCCCCATATCTTTCTTTATATGCACCTGTTAAGTTGGCACCATGTGGATAATGCCAAAGTCTGTAGCCTGCTTTAGCAGTAGCAAGGTCAGCCTACTTTGAATCATTGCTGCAAGAGCTTCTTGAATGCCTTGAGGGCTGAGTGCAGTGAAATGGATCCTGGGAAGTAAATTCTCTAGACAGCCCTTCTCAGACAAGCATCCCTGGGATTCTATTCTCAAATGAAAGCTTTAAAGACTTATACCCTTGACCCTGTGAGGGTGAGGTCTTGCTGGCTCCTGAGCATCTATATTATTGTCCTAACTTAAAGTACTGGGCCTCTTTTATTGCTAATCTTTTTGCCAACCACGTTCTCCCTGACTCCAGCTTTGCAGACACTTCCTGTCTGTTAAAACTACAAATTTTTACACCCATTGCCTTCAAATTTTGCTCCTGGTTTTCTTACAGATCTTGATAAAAGTGTTCAACACAGTACCACACTACAGTCCAAACACTGGGTGCCCTTGAAATTTTCTTTGATAGATTAGTTAGCCCCTAATCTTAGTCTCAAGCAAAGTCTCAGGACATGAACAAAATTCAGGCACACTTTTTGACAGTAACACACAAGGTTTCTACTCCAACTGCCACCAGAGTCTTCCTATCTAAGACCTCTTGAAGAGATTTACAATCTGTATTCTTGTCTGCATTATGGTATTCTGAGGTCTAACTAGCATCTTCCATCAAGCTCCCATCTAGGGCTTCTGAGCCTGCATCTCAAAAACCTTTCCAAACTCCTCCCACGAACCAGTTCCAAAGGCTTCTAAACCACGTGGTCAAGTACAATCACAACAACGCCACTTCTCCAGTACTGTTGTGTCCTTGGTTTACACGGACCTGCTGCTTTCCCACATCCTTATTCTCAACCAGTATAGAAATAAGTGATTGAAGTCACAGAAGTTACAAAATGAAAGATTATTGGAAAGATGAAAAGAGAAGATTCCCACCAGGTAAGAAGACCCAGAGATGGATGTCTGTTTTCAGTGTATGCAGTGAGTCCCCTTTAATGAATTTTTGGATTTCTCTTCAGGTGAGCTTAGGGATTGATTGGCCTGCCATCCCAAGACAGTGGTTTGTGTTGACAATTAGAGTAGCAATTGACCAGATAGTGACAAGAGAAGGTGATGTGCTGGTTAATTCCTCTTCCTACTTTGTTCCTTTGTGTGAGCAAAGCCTGTGAAATTTGCTCACCGAAGTTTAAGGAAAGACAGGAAAAAAAACAGGGAGCAGAAAGAAAGAAAGAGCTACTGGTCAGTTGTTGTTTTTGTCTTTAGCAAATGTCAATTTCCCAATTTAACTCTACTGGCTCCATCTCCCTACCCTACCCTACCTACCCCTTTACCTTTCCTAACAGTACCAATGTCTCTAGTCACTTCCCCATTCCTGGAACATAATACCTGACACACACAACTTCAAGTTTAATTTTGTCTCACAGTTTCAGAGGTTTCAATCCACACATGGCCGGCTGGTTCCAAGGCAAAAAACAGTAAGGAGAGAAGGAAGAAGGTGGAGAAAAGCTACACAAGCCACAGCATCCAGGAAACAGAGAAATAAGGGAACAATAAAGAGGCAGTGACTCATCCCTCCAAACAGGCTCCCCCTCCTAGTAGCACATAAAATCATCAGTGGATCAATCCATGATCCAATCACCTTCCAAACACGTGATACTTTGGGGGAAAATGGGAAAATTTTACATTTAAACCATAATAAATGTGTAATTTATTTTCTTTTTTTCTTTGTGTGTGTGTCTTGAGACATTACTGTCTAACTCAGGCTGTCCTTAAACTTGCAATGTGTAGACCAGCTGGCCTCAAACACATAACCCTCCTGTCTCAGCTTCCCAAGTACTCTGATTATAGTTGTGCTTCACTGCACCCAGCTGGCTGTGTAATTTTTTGAAGAAATCTTCAGTTTTCTAAAAATTGTGGCACCATTTTGCATCCCTAATACCTATAATGCATTAGAATTATGTCTATTTTACATTCATATAAACTTCTGGCATTTTAAATCTTTTTAATTTTAACCATTTGTAGAAATCAGTTGCTTTCTAAGGTATTCTTAAGTATTAGCAAAAGTTAATAAAAAGTAAATATATGAATATTATTGTTTGTGAGACTAAGAGGTAGATGAAAGACGCATAATTTCTTAAAAATCACTGTGTTCTCTGAAGTTAATAAATACTATTAGGGCTATGCCAAACAGCAAAGCTTTTAGTGAGTCTGCTCTTTCCAAAATAAAAACAGTAATGTTTCCTAATTATAAAATATGTGCTAAGACTTGTGCTGCTTTTTAAATTTTAATCTGCTTAATTCTGTGAAGTAGGTCTATTTATGGCATCCATTTTAAAAACAGGGGCATTAAGGATTAAAGTGATTTAGCAAGTTACTGAATGTCATGTAGTTAATAGGCAACAGAGTCAGATAGGGACTTAGGTCTTCCTGACTCTAAGGCTGTTGTATTATGCACAGAATTCCTAGAAATTGCTTCCAGTAATTTAAAAACAACTTTATAGTTCATATGCATGACTAGACATGTATATAAGTGCATAAATACGTATGACAAATGAGTAATTTTTTTAAAAGAGGGAAATTTCAATTTGTCATAAAGAGAAAGAATAGATTGTTGCCAAGTTTTTGGAAAAGTGTTAGGTACTAATTTCATAACATCATGAGTGCATAAAATTAGTATCTAACACTTTTAAACTTTAAAAAAACATAATCATCTTACATTAACAGATTTGCAAATTTGGATAAAACTACAGTTAGGTGAATACATTTAGTATCAACACCTAAATGCATATTTTAACAGGCAGATTTAAAAATATATATGTATATATAAATATAAAATATCTGATTGGAAGCAGCTACAATTTCTTCTCAGCTGGCATGATAAAGAGAATATCATCATCTATTGAGACTTTAATTGAATCTTTCTATCAGAACAAAAGACACTAAATCACTTTTATGATTAGCATCAATGAACTTGCTGGATCTTCAGTCACATCCTCAGATAGACACTATGAGACGACACTGTACAAATTCTGTTTCTAAAACCTAGCAGTTTTCTAGGGTGATAGAAACATTCTACATCTTTATAAGGGATTTGAGTCAACAAACATTATATATTTGTCAAAACTCACCAAACTTAGAATTGAGTGTTTCACTGTATACACTACCAAAAAAACAGGTATTACATTCTAGTTGATGATAAGCATAATGAAGTGGCTGGGAAGGCACTGACATTTTCAGTACATGTAAAGTGCATTGATCCATCTACATCCATGATAGTAAAGCTTTCTTGACTGTAGATTTTAGATGATGGACTTGTGACTTTTTACTGGTCGATTCTTTCAGCTTTTCTCTATGTTGAAATGTTTTCATAACTCAGTGTTAGAGAAAATAAGCAGAGTCACATCATGAAAGGCAAGAATGGCATTTTTTTCCATTTAAAAACACAAAGAAAATATACACCATGTATTTATCAGTTTTCATCTGAGGGAGCTTCGTGTGAACCAGGTCAGAACTGGCTTCTGGCTCACTTCTTTGAGCTGTTCATCTGGTTCAGTGGAATGACACTAAGTCTGAGTTTTGACCACAAGATGACCTTAAAGGGTTCCTATTTTTTTTTCTCACCTAGTGTTCTACTTACCCTCTTATTGCTATATGGAATGGACCACTATGTATTTATTCAGGTATTTATTTATTTATTTATTTATTTATTTATTTATTTATTGAGACAGGGTCTCACTCTGCAGCCCAGTCTGGTCCTGAACTCACTATGTAGCCCAGGCTGGCCTTGGACTCATAGCAATCCTCCCTTATCTCAGCGTCCTGAGTGCTGGGATTACAGGTGTGCACCACCACGCCCAGCTCAGATTATGTGGTGCTAGGGAATCAAACTCGGGTACTTACCACTTGCTTGAGTGCTTGCCAGGCACGCGCTTTAACTGTTGAGCCATTCTTCCTGCCCCTAAACCACTATTTAAAGGTGGAAACCTCAGAAAAGGCTAATGCTGACATTCTCATTGTTGACAAGGGTGTTAAGCCTGATCACAATTCTTCCAATTTCCCACCAGAGCTTCACTTGATCTTGAAATAACTCTCTGATCAAAATTCTCACGTAGCACAAAACACAAAGTGAAAAGAGAAAATATAGCAGACAATACAACAAATTTGGCTATTACACTGTTGAGTAGAACATCTGTATTGCAGTATTTATGACACTTGCCAACAACAGGCTGAACCTTTTTGCACAATGTTCAGAGACAAAAATTAAGAATTCTGAACATCGGGTCATAAAAACAGTTATGTGTGTGTCTGATGTTGTAACATGTAGTTAAATTTTGTCCTGCACTTTAATGTACATTCAGAGCTAAAACTCAATATGAAAGACCTCACAATTTATTTATCACAATTCATAGGTTTTATTTCTTATGGAGTTAATCTAAAGTTAAGTAGTGCGAGTCACTACTTGGGAAAAAGCTAGATGTATTTTGTTATTAACATCATTAAAGAGGATATTTTAAATTAACTGGGAAGAGTCATAATACAGTCATAAATAATACACTGACCTAAAGTATGTCTTAACCGAAATAATTTTTCTATGGAGTGAATGGTGGCTTTCTAAAATTCATATGCTAGGCTGGAGGGATAGCAGTATGGATAAAGCACTTGCCTAGGAAGCACAAGGCCCTGGGTTTTATTTACCAACACCACATAAACTGGGCATGGTATTGCGTGCCTGTATTACCAGCACTCAAGAAGCTGAGGCAGGAGGATTGCTGCGAGTTCAAGGCCAGCTTGGACTACAAAATGAGACCCTGCTTTAAAAAAAAGACAAACATAGAATTCATATGTTGAAGCTCTAACTCTCCATGTGGCTGCAGTTGGAGACAGTATCCTCATAAAGATATTCAAGTTTAAGTGAGGTCATAAGGGTGGGGAGAAAGTGGTTGTCTGAAAGTCAGCCAGAGGAGAGAAGAGTCACCAGAAACCTACCCTGTGAGCACCTTGATCTGGGACTTCTCACCTTCAGAATTGTGAGAAAATAAAGTGCTGTTATTTAAGCCTCCCAGTTGGTGGTACTTTGTTACAAGGGCCTGAGGAGATTAACGCAGACTTAGTCTCTTCCATGTAAAAGAGACCAAAATGACTTAAAAAAAAAAAACTAAGAGTTTAAGAAAGAATGTTTGCTACTGTGAAATGAACACAGGTGTTTGTTTGGTTTCTTTTCATTTCTTTCCTTTTTTTTTTTTTTTTTTTTTTTTTTTTTTTTTTTTTTTTTTTTTTTTTTTTTTTTTTTTTTTTTTTGTCTTTTATTATTGGGAAACACTGGGACTGGAGTACAAGACTTGGCCCAGCCTCTAAGAGTTAATCATACCATTACATGCACAAAATGTTTGAGGAAAAAATCATTTTGCAAGTAAGTGCTATATTCTGTGCTTCATTTTAAGTCCTGTAGGAGTCGAGAGAAGAACAAATTATTTGGAAATGTATAGGGTGTCTTAGTCGCCTTTTATTGCTGCGACAAAATACCTGACACTCACAATTTAAGGGAGTAAAGATTTATTTAGCTCACAGTTTCAGAAGCTCTCACACAGTCTATGCATGGGGCAGCTGGCAACCATGATAGCACAAGGCAGAAGTAGGAGAGCTGCTCACCCCATTGCAGACAGAATGCCAGGTGAAGCAGGAGCCAAGTCAGTCTGGAGACTCAGGCAAGGCTAGAGCATTCCCAGGAAGAAGCTGTAACACTGTCTCTTCTTTCTTCCTTTACTTAGTTCAAGCTGCCAGTTGGGTCCCCCATACCCAAGGTGGGTACCCCTCTCCCACTTTCTGGTCCACAAATCAGTAACAAACATCTGAGAGCTCTGCCCTGGGCAACCCCAAATCTCAACAAGTTGATACAAGTTCAAGCCCCAAGCATATGTCCCTTCCAGCCAGGCCCTACCTAGCGCCTGACAGCACTCCATTACAGTTATCCCATTACATCCAAATACATGAGAATTTTGGGGGACACTCCAGATCTAAATCATCACATTCCACCACTGGCCCTTGAAAGATTCATGTCCACCTTCCTACACAAAAAGTATTTAGACCTTCTCTAAGAGTTGCCAAAGTCTTAACAGTTCCAGCACTGCTAAAACGCCCAAGTCCAATCTCTCCATGCAAGCTCTTGGCTGAAAGCTCCTGTGGAAATAAAAAATGACTTCCAACACAGAATGGCACAGGGTAAATATTCCCATTCCAAAAGGAGGAATAGGAGAATTGGGCCAAAACAAGTTCTAAACCCAGCAGAACAAGGGTTAAATCCTATAGCTCCATGTCTAGCACTTGGGACAAGCTGTGGTAAGATTTGAGGTCCAAAGGGTTTGGGTGACACCCCCCACCCACCCAGCACAGCATTGCCTCTGCCTGTAACCTCTATATCCTCTCCTTTGGCCTGACTCTGCTCACAGTCTGGGGCTTTCTTCAGTTGATATGTTATATTTCTGGCATCTCTAAATTTCTGGGGTCTCCACTGCACCTTAGGCTTCTCCTTCACAACTTCATTCACTGTCCTTCGGGGGGCACACTGCCTAGCCTCCAAGGCCTTCCTCTAAAATCTGGATGGAGGCCTCCATCACCCAATTCTTTCACTTTGTGTGTCTATAAAGCCAGAAAAAAAAAAACACATGGATGATGCCAAGGTCAACCACTGGCCCCTTTAGCCTTTGGCTGCCGCAGCCTCCAAGTGTTTGGGTGGCTGAACTCCAGGCAGCTGAACTCTGGCAAACAATTCTCTCTTTGTCCCTCCAGGATGCCCTGGGGTACTCTTCTCAGAGCAAAGTCTTTTGCCTTTCCATCTTTTAATTGGTAAAGTGTGGAATCTTGCTTATCCCTGAGGCACACTCAAGGAGTCTTTTTTACAATCCTGATTCCAAGTATGTGGCTTCTTTTTAATACTAATCTCTTTAACATCCCTATGCTCTTTGCCCCACCTTTGCAGACCCTTCCAATTTTGCAAAACTGCAAACTTTTCCAATCTTTTTCCTCTGCCTTGTTTTCCTGCTTTTCAGCACAGAGCTGGGTAAAAGCTGCAAGTAGTACTTATGTGACAGTCTGAACATTAGGCTGCCTTGAAATTTCCTCCAGCAAATTAAGCAGTCTGCCGCCCTTAATCTTAGTTTCTGGAAAAGCCTCTGGATGGAGGAAAATACCAACCAACTTTTCATCAGAGACTAGCACACATGGCTCCTAGACCATTTAACAATGAAATCCTCCTTTCCTCTGAAACTTCTTGATCCCAGCCTTTACAATGCACTCTTCTATGAGTGTTCTGGTCTTTCAGAGCTCTTACAAGAATCTCCCATCAAGTTCAGTTTACAGCCTTCTTAGGCTTCTCTAGCAGGCATCTTTAAACCTTTCCAAACTCCTCCTTCAAACCAATTCTAAAGGCTTCCAAAGCACATGGTCAGGTAAAGTCACAGCAACAACAGGACTTCCCTGGTAGCAATTTCTGTCTTAGTTACTTTTTTCTTGCTGTGACAAAATACCCAACATCCACAGTTTAAGAGAGAAAAGATTTATTTGGCTCACAGTTTCAGAAGGTCTCACAGAGTCCATTCATGTGTGCGCTACTGGTTGGGTCTTCTAGAAGTCCAGAGGAGAACAAATTAGCTGGAAATACATAGGAGGAAAAGGGGATTGTGTGTGTGTGTGTGTGTGTGTGTGTGTGTGTGTGTGTGTGTGTGTCTTAAAGATCACTGTTACCCCAGTAAAGGGTACCATCCTATCTCAGGAAAATAACATGGGTGAAAAGCATGCAAGAGAAAGGCTAATGTAGATTTGCCCAAGAGGAATGGAAACTTAATAAGATCAAACGGTATATAGGATGTTAATCAGCTCAGGCTGCTGCAAGCAAATACTAGACAGTGTCTCTTAAACAGAAATTTGCTTTTTCACAGTTCCAGAGGCTGTGAGGTCACGGATCAAGGCCATTTTCCCAAATTGCAGATGGACATCTTCTTGCTGTGTCCTCACATAGCAGAGAGAAAGCAAACCCTCTGGTCTCTTATAAGGGCACTACTATGCCTGATTCACTTTCAAAGGCTCCATCTCCAAATATCATCATGTTAAGGGTTGAGATTTCAACAAATTAATTTGGGGGTAAGGTGACAAAATTAAATCCAGAGCAGGTAGGGAGGAACTGATGGGTCATGGAAGCCAGACTTTAGAAGCAGCCCCTTGGCAATAGGACATGATCAAGAGGAAAAGAAAGAATTAAGTTTGGTTCTCATAAAGTGAAGGCCAATTATGGAATAGTCAAAGGGAAACAGCCAGGAGGGAGTTGGAAATCAATGGACAGTTCAAGTCTGTGTGAAAAAAAAAATCAAAGTAACACTCAACTCTGTGAATTTTCAAGTATCTACTTTATTTTTATTTATTATAAGCAATCACTATAATAATTAATTTCTAAGTGAAATCAATACCCAAGTTGTTAAAGTGTCAACCCTGGGGACTCCTACTGTTAAGAGCTCACTTAACACTGTGGCCCACTGGGATCAATATGGCATCTCACTTTGAAAGGCAAAGCACACAGGCTCTAGCATCTGAGTGCCTGAGCTGAATTCTCCACTTGCTGGCTACATGACCTTGGACAAGGAAGACCTACAGGGTCACATTGAGAATGATCAAATGAATACAACCTGCTCAGGTTCCTGTGCTTAGCTGGTATCTGATGAATGTTGCTGCTTCTGAAAAATGTCTGTTGTGGGTTTTCTGTAGATCAAGTGCTAAATTCAGACCTTTCGTGCAATTTTTTTTCTTGCTGCTGTTTCATTTTATATTTAAAGCCTTCAGTAAAAAAGCAGAGGAAGAGACGGAGACCAAGAAGACAGGAAAAAGAAAGAACATGTTCAAGGCCAACAGATTTCATCTGCCACAGAGAAGCTGTCAGAGGTATCGGCTCACTGTCTTCAGCAGCTCAGGCTGGTTTCAAAGAGTATAAACAGGCTGCAAAATGCGTGTACACGTGTCAACATTGCGGAGTTTCAAAAAACAGTGAAGTGATGAAGGTAAGCTGCAAGATAGTGTGCCATTTCCTTGCCATGCATGTCATGTTTAAAACCACACAAAACAATTCTTAGTGTGTATTTCTACCAACATTAAATACTATAAAACCATAGGGAAGGAAGATACATATAAACTTCTACGATGGTATTCTCTGGGAAGGTGTAGAAAATTAGGGACAGAGAAGAGCCACAAAGGGACATCAACTGTATCTGTCATGTTTTTATTTTTTTCATTAACCTCTGAAGTGGTGGCAAGTTATTAGTACTTTTTAAATCTAGGGAGCAGATTTTTTGGGTGATAGATATATTTTTTCTTCTTCACAGAATGCTTGAAATATTTCCTAAAAATTTTAAATATGAAAATAGGACTATCTATCCTCTTTCTTAATCCATCCAAATGCCATACAGTTGAGAAACACTTTATTTGTTCAGCTAAATTATGCATGTAATGATTTTTCAGGAATGAACACGCATCCCAGTTCAATTTGAAAAGATTATAATGAATATACTAAGTTTATATATTTGTGTTATGTTTACACTACCAAAATATATTTCGAAGTCTGAAACACCTGGGTTATGTTACTAGATTTTTATTTCATATCGTCTTAGTAACAATGAATAGTGATACCACTGCACATGTCTGGAGGTGTTTTATAGTTCTTAATAGCTAATGGCTGGTATATACAATCAGACAGGAGATGACTAACAGGTCTCAACTCAGGGGCCAACTCCAACTGATGGATGGTGGTTGCCCAGAGTTCTCTGTTGAGACAGATCGTGTAACCACATCTGGACTTCGCAGGAGGGTAATGACAGGCTTGGGAGGGGTGTGAAGGGCAGGATGTACCTGAATCTCTTTCCACCTTTCCACTGCTCCTTTTTCATCTCCCTTCACTTATCTCTTCTATCTTAAAGGTTTTAAGAATCCATCCTTATTGATTTGTTCCAGTTTCTACTCACACCCAACAGTCACTGACTAATTCATTCTCAGCCCCACTGTGAATCCTTCTCCAGCTCATCCAGCCACTTGCCTCCCCTTCCCCTCAGGCCCACTGCATGCACATAACATTTATCTTTAAGTATCCCAACTATTTGTTTACCCATCTGTCTCTGCTATTAGACTGTGGGCTCTGAAAGGACAAGGCTAGATCGTATTGATATCTGTACACCCAGATTCTGGCACCTAGTAAGCAATCAATAAATGTTTGTTAAATGAAAGAATGATTTAATGAATGGTATTCTTATTTTGCAGAAAAGGAAACAGACTCAGAGGTTGGGATTATTCTCAATGTCATACTTCCTCCAAAACTATCCTCCAAGACAGGGACAAGCATTTTCTGCAAAGGACCATGCTAAGGTATGGATGTGGCATGTCCTCCAAGAATTCATGTGGTAATATTAGCTAGAGAAGGTTGTTAGGTCACCAGGGAAGTGCCCTCAGAAGGCATGGCAGTCCCTCATGGGACTCTGAGTTACAAGAATTCATTACAACAGCAAGCCCAATCTCTGCACGTGCTCTGGCTCCTGCCTCATCACGTGACCCCTGTCTCACACCCTCTTCCACCCACCCCATTCAATGCAGCTGGAGGCAGCGGAGGCCGTAGAGACCCAATAGTATGCTGTTTGAATTTTCAGCCTCTAACTCTGTGATCTAAATAAACTTTTCTTTGTAAGTTGTGCTTCATTGACCATCTTTTCTGTCTCAGGAACCTGATTCCAGTATTCCCACAGTATCCACTGTAGTTAAATCCATAATCCCTTCATAAAACCATGCCAAGGTGTTGAGGGTGGATCACAAAAGAACTAGCCCCTAAGATGATGCCAGAAGATAAATTTGTTGACGATGTCTCCTAAGAGATTTAAAGGAGGACACACCCAAACTCCACATCCTCAGGGATCATGCATATTGAACACTGTTAATATTCTTAAAAGAATTCTGTTTCCTGGGTGCAATAGATAGAGAATAACTGTTCACTCCTCTTTGCCCCTTCTAGATCTCCAAATAACTAGTCTCTTCTTTCTTCATGGGAACTATGTCAAACTTCTTCCACTGTTCCCTCGTGTTTCCTGCTTCATTTGTCAGGAGATGACCTCACCCCTGCTTTGCAAAGCCACCGAGGGAATTCAGAATTTTGCCATGCACCAAAAACTTATTGACATCTACTCATTTTCTTTTCCTTCCTGTCATAACAGAGTAGGTATCTGCAACTAATGCTTCTTCCTGTTCCTAATTCTCTCCACCCACTTAGGGAACCTCATTCTATCACCCATTGCTCTCTGTTATAGCCTTCCTCTCCCTCCCTCTCTCACTCCCTCTGTTTCTTCTCTCCCTTTACCCCTCCCCTCCCATCTCATTCTCTCCTGTAAAGTTTCCATCAATATTTAAACATGTACTCCTCTACTATCTTAAAAACAAGCCTCTCCATCCTGCATTTTCTTCCAGCTCTTGAATGGGTTATGTTCTCATTGTCCTTACTTCACCAATTTCTGATAATTTCTCAACTAATGACGAATTCTATTCCTCCTGCATTGTGAACCTGAAATTCTCACTTAAGACATGAAATAACTTCCCTTGTTACCATCTCTATCTTAGAAGTCTTGCTCTCTTCTTTACTGAATCCCTGGCACTATTCAATTTTGTGATTGTTCTTGAAATATTCTCTTCCTGTGGCCCCACTGACAGTGAGTTCTCCTGGTTTTTATCCCATGGCCATTGTTGTCTAAGCTTCAATATCTCTACCTATTAAGTATCAGTGTCTTCAGAGTTCCCCCCTAGGCTATCTACTCAGCCTACATGCTCTCCTAGGATAGCTCATCTAATCTCTAGACAAGCCGGAATATGTTGTTATTTCTAACTACTGAAGCTACCGCCAACTGACCAATATCCTGATAGAGTTAAAAATTAACCATCTTCTCCTTTACTCACTACATGCAGTCTTGTCTTTTGAACAACTACCACCCTGTGTCCTTGTCCGTTTGCAACAAAATTTCATGGAGTTTGTCTATACTTGCTGTTGCAATTCTTCTCCAATTTTCTGTCTTAAAACTGCTCCAGTCAGGCTTTTAACTATACAACTTCATTAAAACAGCATGTATCAAAGTCATCCAAGATTCCTTCAGTGCTAAAGGCAGAAAACAGTCCTCAGGATTCGGCTCTCTATCTCTCTGCTACATTTCACACAGTTGATCTCTTACTTGTTCCAGATACCAGTCTTTCACTTGAAATTCTATATACCACCTCTCTTGGCTTGCTTCCTTCCTTCCTTTCTATCTCATCTTCTTTGCTCCTGCTTTCTTCTCTCCCTGATTTCTTAATCTTGAAGTAAATCAGGGCTCATTCTGTAAGCATCTCTACCCTCATTCTCTGAGTGATGTTGTCCAATACCAGTCCTCAAATACCCTTTATGCATCTTTGACCCCAAATATACACATTCATCCCAAATCTGTCATCTAGCCTTTGATCTCATGTATGCAATTATCTACTCAATATCTTCACTAGAATGCTGACCTGGTACTTTTTGCATTGTTATTTAAGAATTCCCAAGGTTGGATAATTTATAAGGAATACAGGTTTAACTTGGATAACAATTCTGGAGTCTGGGAAGTCCAAAAGCATGGGTCTATTAGCCACTTGGCTTCTGGTGAAGGCCTCATGTGGCTTCAGCTCATAATGGAGAACAGAAAGGACAAGTGGTATCATGTGGCAGAGAGAGAGCATAAGCGACAACCTTGCTTTTTAACTTGCTCTTATAGTAATTAATAGAGTCCATCAGAGTGAAAAATCACTCATGCAAGGAAGGCCCTACTCCATTCACAAGGGCTCCACTCCCAGAACTCAAATGCCTCCAACCAGGCCCCACCTTCCAACACTGTCAGACACAGGAATTAAGGCTCAACATGAGTTTTGGTGTAGTTAAGCCACACTCCAATAATAGTAGGTGTCTCATAGGCACACCAACTTGAACTGAAATTGAATTCTAGTTACACACACCTTTCTCCAACTTCAGCCTCCCACATGTCAACTCTTTGGGTCTGAGATGAGACAGGAACCGATTCCCCTCCTTGTGCAAGCTCATACCTTATTATCGTTACATGTAAGTTTGTTCATTGTGAGTCCTCATACTATGGTATCTCCAACTATGTCTACTTTACCATGGCTTCAAGACATCTGTTGGTTTATTTGTTTGTTTCAAAAGGACTCATAGATGCCACGTTCAAAGATTTTTAAAATGTAGATTCAGAGACATCTGGGAAAAATGGTGGCTGAGTAACAGAACTGCTCAATGCCTCCTTGTAGACTCACTTAAAAAGTTGAGATTATAATTTAAAAACTGCCAGTTCAAGTTAGCTAGGAGAGGGAGCAATTGAAAGGAGGCCACAGGAAGGTTAGGAATACAGCAGATGGATCATAAGTGGAATAAAACAACAGCCTAGTATGTCAGAGACATCCACAGACAGAGGAAAGCTCAGGGGCCAGGAACCTCAGACCAAGATAGAGCAGGTCCTGGGGAAGTGGGAATTGACAGAAGCTGGTAGCCCCAGCCTCCAGAAATGAGCCTGTGGGAAACTGCAAATGCACTTCAAGCTTCTGGTAGAAAAGGCCTCCTAGAGCCTAGACAAGCTTGGAAGAAGCAACGCTCAGCAGTCATAACAGGCACTGACATAGGCAGTAGCCACTTTTTAAGAACTCAAGCCTAAACTGTTTAGAGTAAAGGAAGCCTCAGATGGACCACATCAGATAGTTGTGGAGAATAAAAAAGGTCTTGAAATAGGAATCATGGGGAAGGAAGTCAAAAAGCAAATAGATGAGTTGGTTTCTCTGAACATCCAGTTCAAACAAGACATTCTCAAAGAAATGCAAGCAATGATCAGTGGGCTTAAAAAGAAATTTACTAAACAAATGATAGTCCTGATGAATTCAAAGCTTACTGAGCATACAGAAGACACAAACAAAAAGTTGGCTGAGGTAAATAAGGAAATGCAAAATAGAAAAGAACATTTTGATAGAGAAGTAGAAAATCTGGAAAGAAATGTAGCTGAAATTCAGGAAATGAAAAATTCATTTGAAAGTAGGGGAAGTCAGCTCAAACATTGTGAGGACAGAATTTCAGATCTTGAAGAAAAGGCCAAGGAAGTAAACGCCGTAATTAGGCATGACTTTAAAATTAGAAATGAGCAAAGCAGCTGGATACAATAGCTGATGAATGGTTAAAAGAGAATGAACTGCAGAATTATGGGTGTAGGAGAAAGAACAGAAGACAGCACCAAACACATGAAGAATTTATTCACTGAAATCATGCAAGTAAACTTTCTAAAACTGGGAAAAGAAATTAATGATCAGGTATAAGAAACTTATAGAACACCAAATCACCTCAACCAGAAAAGAAATTTACCATGACATATTATAATCAAAACCTGAGAAAGTTAACATAATGAGAGACTATTAAAAACAGTAAGAGAAAAACAGGCATTATTTTACCAAGTCAGACTCATTTGAACTATTGCAGATTTCTCAGTGCAAACCTCAAAGGCTAGGAGAGCCTACAGGAAATCTTTCAAGCCTTAAAGGAAAACAATTGTCAACCCAGGCTGTGGTAGTCAACAAAATTATCACTGAAAATTGAAGAAGTAAAAACTTGTCATGAACAAGAAACTCTAATAAAATTTGTGACCACTAGCCCAACATTACAGAAAATCCTTCAAGGAATCTTAGAGACAGAGACACAGCAGCACCAGAGAACATATAGGGAAGGAAACATCTGAAGAGAAAGTGTAACAAAAAGAAAAAGCAATGAACCAACAGTAGAATAACAGGACAATGATAGGGTTTAGTAAAAATATTACAATAATTCCTCTCAATGCTAATGGTCTTAACTCACCAATCAAAAGACACAGATTAGCAGAGTGACTCAAAAAATAAAACCCAAACATTTGTCGTCTGCAAGAGACACATTTCACCCACAAAGAAGTACACAGACTGAAAATAAAAGGCTGAAACTTAGTAGTACATGCTACTGGAGCCTGGAAAGAAGCAGGAATATCTATACTTTTCTTAGACACTGCAGACTTCAAACCAAAACAGATCAGAAGAGACAATGAAGGACACCACATACTGGTAAAAGGAACATTCCAACAGGAAGAGCTTACAATTATAAGCACATTTGCACCCAATGCAGGTGTGCTTAGTTACATACAACAGAAACTACTGGACATGAAGGGCCAAATAGACCCCCGTACAAACATACTAGGGGATTTCAATACTCCACTCTCACAAATAGGTCAAGTGCACAAAAAAAAAAAAAACAACAACAACAACAACAAAGAAACAGAGCTAAATCACACCATGAAGCAAATGGACTTAACAGATATCTACAGACCGTTTTATTCAATGTTGTCTTGGTTACTTTCTCATCATTGTGACTCAATACCTGACATGCACAAATTAGGGGAGGAAGAGTTTTATTTTAGCTCACAATTTCAAGATCTCAGTTCATTTATGGGTGGGCAGCTGGAAGTGACAGAATCTCATGGAGCGGGAGTCAGAGCCAGAGCTGGAGCTGGTGCTCCAGAGACAGAGATCCTCCCTGCTTGGCAGAAGAGAGCCAAGTCTCAGAGGAACTTGCAACCAGTACACGCCCCTCTTGTTCCATCCAGGTCCAATCTCATGACAGTACACAGTATCCACAGGCTTTTGGGGGGCACTCCAGATCCAAACCACAACAAATGTCAAAATAATACACTTTTTCTCAGCACCACATGAGACTTTTCCAAAATAGACTATATCCTTGAACATGACACAAACTTAAAAATACAAAAAATTGAAATAATTCCCTACATATTTTTAGATAATACTAGAATAAAACTAGAAATCAGAGCAAAAATAACTACAGAAACTATTCAAATACATGAAGATTAAGTAATGCATTATTAAACAAGAAATGGATCACAAAAGAAACCAAGAAAGAAATGAAGAACTTCCTAAAGTCAAATAACAATGGAAATTATACCAGAATCTGGAAAGGACAATGAAAGCAGTACTAAGAGGGAGACTTACAGCTATGACTGCGCATATGAAAAAAACAGCAACCTCAAATTAATAATCTAATAATGTAGCTCAAAATCCTGGAGGAACAAAAACAAGCCAAATCCAAAGGTAGTAGAAGGAAGGAAATTATAAGAATCAGAGCAGAGATCAATGAAATTGAAACAAAAAAAGAACAATGAATCAAAGAGTTGGTCCTTCCAAAGGAAAAATAAGAACAAACCTCTAGTCAAATTCATTAAAAGAAGAAAAAAATCCACATCAATGCAATTAGAAATGAAAAAGGTGAAAACAAAAGAGACATTGTTGAAGTCCAGAGAGTTATAAGAAACTATTTCAAAAAACTATATTTCAACAAACTCAGAAGAAATGGACAAATTCCTTGTCGTGTATGATATACCAAAATTGAGCCAAGAAGACATAGGAACCCTGAATAGAGTGATAACCAGGGATGAAATTGAGGCAGTAATAAGGAATCTACCAACAAAGAAAAGCCCAGGATCTGATAGATTCATTGCAGAATTTTATCAGAACTTTAGGGAAGAGTTAGTGCCAATGCTTCTTAAACTCTTCCATAAAACTGAAAGAGAGGAAACACTGCCCAACTCCTTTCTAGAAGCAGGTATCATCTTGATCCCCAAACCAGATAAAGACTCAACAAAGAAAGAAAACTACAGGCCAATTTCCTTAATGAATAAAGATGCAAAAATCTTCAATAAGATAATTGCAAGCAGAATGCAACAAATTATTAAAAAGATCATGCACCACAACCAAGTTGGCTTCATCCTAGGGATGTGAGACTGTTTCAACATATGAAAATCAATTAGTGTAATACACTACATTAATAAAAGCAAGGACAAAATCACATGATCATCTCCTAGATGCAGAACAAGCCTTTGACAAAATGCAACATCATTTCCTGATCAAAACTGATGAAATAGATATAGAAAGACCTTACCTCAAGCTGACAAAAGCAGTTTATGACAATCTTATAACCAACATCATCCTAAATGGGGAAAAACTGAAAACATTTCCCTCAAATCAGGAACGAGACAAGAGTATCCACTCTTGCCACTTCTATTTAACATAGTGCTCAAAACCATAGCCAGAGCAATCAGGCAAGAAAGTGAAATAAAGCGAATATACACCAGAAAGAAAGAAGTCAAACTATCCTTATTTGCCAATGACATGATCCTTCACATACAGGACCCCCCAAAAACTCTACTAGAAGACTCTTAGACCTAATTTTAAAATTCAGCCAAGTCGCAGGATATAAAATCAATACACAAACATCAGTAGCATTCCTCTACAGCAACAATGAAAACACAGAGAAAGAGACCAGGAAAACAATCCCACTCACAGTCACCTCAAAAAAACTTAAGCATCAATGAATCAACCTAACTAAGCAAGTGAAGGACCTCTATACTGAAAACTATAGTACCTTGAAAAAAGAAATCAAAGAGAATTTTAGAAAATGGAAAGATATGCCCAGTTCCTGGATAATCAGAACCAACATTGTCAAAATGGCCATACTATCTAAACTGATATACAGATTCAATGCAATCCCAATCAAGATACCAACCGCATTTTTCACAGAACTAGAAAAAATAATCCAAAAATTTATATGGAACTGCAAGAGGCCCAAAGTAGTCAAAATAATCCTAAGCAACAAAACAAAAGAAGGAGGCATCATGATACCAGATATCAAATCATAAAAACAATATGGTACTGAAACAAAAATAGACAGGTGGATCCATGGAATAGGATTGAGGATGCCTAAATATCCCTGAGTACCTTCAGCCATCTCATCGTCAACAAAGAGGCCAAAAATATACACTGAAGTAAAGATGGCCTCTTCAACAAACAGTGCTGGAAAAAATAGCTAGCCACATGCAGAAGAATGAAAATAGACCCACAACTTTCCCCATGCACCAAAATCAAATCAGAATGTGTCAAAGACTTGGACATTAAAATAGAAACATTGAATTTTTTGCAAGAAAAAGTAGGCAAAACCCTTGAAGACTTAGGCGTAGGCAAGGACTTTCTCAATAAAATACCCAAAGCATGTAAGATAACACCAAGGATCAACAAATGGGATTATATCAAATTAAAAAGCTTCTGCACAGTAAAGGAAACAATCAACAGAGTGAAGACAGCATCCACAGAATGGGATAAATACTTGCCAGCTACTCCTCAGACAAAAGACTATTATCAAGAATATCCAAAGAACTGAAAAGAATTCAAGACTCCAACATAAAAGAACCAATCAAAAATGGGAATCTGAAATGAATAAACACTTCTCAGAAGAAGTCTGAATGGCCAATAAATATATTTAAAAAATGCTCAACATCTTTAGCCATCAGAGAAACGCAAATCAAAACACACTGAGGTTCCATCTAACACCAGTGAGAATGGCTGCTATTAAGAAGTCAAAAAAACAACAAATGCCAGCAAGGCTGCGTGGAAAAGGGCCACTTTCCTGCATTGCTGGTGGGACTGTAGACTGGTACAACCACTATGGAAAGCAGCGGGGACATTCCTTAAAAAACTGAAAATTGATACTCCATTTCACTCAGCTATGCCTTTTCTGGGTTTCTTCCCAAAAGAGTTAAAGTCATCGCACTATAGTGATACACACATACCCATGTTTATAGCAGCAGAATTTATAAACGTTAGATCTTGGAAGAAGCCAATATGCCCCAGTACAGATGACTGGATAAAGAAGATGTGGCAGTTACACAATGGAGTATCACTCTGCCATTAAGGATGACAAATTTGAGTTAGTTGTAGGAAAATGGATGTACCTTGAGATGATTATGATCAGTGAAATGAATCAGACTCATAAAGTTAAATATCATAAGGCTTCTATAATATGAGAAAAGCAAACAATAAAAAAATGTGTGAGATATGGAAGAAAGTAAGAAAATAAACGATGAATTTCATGGAGAGAAGAAGGGAAAGTGGGGGAGGCAAGAGGGGAAGGGGGAGAAAGAGATGCAATATTTAAATTTAAAACTTTTTAAATTTGATTTAAAAAGAAATTGATTACACTAAAATAAAAATGTAGATTCAACCACTGTCCACTGTCTACACACATCTAAACATCAAAAGCATCCCATTGACATGTACAATTAATGTATGTTAATAAAATATCTAAAAATACATGCTGCTGTCCTTATCCTTATCCTTATACTATTTTTTCCTTATAGATTTGAAGAAGTTGTTTCATGATCTGCTATTATTATTAGATGTCCTTCTCTCCTTGACCTCTTTCTGCACCTGCTGGTGTGCTGAATCACTGACATATCTTCCTTCTACTTTGGGTTAGCTTTTGGTTCTTACCTCACTGAATTCGCATTCTTAGTTATTTCCTCTGTAGCTTGAAGCAGCTTAGGGACTCTTCCGAGGTTCCTTGGGTTACTTTTTCTTGCAGTCTAGTATCTTTTTGGCCAACTAGGCCTGTTAACATCTTTCCATTCATCTTGTTCTCCTGCAGGTACCTGCTTGCTTACCACACTGCAGGTTTTTGTCTCACTTGCATATCAACTAGGCAGCTCTGCCCAGCTCTGTTGCTCTGGCAGGAAAACGTGGATTCTTCTGACTCCTTTCCACCCTTCTTTAGGACTATATTTCCTGCCAGATGAATTGCGAGGCCTGGGAATTACACTCTTCCCATTTCTTTGTCAACTGAACTATAAATTGGACCAAGTTCAGCAAAATTCTTGGAGCTTTTGGCACAAGACAAGCTTACCCTTATTTCTATAATCGTGCTAACGTCCCCTCTGAGCTGCTCCCACTTCCCATGGGGGAGAAGGGGAGTTTCTTCAGGCTTCGAATTAGTGCCCAGAACCAGCTCGGAATCCTGGCACACTGACTTAACTTTGACTCTAAAATTGTAGGTAGAGACCTCTGCTCTTGAAGATAGTTCCCCTAGAAATTTCATTCCCAACCTTTTCTTCTGCCCAAATCAAAGAGCGTGGGTAGAGATTCTCAAGGCTTTGCGTCTCATTTTCTAGGAGAAGAAGTGACATGGAAGCTGCAGAATGTCACACTAAAGTCTTCTGGTTTTCTTTTTGGATACTTTTCAAGTTTATAGCATGAAGACAAATTCTTCCCTTATATGGTCGCTACCAATAACTTCTTTATCTACTTTTTTATTGGGAATCAGAGAGAATGATTTTGGAAGTAAAAATAAATGTGTATGTGCATATGTGTGTGTTAATGCACTTGTATATGTTACAAACATGTATCTCTCACACCTATATTTCACATACACACAATCATGTGCCTCATAATGACATTTCAGACAATGGTGGGTCACATGTATGGTGATGATCACATAGATTATGCTACCTGGTAGTGTCATAGCTGTCTTAGCTTGCATACGTATACTCTATGATGTTCACAACATGATAAAATTGCCTAACTATGCATTTTTTTAAAAAAATGTATCACAGTTCTTAAATGGTGGGTGTGTGTGTGTGTGTGTGTGTGTGTGTGTGTGAAACTGGCAACTTTTCTAGAGCTTCCTCAGGGAAGAGAGCGAGGTAGGGCTGCATATAGTGCCACGAACCAGCAGACCCCAGATGACCCCAGTTTCGTGGCGACGGCTGGCCTCACCCCATGAGCCTGGGAATTTTTACTCTTTCTGCTGCCCTTCATTTTCTCAGCAAGGAATAATGTCCTCTTGAACATAGAATGGGCTTCTGTTGTACTTGACTTTAGGATAGTACCAGATGAGGAGCTCTGTAAACTGCCCCCCCTCGCCCCCACTCAGCAGCCAGGCTTGGGAAGCATCCAGGCAGCAGGTGGAATGAGCCCCCTGAGTCCTGTCATCAAGACTCAGCAAGGGCAGGTAAGAATCTGGGCTTCAGATGAGGCCTTGAAATGAAGAGGAAGTGGAGGTAGGTCAGGCGATCTACAAATCTAACACCTCCCACTACCACTACAGCTCCTGGTGGGAGAAAGCGCAATCCCAGAGAGGAAGAAAAATACAGTCACTGAGCATTTGTGCATGGAATTAATGAGCAAATCCCATCAAACCCTTGTCATCACGGGCTCTGGCCTCGGAAGGCAGAAACCTTTTAAGCGTCCATGATTATCCGGTGCGCTTCGTCTCCAGGCTCCATCGCTATGATGGATTGCCACCTGCATAGTGCCCTGGCATTTCCACGCACAGGATAATTGGCTGCAGAAGGTTGCTGGATGCCTTCCTGTGGAAGCAAACTGCAAAAACAAATTCTCTTCCATCCACTCAAATATTTTTTGATGGTTTGAATCTGAGCATGAGTTCTGTTTTTATTGATTGGATATGAAATTATTCTTTACTATAGGACTGAAATGAATAAAAGGAAAATAGTTCTCATTATTCTGTAGTTAAGTAACTAACCATTTACTTCAGGGATATTTTTTCAAAATTTTTATGCTCCTTTCTGTATCATTTCTGTATGGGCCATGGAATTCTCCAAACTTCTCTGGAGAATAAACTGAGGCACTAATGACCCAGGTAGGAAGGGTTAGCAGAGACACAAAAATCTCGGTCACAATAGCTAAATCTTACTGACATAGTTAATATAAATTAATATTAGTTAATTGATGCATTAATTTTATATAAGCTAAATTAAATGCAGGCACTGGGCTTTCATGATCTCACTTAGTCCTCACAACAACGGTGTTATTATTGTTATCTTTATTTTGCAGAAGGGAACGTGTCTTGCAGAGGTCCCATAACTTGCATTAAAGCATATGGCTGGTACATGGCAAAGTAAGGACAAGACATAGGCTGTGCCTTCGGAGCCCCTCTAACCACGAGTTGCCTATTAGCTACTTAGGGCTGATAACTACCTCCAAATTCAGTACCTTGGGGGCGAGACTTCTAGAATGATACAAGAAAAATGGCTTAAAACAACACCTTTCATCTCAGTTTTGTGGGTCAAGAGTTCATGCACGGCTTAGCAAAGCATGTTCATGCACGGCTTAGCAAGGCACCTTTGCCTCCAGGTCCCTCACGAGGCTGCACTCTAAGTGCCAGCCAAGGGTTGTGATCATCACAAGGTTTTTCAGGGGAAAGGTCCATGCCAAGCTCTCGCGGGGGTGGGGGGGGGGGGGAGATGTTAGTAGAATCTAGTTCTTGCCGGCACCTGAGCCAAGGCCGAGCTCAGTCCTTTGCCACCTGGAACTCACCATAAGTACACATGGCAACTTCTTTTACTGGGGCAAGTAAAAAAGAACCAGAAAGGGTTTGAGCACAATGGATGTCACAGTTTTGTAGCTTAATTTTGGCATCTCATTGTTTTGGCATCATCTACCCACTAGAAGTGAGTCACTAGGTTCAGCCCTTACTGAAGGGGAAAGGACTGCACAGAGGTGTGAACGCTGGGAAATAGGGGTGACTGGGGATCATTTCAGAATCCACCTGTCACACTGCCATTCTCAGTCAACTACCCAGTCTATCACTCACAGGGGCAGCTAAGTGACAAACTTATATTATGTGGCTGTGACCTGCTAGCCACAGCTGACTGGAGTAGAAATGGACGCTGATCCACACTAAGCCAATCAGATTGTCTCTCTCAGGAGTTCTGAACTGCAATTCAGAGACCCTGGTTGGTTTCTGCTTCAAGCTTAAAATGACAGGATACTAACTAGAAGCTGTGGAGCAGCCATCTTCTGCTGTGCCCTGGTAAGGACAGATGGCTGAGTAAGAGCAAGAAAGAGACAGACTAGCTGTGGTTCCTCTCCTGGGTTTGGGGAGATACAACAAAAACGTTAGGATGCTCTCTCTTCCAACCAGGGATGAAATTCCTAATATTTAACAACTAGTGAGGCCCAAACACCCACCCATCCAGAGTGAACTCTCCATAAACAATTGGAACAGTCCCACCTGTGGACACCGGGTGCCCACCAATGGTTTGCCCTTGACCAACCTGCTGCGCTCAAGGAGTCTGGCTGAGGAAAGTTAGGAATGGGGTCATGGCAGGAGTCTGGTATAGAAACCTCAGTGCAATGACAGATTTTCTTTGGAGCCAACTAGGGAGTCAGTATCTCAGGCAGACAACACACTGGTGAGGATTTTGTGACCATGTCTAGGACTTTATTGGCTCATTCATTGTTTTCCTTGTAGGGACACACACAAACATCCTTGATGAGTAGGAAAAGCTGACGTCTGATCTGTGTTGAAAGGACTAGAAAGTTTCACTCCTGAGTAATAGAATTTGGGAAACTTGCTGCTTCCTTTGAGACAGAATTTGTATTCTGAGCTCACAGAACTCTCTGATGGGCTTCACAGACTATGACTCGCTTGATAATATGCAGAGTTTTTATGGGCATTTACAGGTTTGTAGATGATACCATGTTATAGTTTAGAGCTAAAATGTCCTCCTATAAGTCTCGTGTTTTTGAAGGATGATTGGTTCACAGGACTCTACACTTACCAATGGACTCATCCCCTGATGAGTTGGTTTAGTTGGTAACTGCACTGGTAGGAGGTGGGGCTTGGTGGGAGGTGGGTCATCATGGACACCACCTGGAAGGGTGCATTCTTATCCCAGGCTCTCTCTGCCCACTATCTCTACTTCCTGGCAGCTTTCCTCTGCCACACCCTCCATTGTGCTGCCTCTGCCTTGAAGCCAACCATCATGGACTAGATGCTCTGAAAGCCTCAAGCCAAATAACCTCTTTTCTTTTTTCCCCTTTTTTAAATCTAAATTTTTGTTTACATAATACATCCCTTTCCCCTTCCCACCCACACTTCCTTCCTTTTTCCCTCTCCACAAAGTCTCTCTTCTTATTTTCTTCTACCTTGTTTTCACTTTTTATGGTTTGATTTTTCTCATAGTACAGAAACAATATGAGCAAAATGGTCTCAAGGTGCATCCATTTTTCTACAGATGACTCAAATTTGTCCTCTTTTAGTTGTATTCCTTTGTGTATATATACTACATCTTCTTCAACCACTTAGTCATCTGCACACGGGCATCTTGGCCTCTAAGATTTGGCTATGATAAACTGTGCTGCTATAAACATGGGCATGCATGTATCACTCTTGTGTGATGGCTTTAACTCTTTTGAAAAAATTCCCAGGAAATCTCTCCTTCTCTAGGTTGTGGGTGTCGGTTATTTTGTCCCAGTGATGAAAATGCTGACTAGCACACACCACATACCCCAGTGATATAGCCAAAATAAAACAAAGCACCGAAGTCCAAGAGCCAGTGTTTGGGGCACGGGTCAAAGCTATTTTCATTATTTTTAAATTAAATTTACCAAGAGTCAGTAAAATGAGTAACTGCTCACATAGCCCAATTCTGGTTGGGAACGAGGAGTTCATAGAGTATTCCTCTCAAAACTGGGAAGAATTCCCACCTGGCTCTGTCTCCTCCATAGTTTTCCTGCTGCCTTATGAATACACACCAGTGAGCATTCTCAGAAAGCCTGCAGGAAACTGATCCCAGAAATTTCACCCTGAATGTTAAATCTAAATCTGGTTTCCTTTTAAGGTTTTCTATTGAGTTAAACTTGGCATGAGAACTACACAAACACACAATTTGTTTTCATGCCTTAGATATCGTGGACAATTTCTCTGCTTCCTAGTTCAACAAAGTACAAGGAAAGTTGTTGCAACTCACAACACAAAAGAGATTTATTCCCCTGTCTCACAATAGTGCACAGCGTGCATGTTTCTAAGAAAACAAGGTCAATCTCACTGCACTAAAGTGGAGTCAAAACTCATAATTATAGGTCATAATTCATAATTCAAAGCTTTTGGAATCAGGAATTTTTACTACAGACATTGTGAGTTACAATGCATAGCACAGTTACTTTTTTGTTTAAAAAAGAATGGAAATGTGTATATAATTGTAATTCTTTTTCCCCCAAGGCTTTAGATAAATCTTTAATTACTTGTAAAGTCCTATTCTGGATTGTCAATTGGACTTGCAGCAACTACAAGGTGGTGTGCACAGATGTCCTTCAGTGAATTAAATGATCATTATTAATAAAGAAACTTTATATGTGTTGAGTTCTATGTGCCAGGCATCTCACTAAACACTCTACATAACCCACTTTTATCTCACAATACTCCCACCAATTACTCTTACCTCACTTTATAGAAGAGGAAATTGAAACACATAGAGATTCAGAAACTTGATCAGAAGTAGAACAGGAATTTGGATCTGTTTTATTTATTCCAGTGTTTACTCTGAACTACTATATGACAATCACTAAATTTGAAATTATAAAAACATCAGAACTGCCTTCAGTATTTGGCAATATCATTCATTAGCAACCTTCCAGATAGTCATACCCAGCTTGCTCTCCCTCTCTCAATTAGCCTTAGTAAAATGTTAAGTAGTATATTAGCTAGCTACAGATGCATAAGAAACCTCCTCCAAATTAAGCAGCATTAAACAGTAAGTGGGGCTGGAGGAATGGCTCAGCTGTTAAAGCGCTTGCCTACCAAGTGCTAAGTAATTGAGTTGAATCCCCAGGACCGCATAAGCTGGGTGTGGTGGTGCATGTCTGTAATCTCAGCACTTGGGAAACTGAGACAGAAGGATTGCCATGAGTCCAAGGCCAGCCTGGACTCCATAGTCACTTCAGGACCAGCCTGGGCTACAGAGCGAGACCAGGTTTCGAAAACAAAACAAACAAACAAACAAAACAGTAAGTGTCTATTGGTCTGGGAGAGTCAGCTGAGCAGCTCTTTTGGTCACAGGTGGACTTCCTCATGGACCTAAGGTCAGCTGGGAATCAGGTAGTCAGTTCGGCTGATCTTAGCTGGGCTCCAACATGTGATTAGAAGGCCACGGGTGGATCCTGGTCTGATGGCCTCGGGAAACTGGGCTGTGCTCCGCGTGATTCTCATCCTCCAGCAGGCGAGCCTGGACTTTTCCATAGGGTGGAGGCAGCATTTTACAAAGCAAGCAAGAAATAACAGAAGAGTTCAAAGGCCTGTAGGCCACACTTGAAACTGTCACAGAGTCACTTCGGCCACATTGTCTTGGCCAGAGCGACACCCGAGGCCACAGTGCAGTCAGAGTGGGAAGGGACTAGAACTTCTCCCCGCAAAGGGCATGCCTACAAGGTGTCATCTATTGGGGACGATAGTGAAGTGAGCCTCCCACAAAGAGTGTTTGAATGCAGAACATGGGCAGTCTTCCACACAACTCTGTGAGACAGGCTCTGGACCACAGTCATGCCTGGCACAAGAGGAAAATGAGGTTTAAAGACAAGAAAAAAAATTGCACAAAGCCCCACACTTTTGAACAAAGGATAGAGTCTTAGCTTTAATTGGCTCAGCCTAGCCCACTGGGATCTGTCCAGGAGAGCTGGGGCCTCTTCCAAAGGGAGAAGATCTACTTCCACCTGGTCCTCATGTGCATTCATAGGGTTTGGCCTTGTGACTTTTCATCCCTTCAGTGGAGGGCTTAATGAAATTGATAGTCCCCAGAGTCTGGGCTTCCAAATGAATGCCTTCTCGGTTTATTGCACTGGCAGTTTTTGCTGCAATTTCAGAGGCTGTGCAGTGTCTCAGTGGCGTAACAGCTTTCTCAGCAACAATAAGTAATATAAGCCTCATTGCAAGTACTGGTAGTGGGCTGGAGGAAGGAGCAGGGACTGGGGACCAGGCACCTGCTAGGCCTCTGTTTCTTCACCTTCAAAGTACTCTATAGTTGACCTGACTTCGTTTCTCTCAGAGAATATTTGAGAGGCAGCGTGTATGAGCCTGGTCTCCAACGACAAAAGGCAGGACCTGAGCATACAAGGCCCCAGAATAAGAGACACAAGCAAAGAGAACAAGGTACAGCAAAGTACAGGAAACCGGAATAAGAGACACAAACACAGAAAAATGTAGGAGGTGGACTGTTCTACTCAGAACCTGCGCGGACAGGAGCAGTTTTAGGTTACATATACTCTTCCCTTACATGAAAAAGCCTAAGCCCCTCACTCACATAAATAAATAAATAAATAAATAAATAAATAAATAAATAAATAAATAACTGCATCGGCCACACTGCCCCCTGCTGGCCACAGAGTGGAAGAGCACAGATGCTGAAGAGCCAGGAAAAAGTGGTTCAACTTGGGTTTCAGAGACCCTGTAAAGCGCTTCCTGACACCACAGTCCCAGGGGTGCTTGCTGTTAGGTCTAGTTCAACAACGTCCCTCCCTCCAGTTATCCTTCCCCCGCCAGGGACCCAGAGACCAAGCACCTGTTCCTTCGCCTCAGGCACTGCTATCGTCTATTCTTAAATTGAGGCTGGAACACGGGACGCAAACTTCCCAACTTCTTTATTCTTTGTACACACAAAGCTCAAGAGTCTCACTTCTTTCCAGTTTTATTACTAATCATTATGGAGGTCTGGAGAGAGAGGAATCTTTCAATGTGACAAAAATTGTAACTACCCCAAAAAGGCTCTAGGATCTCACAAAGTCCTTGGTTCTAAGCGTAAAGTATCTGTCTCCCCAGAACTGCTGCCTGAAAGTGAAAGTTCTTTAATATTTCCCCCCTGGTTTTTATTTCTGAACCTCTTCAAACTACTCCCCCAACCATCAACTGACTTTCATGCCATTTTACAAGGACTCAGTTACTCCCCATGGCTTTCCCCCCAGCGCTGGCTCTAGGGAACTCCAACCCAGATGGAGACTCGGGATTTCCAGCAGCTCGGTTGGGTATCATGGAAATCCTCACTTCCAGCGAATGTCTCTTGAACACTGCTGGGGTTAAGCCCTTCAGCTGTACACTGTAGGTAAGATGAAGACAAGAGCCTGCCTCCTGTTTTTCAGTAGAGTCCAAACTATGGTTCCTGTTCAGCTGGTATGACTAACAATAATGGTATTTGCTGAGAGCTTGCTATATCCCTAGCACTATTCTCAATTCTGTATATATGTTAAATCAGCACTTACAAACTACAATTTATAATTCTGAATTTATAGATTAGGAAATGAAGGCAATGGGAAGTTAATAGGGTGACTTGCTTGAGATTGTAGAGCTCACAAGAAAGAAAAGGATTTCGAGGCTGGCCTCCTGACCCTGATACTATCTGCATAACCCTGGAGCTCTATGGCCCCTCATTTGCAAAAAAATTAAAAATTTTAAATTTAAATTTTAAAAAAGACTGATCTTTGTGACTTCTAGGCTCTGGGAGTTGTGTTAGTTTGAGTTTTCAGCCTTGCTCTGCAACTCAGTCACTTGCGACCTGTATGAACATGGGCAATGCTCTTACATTCTTGAATGTTCAATTTCCTCGGTTCTAAAATGTGAACAAGGAGGATGAGGAAAAGGAGAAGATCTACTTTTGATAGTTTTGATAACATGAAAGAATACCTGTAAGTCATGTAGCATCAGAACTGGCAAACACTAAATAGTCAATAAATGACAACTCCTTTTTGATTCGTATATTTGTTCAAATGCACTGAAATCTTTTCTTGTAAGAACCCTGTTTTTTTGGGGGGGTTGTTTTTTTTTTGTTTGTTTTGGTCTTGGATTTTTCATTAACTCACTACATGATGGAGGACTGAACTCTGTTTTGGATCATCGTATAACCTGTTCCTTCCCTATACTGCCTACTTCTCCTTTACCATTCCCCAATTGGCTGTTTCTCTCAGACAAAAAGGATAGAACAGCCACTTAAAAATAAATGTAACAGGGCTGGAGGAGTAGCACAGTGGTTAAAGGGCTTGCCTAGGAAGCACAAGGCACTGAGTTCAATTCCCCAGCATCAAACAAGCGAGCATGGTGGCACACACCTGTGGTCCCAGAACTTGAGAGGCTGAGGGAGGAGAATTGCTGTGAGTTTGAGGCCTGCCTGGTCTACTGAGTGAGTTCAGGACCAACCCTGACTACAAAGTGAGACCCTGTCCCGAAAAAGGATAAAAATAAATATAGCATTTCATTGTCCCACTTAAATTATATGGTTCCCCATTGCATACACACAAAAAAATCTAAAACAACTCCCATGACTCACAAGACTACTCGCCCATCTCTCCCATCTTGAATTTCTCTCCTTATTCTCTTGCACTGTGCTTCAGTCTCACTGGTCTTCACTCTGCTCTTGATTTGAACAACTTATTCCCACCCTGAGGTACTTACTAGGGGAGCAGCCAGAAAGGTCTTTACCTTCCATTTTGCAAGGATGAGAACTCCTTCTTGTTAGAGCCCAACTCAAATAACATTCTTCCCCCCCCCCCCCCCCAGCACCAACGGTTGAATCCAGGACCTTCACATTGAGCTACAACTTAAGCCCCACCCCCTTTGTTTTATTTTGAGACAAGTTCTTGCTCCTTTGCCAGACTGCCCAAGTGGGGCTTAAATTTGCGATCCTCTTGACTCAGCCCCCCAGATTACACATGTGCACACTATGCTTGGACTCAAATGTCATTGTTTCTAGAGTTATGCTCCCTTATTCCTAGACCCATCCCCTTTCCCAGTCACTGTGTTCACCACTGTCTGAAACGGTCTCATGTGTTTCTCTATCAGCTGACTTTCTCTTCCGTGTCACCCCACCTGAATGCAAATGACATAAGACCTAAGAGACAGCAAGGAGGGCTTTTATTCATGGTGTGATAGTACCATGAGTTTGATGCCTGGCTTCTAGTAGATGTTCACTATACAGATACTGAATTGGTATAAGTGAAGGAATTCAGCCCAACACTCATTTATGAAACAGAGTAATTCAAATTCACTGATATCAAAGATTTTTCCAGTTCTAAAACTCTAATAATCTCATGGCATCTTGGGGCCCCGAGCCCATATTGAGGGGAGGTGTCTTGGTTGGACATGCTGTTGGTCACTAATACTTGCCACATTGTGATAATAAGGTCATAGCCCCCATTAATGTAACTAAGAGGAGACAGTCCAAAATTTCTCTCACTGTAACTTTACAGCTCTTCCTTAGGTTTAGCTTTCCCTGTAATTAGATCCTGTGACAAAGACACTATCAGGAAGTCTAATGGTGATTAACTGGTTAATGTGGTGTTGTACCTGATCCCGAGAGATCTACTGACTCTTTCAGCTCTTGTAAGTATTTCCTCTTGAGAATATTCTATGCTATCCAGGGACACTGAAAGATTTCTAGGTGGACTTAGGCTTCATTCAAGTCTTGACATTAAGACTAACATTTGGGTACACGCCCACATCATTTTTAACTTTAATTAATTCCACAAGCATATGTTTAGTTCCTACCAGGAGCACTCAAATGATGATACAAAGAGATATGAATACCTGTTTTTATGGAGTATAAATTGGTCAACATGAAAATGATATGTTACTTAGCAGTTATAATGAAAATCATGGCAAAATATGCTCAGAAAGAAGGCACAGGTTATTATCCTGTGCCTTAGGTGGGAGAATGCAGAACAATATTTACTGATGAGGAAGGCAGGGTAAGACATATCAAGCAACAACATAAGTGGAGTACAGAATAGCTTTGTGTGCTTATTCTGTTTGAAAGCACTCTCTTCCGAGTCTTTGCTTGATTGTGGGGTTCTAATTAGCATGTTTGATTAGAAGTCAAGGAACCATGGGGAGCCAAGCCTGTGATTTCTACACAGAAAAAAAACTGAGTTCCTTAAAATCTTGATGTCACCACGTGCTCATGACATTTATTTGTCTTTATCCCTGAGGAGAGAAAGGAGGAGCTTGCAGAAAGAGAAGAAAGGAAGAGAAAGAGAATAGGGAAGCCTTGGACAAAACACAGAGCCTTGTAATAGGCACTTCTGGAAAGGAGGAGGTTGCGTCAGCCTCAGCTAGCGAGCTTTGCCTTATTTTCTTTGCTCTTATCACCAGGTACTCCATAAATGTCATACGGAGAATGAGAAAAAGTAAACATGTTATTATAAAAGAAGAAAGGGAGCATTTGGTTTTTGTCTGTTGTCTAGATTGTAAAATATTTCAATGTCCAGGTGACCTTGGGGATACTTGGACTGGTATAACAGCAACCGTGTATGCAGATACTCTGGTGTAAGCTACAGAGTATATTTATGGGAATTGCAAATATAGATGCTCTTTGAGCATGTGTGTTCTCTTCCTGTTCTCTTGAATTGGCTGTTTTCTCCTTGGCTAGATTTGTTCTAAGCCAAGCTACAGGCCTGTGGAAGGTATGTTTGCTGTTCTGGAGAGTCTGCTGGGTTTAGCAATCCCTCAACACACGAGAGAAGCACTGCTCCAGATGGCTGGACCCTTGGGTTCAGAGGAATGTGTTTTTGGCTGTCAGCAAGGCTTAGTCGTCAGTGTTGGCCAGTCACCCGCACTGAGCATCACGTGCAGCTGCGCACTGTAACAATCCACCAGAAGGTCTGGGCCTCGGGTGAGTACTGTTATTTGGAAAGAAAACTAAAAATTTCTATGAGAAATTAAATACTTTGCTCTGGAAATGATCTGAATTATTCAGCTCCCAGACTTGCATATCTTAAGGAGAGTATTTATTTAAAAAATTTAAAGTCAGAAGAAATCTGGACTTTAGTCTACACCCCACTTCTACATAACTATGTGACCTTGAGCAAGTTACACAATCTCATTGAGCATCAATTATTTATCTGGAAAGTGAGGATATGAATGTTGCCACCTCTTATGAGTAGAGTTATTATAAGGATTAAAAGATAATATATGCACAGTGCTCAGAATAATATCTAATGGCTAACAAGGGTTGCTTTCATTGCACATAATTCTGCACTGACACATCCAGCATTTACAACCAGATAATATTTTTCAGGGTAGAAAAAAATGGGAAAGCAGTATAATAAGAGTGCATCTTCTGATAAGAGAACTCAAAATATCTTAGGATGATTTTTCTTATAGGTCTAGCCAATCTCAAGGGCAGAGTTCAGCACTGCGGACAGCTCCAGGGGCAGCAAACACACAGAAGGTTCTGGCAAGGAACTTGAAACACTACATCAGTGTTTTTTAAAATGTGGGTCTACGCAAAATCAATACTAGAAGGCTGTAACCAGCATTTTAAAAAATAAAACAAAGAATAGAACAATGGAATAAAAATACAGAGTGTCTTTGCAAACAGGGTAAGTATTGTTTTGTGAACTTTCCTTCTCTATTCTGCTTTGTTCTTTATCCAGGGGGTGAAGTTTTTCACATCACTACATTTCGTATGGCTAAAAGGTGGAAAAAACCACTGACCCATGAGGTCATTTTTCTTTGGAAAAACTCATTCTCAAACTATTTCTGACTTCAATGACTGTTGGTGTCCCCCTCTAGTTAAAGATCCACATGTCATTTCTCCTGACCTCACCACAATGCATACAGCAGCTCCAATGGCCCAGCAAGCAATACCCCTGGGGAATTTGAGTAACCCAAATAGCAAAAATATACTTACTGAGTTAAAAGCTAGTTGGACATCTGAGATTTGATCTACTCAATACAAAATGACCAACTAAAATAATTTCCTCCTCAAAAATGAATCAATTGGGGAGTTTTATCTAAAAGCTTTTGGGCATCAACAGGACTTTGGTTTTGGATTGAGGCACCACTTTCTACCATAGGATTTTAATATCGGTAACTATCAACTCAAGAGAGAGAGAAGGAGGGGTTTTTGTTTGTTTCAGATCACCAAAAAAAAAAAAAAAAAAAAAAGTGCTCAGAAAACATGCCACTAAAGGTCGCACAAACTGCTCAGTGAAGGCTGGGACTCAGAGAAAATATTCATGAAACCCCACAATTCTGTGTATGTCTGTATGTATGGTATTTATGTACAGTATTTATGTTAATCTCAGCATTGAACACAGAGGCAAAATAAGAAAGCTTCATTCCTAGTAGAATGATCCTTCTCATTAAATGCTGAAGCACAGTTAGTATAATCATATTATATGGAGATATAGTTATTGATAGAGACACTGCTTTATCACAGTGGTCGGAGGGTAAATATTACCAACTTTTCATTGGTTATGGCAAAACTCATCTTTATCTATCCTACAACTATTCTAGTTATCATAAGGGACCTAAGTGTTTCTTCCCCAGATCTGTACAGACGATATCTTTGGACATTCATCGCCTTTTGACTACTAAAATCCATCCTCTAAAGGACTCTCATTCTTTTTGAGAACTTGCCTCTTCTCTTTGGGATAACAATCTGGGCCATACTCTTTGCCACTTAAAGTGTGTCCCTTTGACTCCACCCAACAGAAGTCTGGCATTCCTTTCCTAGAATTTTATTCATGAGCACAGGCCCAAGAGACTGACCCGGTGGGTCCATTTCTGGCCAATCTGCAGGCCCTTGGCTTCCCGGTGACTTCTGCATCTTTGCATGCCACACTGCCCTTGGGGTTACCTCATTCCCAGCCTGGTTTCTCAGCACCCAGGGAAATCTGTTAGCGTGCATTTCTTTCCACTGCATCTTCCTTAGAGTAAGTTGATTCCAGTTTGTTTCTACTTCCTGTCCTGAAGGATGATATTCAAAACATTTAACAAACAGTTCACCCGCATCAAATGCCCTGAGTAATCAGAGCAAGTGCCAGACGTGACTCTTCTGTCACGTTCTAGTTAAGGACCAGCCAAGTTGGCAACCAAAGAGACATGACAAAAACCCAGCGTTTATGACCCACTGAACTAACATCAGAAGAAATCACAGGGATAGAGGCCTTTGCCAAGCTCAGAATTGGGACTTAATCATATTAGACTTGAAGAATAAATTAATAAATTAACAGCATCCCAGGAAAAAAGCAGAAGAATGATGAATCTGGATCCAGAGCTAGAAACGTTATTTCTTTATAGAAGAACTTAGGCCTAATATAGTCCACCAACAGCATGCAAGATAACAGTAATTCATACATGCTTAAATATTGACAAAATTGTAAGAGCTATGCAACTATATCACCCTCTATGGTTATCTTCTGCAAGCAATATTGGTTTTTGGTTAATGAGTCACGAGGTAAATTTTTAATTATGAGTCAAATTTTTAAGATAATATAGTTGATATAAGGATATCTTAAGACTTTTTTTGAGACCCACTCTGTCATTCACGCTTGTCCTGAACATACGATGTAACCCAGGCTGGCCTCAAATTTATGGCAATCATCCTGCCTCAGCCTCCTGAGTGCTAGGATTACAGGCATGCACCACCATGACCAGCTCATTTTCATGTGGTCCTTGGGGATTAAACCCAGGACTTTGAACACACTAGGTGAGTGCTCTAACCACTTAGCTACACCTCCAGCCCAAGAATCCTTATAGAAGCAGAACACCCAATACTTAAGAAAGACCATATCAGACATGATAGACAAAGAGCCTATGATCAGGACAAAGACTTGTGCATCTTGGCCTCTTGGATCCTCTACATGTACCACTCCCTCATCCTCCTACTTCTCTCCACACATCTGCTAACCAGGGACCAGTAGTGCTGCTGGTAGTCACAGAACTGTCCTGACAAGTGGCACCGAAGCACCACCACAATGTATAGGACACTCAGCTAGACAGCAGACAGATCCCGAGTCCCCTGCACATGGTCCACTGAGCAGAGCCACTGACACTTAAGCATTGTAGACAATTTTGCCTTGGGCTGGATTCGATTCAGTGACCTAGACATGAAAGACTGTCCCAGTTCCAAGTTTCTGAGTTGTTCATCCTGCTCTCCCGCTCCTATTACTCATATCAAAGTGCGCTCTGAAAGACTTCAGGCTTTCCTTTCCTATATTTATTTCTGACTTTTTTTTATAACAAAGTGACTTTTAATAATTAAAGCTAAAAAAGAATTAAAGCTAACATTGAAAAATAACATCTGTGTCCTTAACTATATGTTTATTCATATGTTGTCTAGACACACATCAATCTTAACAGTCAGGAAGTATATTTCAGAGAAATATACAGATCTTACAGATCTCAATTTATGAGAAGGAATTGTCAAAATCTTAAAAGTGGGATCTAATTCCTATATCCTTTGAGTAAAGCACAATAATTGTCCGACAAAACTAGAGCTTGGGACGACATTAAGCTTGGTTTTAGAAGTGACTGTTCCCTTAGGTGAGCCATACCTCACAGTTAACCTCAGGCCCCACTCATCCCTATTGTACTGCACCTGACTCCTTTGCCTTGCTTGCATCACCTTCCTTAGATCAAAGGACAGTAAGAGGTCACTGTTACTTCCCATCATAGAATTGGCTACCTCTGTGTACAGGTACCAAAGAAGGAGACTGTATGTTCCATGAGGACAGGCATGCACTATGCCCACTCTGTTTTCCATTGTATCCTTAGCATCTAACACATGTCAGATACTCCACACCGTTCTGGGATGGGTGGATGAAGATAGGGAGGGATGAAAAGATCTTTGTCCCCTCTGTGGTTAAGAGGAACATGTGATGCACCTCAGAATCATCAGAGATATTGCCCTGTCAGTGTGATTCTGGAGAAGTATGGAGACTTCAAGATCTAACCAATGAAATAGCCACGTCCTACACTATGTGCATTGTTCTAAAGTCTCTTTCATCAGAGAGAAATTGTCTTAGTTACATTCTCAAAATACCTGACATCAACAATTTCAGGGAGGAAAGATTTATTTCAGCCCACAGTTTCATAAAGCCTCATACAGTCCATTCATGGGGCAGCTGGCAACACCGTAGGCACATGGCAGAGACAGAGGCTGGATAATTGCTCACCCCACTGCTGACAGATGTCAAGGGGAACAGGAGCCAAGCCAATGTCTGGAGACGCGGGCAAGGCAAGAGCTTTCCCAGGAAGAACCTGTAACAGTTTTTCTTCATCCTTCCTTTAATTACTTCAAGCTGCCAGTTGCCGTGCTAATTCCCTAGGGTGTGTGCCCCTTCTTCATTTCCTGGCCCACAAGTCAACAACACAAACCTGAAAGTTCTGCCCTGGGTTCCCCCAATTGCAACAAGTTGACAGCATCTTTCCAGGTCAAACCTCAAGTATCTGCATCTTCCAGCCCAGCCCTACTTTCCAATAACACACAGTTCCAAATACATGAGGCTTTGGGGAAATATTCAAGATCCAAACCCTAGCAGGAACTAAACAAATACAGAGAAGAAAAATTTCACAAAGATTAAAAAAGATCACAATGTCTAAAACCATCAACTTTGGCATCAAAGGAATCTAGATTTGAGTCCTGGCTCTGCTACTCATGAGTTGTGTCACCTTAGCTAAGTTGCTTTACCTCTCTGGTCCTCCATTTCCTACCATTTAGTTTGTAAAATTTGGGGAGTATTTAACTATATAGTTTATATAAAGCACTGTGTAAAGGCAAATAGTAATGTCTTAATAAACATAGCTACTTTCTCTCTCTTTTTTTTTCTTTTACTGAATCATCAGCTTTCCTTCTCCACCAGATTATTACCATAAGCATAATTCACACTGAAATAGCAATTCTTTAAAACAAACAAACAGGACTCCAAGAATTCCTTCCCTTGACTCATATCTTCATATCCCAAGAGGCTTCAACTTGATGTTACGAAGACTGAACTACTGGACCAGAAGCAAGAGTATCCCATTAGTAACAAGTATACCAGGAAGCCATACCTTGGTTTCTTCTACCATCCTCCAATAAAAAGAAATGGAAGTCCCTTGGAGTCACAGCTGTGCCTAAGGCTAGGAGAATGTTACAAATTATAGGTGGAGTATCCCACCCTCCAAAGCTTCATGCATTTGAAGGTAGTGAGTTACCTGTGAAACAGTGTGCTGTTGGGAGGTGAGGCCTGGCTGGAAGAGACAGATTCTTGGGGATTGACCTGAAGAGATGTGTCAACTTGTTGAGATTAGGTGGTGCTCAGGGCAGAGCTTTCAGGTGAAGAAAGGGCATCCACCCTTGGTTGGAAGGCCCCAACTGGCAACTTGAACTAAACAAAGGAAGGAAGAAACATTGTTACAACTTCTTCCTGGGGAAACTCTGGCCTTGCCTGAGTCTCCAGGCATCAACACTCTGCTGCTTCACTCGGCTTCTGTCAGCAATGCTGTGAGCAACTCTCCAGCCTCTGCCATGTGCTTCCACCATGGCTGTCTGCACGTGAATGGACTGTGGGAGCTAAAATCAATCCTCCCTTAACTTGTGGATGTTAAGTGTTCTGTCATAGCAACAAAAAAGTAAGCAATACAGGAAAAAATACATTAAGACAAGCCTGGAGCTTATGATAGTACCAGAAAATAAGAAAGTGTAAAACACAGACATGCATGTGTGCACAAACACAGCGAAGACATTGATTGTAATGAGGGTGGTATGTCAAAAAGACATGGGAGCCAAGTGAAGAGTTCCCAGTAGTCAACGCCAGAACAGTTTGCAAAATAAAATTAATAAAGTGGTACTGAATTACAACAAACATACAAAATAAAAGCTCATTAGCAAATACTTATGTAAATGAGTAACTAAATAAATGAAAGTTACTGGATAAATGCAAAAGAATTCCAAATAACTTACATAAATACTCTGCCTTCAGAGAGGTATAACATCACATTCTTCAAGTGTAGGCTGCATGTAATGACTTCATTTCAAAGAGGACATGAAAATGGAGTAAAATTTTTTACAGAAAAACATCAGCTAATCTGAATGCTCAAAATTAACAGCAACATAAGTCATGCTGGTGGTCTGAACCCATGTGATGCGATGTGATGAGAAGGGGCGTTTATCTCTGGAGTCTTCCTCCAAAATCCTCCACCTCCAGTCTAACATGAGGAAAATCATCAGACAATCCTAACTGAAGAATGTTCTACGCACATGTTATCAGCACTTTTCAAACTGCCAAGGAAAGTCTGAGAAACTGTTACAACTAAAAGGAGCCCAACAAGACATGACAACTAGTATAAATTGATATCCTGGGTGGGATCCTAGACCAGAAGAGGAACATCAGGTAAAAACCAAAGGAACAATGAATAGTGTGTGAACTCAAGCCAATCACAGTACATCAATATTCATTCATTGATTGCAACAAACATACACTAATCTATAGTAAGGAAAGGAGAAACCATGTGTGAGACAAATTTAAAATGTATTAGAAAATTCCACTCCTCTTATAAGGAATCGCAACCTTTTCTATCTCAATAAACAAAGAGTTCATTCTTCCAGTTGCTTGGGCCAAAACTTTTGAAGACATCGCTGGTTCCATTATCTTTTTTATACATCCCACCCAACATCCTATGTCAGGACTACTTCCTGATAATCCCTCTGCTTGGAATTCTCTCTCATGGCCTCACAGCCTCTCAGCTTTCTTCAAGCCTCTGCTCAAGCATCACCTTAATCAGCAGGCCTTCTTTGTCTACACCTATAAAATACAAGCCATCTCCACAGCAGTCAGTCCTACTCCCCAAAACTGTCACATAGTTCTTCTAAGATTTTATCAGCATGAGGAAGAGAAAAGCATCCCTCTGACAGCCCGGAGGTGGCCTGTCGCTCTCAGCTCGTTGCAGTGTTCTGTTGAACATGAGCAATTTCACAGGAAAACAACATCAGGCAATGCTGCTCTATGTCTGGGGTGGTTTTAGATGAAACAAAACCTCCCATAATCATATTAAAGCACAGAAGAGAACAGGAGTGTTGCCCAAAACACAGAGATGACACACATCCCCATATTCTGGCAAATATGAATGATTGTGGCTATTTTACAAATTATGACTTGGAGTCTTCTCTGTTTTTCTTGCCCTCTAAAAATAACGGTTGAATTACTGTGCCCCCACACACATCCTAATCTCCAGAACTAGTTGAATATGACACTTCATATGGTAGAAGTGAATTTGAAGATGTGATTAACTGGAAAGCTTTTAAATGGTGAGATTGTCCTGAATTAAGCAGGTAAAGCCCAATATAAATACAATTGTTCTTATAAAAGAGAGACAAAAGCCAGGTCTTGTGGTGCAGTACTGTAATCACAGCACTCTGGGAGGCTGAGGCTGGACAGTCATGAGTTCAAGCCTAGCCTAGGCAACTCAGCAAGTTAGCAAGACTGTCTCAACATCGAACATAAAATTGGCTGGGGATGTAGCTCAGTGTGAAGGTCCTGGGCTCAATTTCCAAAACAAGAATACAAAAGAAAGAGACAGAGACAGTGACATGGACATGCTCCTGGCTTTAAAAGACCAAAGAAAGGACCTTAAGCCATAGAATATCAGCAACATCTAGAAGCCAGGAAAGGCAAGAAGACAGATTCCTTCCCAGAACCTCTGAAGAAACCAATGTTGCTGACACTTTTAACTCAGTGAAACTGATTTTAGATAAAACATTTCTGTTGTTTTAAGCCACTAGGTTTATAGCAATTTGCTACAGCTTCCATAGGAAACTAACACAGACACTTCTGTAGGGAATACCCATATTTCCTGGCAGCAACAGATCTGGAGCAAAGTTCCACTCTCTTGAATTCTCCCACAAATTATCCAATACAGCTTCAAATTTTGTAACTGGGTCCTTCCTGAGAAGCTCCATGTACATTCTCCCTCATAGCTGTTATCCAATAAACTCACTTTAATTCAACCTTAAGTGTACTCCTGGGTGTCTTGGATAGTAGGACATGGACAATCATTTGTAAATTTATCTGCCAAAGCCAACACTGTATCCACCAAGCTTAGATTATCACAGACACACAATAAATAGTAATTAGCCAACCCACAAATAATGAATCAGTATTGTCAAAGAGCCTCAGATAAACATAAGAATAGAGAATTAATCTAGAACTGTACATCAGGCAAGCTAAGCCAGCCAAACCAATTTAGGACAAGTGAACATATATTTCCTTACCTTTTTATTTTGAGTTCCTCAAAATAGAGAAACTTTTCTTGTCTTAATGAGTTGCCTCTAGCCTTGGAAAAATGGTTAAGATCTACATAGAAGCTAGAACCTACCTGGATTTTATGGGGTGAGGGTAGGCAAAAACAAATGGTCCAGAGACTGGCTGTGTTGCTGATAACAGGGTAATCATGACTACTTGTTGACTTCCCCTTACTGTAAGATAATCATTTTTGTTGGCTTAAGTCCATAAGTTTATGGTAATTTGTTGCAGTACTTATACAGTGCCAGATATTCTTCATATCCATTGTCTCCGGTGACCCAAAAATAGCCCCAGAGATAAAACTGTTTCATTCTGTTGGTGAGAAAAGTTAAATTTCAAAAAGATGAAGTGATTTGCTTGCAGGTGGTAGGACTTGAATTTGAACACAGATCTGTCAGATGCTAGGACTTGAATTTGAACACAGATCTGTCAGATGCTACAGATTCTGGTCTCAACCTCAGGTTGCAGCTACCAGAAGTGAGGAAACCATCTATGATGGAGCAAAGGCTAGTGTCCCAGCTCAGCGCTCTGAAAGGAGAGTTCTGAGGATGCCTAGGTGCTATGACTCTTGACTTCACATTCAATTCCTGTACAGCTGATGATTGAGATTTCCCAGCAGAACTTCCCAACTCTGATGTCATCAGTCATCGAGGCAATGTATTCAAGTTTTCACTCAATCAGAGCTATTCATGGAGTGCCTAAGATGTAACCAACATGGAGATGGGACACAAAGCCCTCTACACCTGGAAAATATTGCTGTAAATCTGGTTTGCATTGGTTCAACCCAGAGATACAGGAATGAAAAAGATGACCATAATTTTCCTTTCCACCTTCAGGTCTGATGCTCTTGAAATTGTTTAATGGCCTGTGAACACCTTTTCTGCTGACCCCCTTGTAAGTTTTGCTCATGGTGACTGGCAGGACAGACAGGAAGGGCCTCCCTGTAGTTCATGAATCCCTAGTGCTAAGCTGGCCACAGTCAGTCCTCAGCCTTGGACCTGTGCTCAGGAGTCTTGATATAGCTCCATGGAGTTTGCTGTGGAGTCCCAGGCGGCTTCAACAAGGTTAACTGATATTTGCTATAGAGATTTTATTTGACAGATATATATGTATATATATAGCCACAACTGAATCTATATATATATATATATATATAATATATAATCTCTATATTATATATATATATATATATATATTTTGCCACAGCTGAATCTCTCTATATATTATATGTAATCTCTATTATATATATATATACATTTTTTTTTGCCACAGCTGAATCTCCAGGACAGCTGCCCCTGCCAAAAAGTAGGAAAGAGATAGTGAAATCTCACCAAGTGCAGGAACCAGAAAAAAAAAATAATAATAATAATGGCCTGCTTGCAGTGGTGCATCTTGAATCTTCATAGTTACCTTTTTCACTGACACTTCAAACAAAAATATAATGCAATCTAATATAAAACACAATCTTCTTTAAGGATATGATATAATAATAAAGCACAATCTTTAAGGCACCGGCAGAACGGTAACTGCCCCGATGCCCGCTTTTCCACAGCAGCTGCCGCAGGGGTATCCCAGAGGGAATCGCAGCGCAGAGGACAGCGGCAAGTTGAAGAGCTGCCGCAGCAGGGCATGGCGGGGAAAGACTTCCCTGGGTCTAACCAATTTACTCCTATTGATTTTCAGATCAAAGAGGTTCAGCTCAAAAATCAAAAGCTCCTTCTCCCTCCCTCCTGCTAAGTTTGCAGCCTCTCTCCGACATCCCACAAATCCTCCTTTGGTCTTGATTAGCCTGGATGCCTCTAGGTTGGAAACCCTGTGGAGTGGCCAAGGACCTAAGGGCCAGCTGGGCAACATCAGTCAGCCTGGCATGCGTGTGCTCCAAGGTCCTGTGTGGTGAGGTCATGCAGCTCAGGAGTGAGACAGCTAGAGACTAAGCTCTGATGCCAATGTCACTGCCCCTTTGGTGTATAGCCTTTTGCAGGATACTTAAACTCTCTTTGGGATATCTTTTTCTAAATAATCATATGGAAATAAAAGTCACTATACCCTATAGGTAAAGAGCAGAGACTTCAGAATAAAACAGAAATGAGTTCAAATCCCAACTGCATCCTGTGTGGTCTTAGGCAAGATACTTCACCTCTTTGAGTCTCTATTTTTTCATCTGAACGGGAGGCTTCAAGCAGTTCTGACTTCTCAAGGTCATTGTGAGAATGAGGTAAGGTCATGCACGTAAAAGGGATTAGCACTCACGTGGCTTGCAGCAAAGTCAATAGCTATGACCTATTACTATTAAAGGGGGTTTTAAATAGAATAAAGTAGAACCATCCGTGTAAAGTGCTTTGCAAAGTAGAGAGGAATAAAAAAAGTTCCAAAGATTTCTGGGAATCAGTCTGCCACCTTTGAAGCTGGAGTTCAGGACACAAAGAAGATACCCCAGAGCAAGGAAGATGCAGGAGGCCCGAAGTCATGACTGCAGGGTAGGACAGGGTATTTTTTTGTGACTATGATTCTGGTGCTCCCCATGTTATTTCTAGAAATGGTCACACCCAGATATGCCTGATCTATGGCATCTTCCTCTTCAGGTGAGAACCATGTGGGTAATATTGGTGGAGACTTCTGGCTATAGCCGCCAACTATTCCCCTTTCCTCCTGTATACAAGAATGCCAACAATATATGCAGCAATATTTCCCAGACCTCCTTAGATGAGGAATGGCCAAGAAGATGCAAATGGAAGCCTTGTACAGGCTCTCTAAAAGAAAAGTGTGCCTTCCCTTCCCACCATGACTTGGCCTAGGGATTGGCATGGATATCAATGTCTGGTATTATTTTATACTATGAGGTGACTTAATGATGGCTTTGCACCCTCCAGGTAGCAAATCAGAGAGATAGGAGTCCACCTGATAACATGGTGGAGCCTCCATTATCAAGCCTGGCCCAACTATCTCCTGGCATTTTGCTACATCACAGGATAATCCCATGCATGTTTAAATCTTCATCTCTTCAGCTTTATATAAAGTTCTACTAAATTCAATTGTTTAAAATTCTGTTCAGCCTGAGCCATAACAAATAGCTTCCAAGTGAGTGGAAAGCAAGTCTGGAATTTGTGCATCAGCCTCATTAGTAAACATTGATTAAGGTCCCACCTAGGCCTTGAAGATAAGAGGTAGTGTGGGCATCTCCAATAAGGCTCCATAAACCTAGCAATGCACAGGTAGAGGATTTCTCTCTTCTGCCACAACTGAAAAAATTCAGGAAGACTTGAAGGGTTCTTATTTTGGAGACTAAGTCTAAAACAATAAGTAGAATTTTAACCAAAAAGGAATACTTTCAAACTCTTTTTATGAGGGCTATGTCAGCCTGATACTCAAATTAGGATGACATTACTCCAGGGAAAGAAAACTTAGGGCCAATCTCCATGACAAATATGGGTATAAAAATCCTTGATAAAATATTAGTAAACCAAATTCAACAACACATGAGAAGGCTCATATACTATGAATAAGCAGGATTTACCCCTGGGAAGCAAGGATGGTTCAACACATTCAAATCTTTCAATAGAATATACCACATTGACAAATAAAGTATAATTATGTTAATAGTTACAAAAATTTTTTGACAAAAATTCTTTCCTGATAGAAGATGCTCAACAGGTTGGGTATGACAGAAAATTACCCCCAAATAATAAAGGCTAAATACAATAAGCCCACAGTAGCATTATACTCAATGGGGAAAGACTGAAAACTTTTCCTTTAAAATTTGGAATGAGGAAAAGATGCCCACTCTTGCCACTTCTATTAAGTATAGTGTTGGATGTTCTGGCTAAGGCAATGAAGCAACAGAAAAGAAACAAAAGGCATCCTACTCAAAATAAAGAGGCAAAATATACCTCGGTTCACAGGTTACATGATCTTCTATATAGAAAACCCTAAAGACTGTATAAAAATGTGAGAACCAGTGAATAAATTCAACAAAAAAATGTGGCTACAAAATAAGCACAGTTGTGTCTCTACATAGTAACAATGAATCATCCAAAAAAGAAATTAAGAAAGCGATCTCATTTATAACCAGAAATTTTAAAACAGGTGTAAAGTTATTCAAGGAGGTAAGAAACATGTACACTGAAAGTTATAAAGTGCTAATGTAAGATATTAGATACAAATAAATGAAAAGACATCCTGCATTCACAGATTAGAAAAATTAATGTCAAAATGTCCATACTACCTACCTAAGTCAACATACAGATTTAATACAATCCCTGTCACAATCCTAGTGGAATTTTTTCACAGAAACAGAAACAGAAAAAAATCAATCCTCACATTCATATGAAACCACAAAAGACGCCCTACACCCAAAGCAATTATGAGCAAAAATCAACAAGCTGAAGGCATAATACTTCCTGGCTTCAAAACATATTGCAAGACTATGGTAGCCAAAACAGTATGGGGCTGGCATAAAAACAGATATTTAGACAAATGGAATAGAACAGAGATTCCCACAAGTAAAACTTCACATATACGGTCAAATTTCTTAGACAAGTTTGCCAAGAATACACAGGAGAAAGATTAGTCTCTCGAATAAATGGTATTGGAGAAACTGGATGTCCACACGCAGAAGCATGAAACCAAACATCCATCTTGTCCCTCACACAAAACCCAAAACAGATTCAAGATTTACATATAATATCTGAAACCATGCAACTCCTAGAAGTAAATATACATAAAATGTTTCTAATATTGGTCCTGACAATGACTGCTTGACTATGACACCAAAAACCACGGGAACACAGACAAAAATAAAAACACCAGGTTATATCAAGCTAAAAATCTTCTGCTCAATAAAGGAAACAACTAAACAAAATGCAAAGGCAACCTACAGAATAAGCAAAAATATTTACAAGTCACATATCTAATAATGGGTTAATATCTAAAACAAAAAAGTAACTCCTATAAGCCAATAATAAAACAAAGAATCTCATAAAAATGACCAAAAAAATCAACTAGATACATCTCTACCTACAGAAGACATATAAGTGGCCTACAGCTATACAAGAGATGTTGAACACTGATAATCATTAGGAGAATACAAATAAAAATCACAGTGAAATATTACCTCCTACCTGTTAGGATGCCTAACATGAAAATGATAAAAGATAAATGTTGGTAAGGACATGCAAAAAATGGCCTCCTTGTATGCCACTGGTGGCAAGGTAAATCAGTATGGGCATTATGAACCATCAGATGGAGGTTCTCAAACACTGAAAATAAAACTACCATCTGACCTCGCAGCCCCACTTCTGGGTTCACATTCAAAGTCAAGGCAGTCAGCGTGTCAGTGAAAGCCACACGATGACGTTCAGGGCAGCACTGTTCATGGTAGCCAAGACATAAAAGCAACACGGATGTCTACTGACACATGACTCAACAAAGAGAATATGGTATGTGTACACAATAAAATACTATTTGGCCTTTAAAAAGAAATAAATCCTATCATTTGCAACAACATGAATAAAGCTGGAGGGCATTCAGCTGAGTAAAATAAGGCAGAGACAGAGAACAACTACTTGAAATAAATCTATACAATGGGCAGTCATTTACAAGATAGATCTGGAACAGATGAACTATAAATGCAAGAGTGGAGATGGTAGTTACCAGGGACTGGGAGCACGAGAGATTGAGTCTACCAGTCAGAGTGCAGAAAGTCTCAGTTATGAGTGAATCCTAGAGATCTACTGTAAGGCACAGTGCATATAGTTTGAAAATACACATAATGTTTCATAAGCCGGGTCCAGTCCTGTAATTTCAGCACTCTGTGAGGCTGAGGCTAGAGAGCCACAAGTTCGAACCCAGCCTGGCCGACTTAGCAACTCAGCAAGACTCTGTCTCAAAATCAAAAGTAAACATGGGGTGTTGCTCAGTGTGAAAGCCTGGGCTCTACCTCCAGAATCAAGAAATAAAACAAAAACAAAAAGTTGTGCTGTAAACTTAAAGGTTTGCTAAGAGAGCAGAACCTATATGTTGTAATAATCATAATAATTAACAATAATAAATAAGGTGGGAAGAAACTTTAAGGTGATGGTAGAATATGTGGCATAGATTGCAGTGAAAGTTTCACAGCTATATAATTAAGTCCAAGCTCATTCAAGGACATATATTAAATATGTATAGTTTTCTTGTACGTCAAGCATGCCTCAATGAAGTTTTTGTCAAAGAAAGAATCTCAACCAGTGGAAAGAGGCAGGGATGCCACACAAAGAGGTGACACGCACATGGGTCATCAATCACTAGCAAAAAGAAGGGAAGCATGGGTGACAGGCAACGTGGGGTGTTGAACAGACTATTTGGGCATCAATGCATAAAATTATACTAGGGGAAGTTCAAAAAGAGATCATTTCTTTTAAAAACTTGTCTCAACTTGGTTGCAATTTCATAAACATATAGGTTGTATGTGCATGTATAAATTCACAGATTATACATGACACAGGCAGCTGGATTCTTAAATAAGAGATAGGACTGAATATAAAAATGAGTGGCCTGTACAAAATGAAGGCAAGATGTCTTGGGCCATTATTTCGTTATCCCTAGGCAATCCTTGAAGACAATGTTGTCATTATCCTAACTTTATAGATGAAGACTGTAGTAACTTGTCCCTGTTCCCACATTTACTAAGCAGTAATGCCAGGAACTGAACTCTGCTTGAAGCAGTCTGTTTAACTCCAATGTTTATCTTCCTTTTTTCTTTTTTTTTCTTTTTTTTTTTTTTTTTTTTTTTTTTTTTTTTTTCTTTTTGAGGCAGGTCTCACTCTGTAGTCCAGACCTGACCTTAACTCACTGTATAACTCAGGCTGGCCTCAAATTCATGCCCATCCTCCTGTCTCAGCCTTCTGCATGCTGGGAGTGCTCTAACTGCTGTGCTATTCCTCCAGCCCCTAACATTATCTTCTTAACCATCAAGAAAATGACTTCTTTTGTCATGATCCTTACAGAAAGGCTTACACTGGGCACTCTCTGGCAGAACAATTGAGAAGACTATTTTCTACTTTGTACTTCTTTACATTCTGTACTATCTCGCATTTCTCCCTACTTTTCTAATTATCTACAAAGTATATTACCTTTATGTATATACTGTAAAGTAGAATACATTTAAAAAGGCACACATAAGCCAGGCATGGGAGGAAGACTGCAAACTTGATCTCAGATCCTGTCTTCAAAATTAAAAAAGGGCTGGGGGTCTGTCATAGTGTGACTCCCATCTCTCCCCCGTCCCCGCAAAAAAAGACAAGCATAAAACATAAATTTGCATCTCAGTAAATGATTGGCTAATTCCTACATCATTCCACACCCCAAAACCCTCCGGAAGCCCTCCCAGTCCTCTGAATCACTGCCTGGGTCACTTGTGATGCGTGTCTCTGCCCAGTGGGAAGTGGCTGTGCCCTGGGGTTGCCTGGGCTCCCCTAGGGACAATCCAAGACTCTCAACTCGGGAGATCACAGGATGCCTCTCCTCTTCCTTCTCTTTCACCTTGCCCTCCTCCTCTTTCTCTCCTTCCCTTTTTCTTTCCTTTCCACTTAAAAATGCTTTGACTGAAATGTGCAAAAGATCTACTAAAATACACAGCACAGTGGGATGGCCTCTCATCTCAACTTACCTGACCTCAGCAATGACCAACACCTGATCATCATTTTTTCTTCTCCTCCCGCCCCCAATTCTTTCCCCTTTCCTACTGGATTATTCTGAAGCAAATCCAACATTTATCATTCGCAAATCCTTCATGGCATATCTTTAAAATATATCTTTTGAAAAAACATAGCCAAAATATAATTTTCATAACTTCATCAAATATAAAATTGGTCTTCAAATATTCCTCCTCAACTGCTCTGTTCATATCAGGATCACAATGAGTTCTTCATGCTTCATTTTACAGAAACATCTCCCTTTTGGTGGGAAATGGTATTTGGAGATTATAAACTATACTCCGGGCTCCTTGTTGCAGTGGAGCTGGTCAGGACTTCTAAGCATTTTGGGACTTACAGGTGTAGGAAGTACAGATTCTGAGTGTGTAAAGAGAAGATATGTCCTAAGTTTAAACTGATATTTCCAGCATGGAATATAAATGACAGAGGTTTTACTTAAATTCTTTTATCTTGTACTTGCACCTCTTTTCTCTCCTGCTGAAATTCTTGGCTCCTACTACTGTTACTTCTTGTTTGCTTTATTTTGCTTTACATATGTGTGCAAAATACTTATAGATAATAATAAGTACGGTTTGGGTATGGTTTGTCCACCAAAGATTCATAGGTGAGATGCTGTGTTGGTTCCCTGGTGTGGAGCTACGGGGGAACCCAAGCTCAGGTATTTTGCTACTGCAACAGAAAATTGGCTAATACAAATACTAATGCTGTTTTTAATGATTTTTTTTACCAGAACAATTAGTCTTTAGTTCTTTTATTCCCAGAATATATTCCACTACATGAGTGCACTGAAATTACTGTGTTCTAAAGGTCTTTTGAAATCATTTCTCTTTGAGGGCCTCCAACTTGATACCTAATTAAGTTCATTTGCTTCACATTCCTTGCTGGTTGCAGGGACTGCTACCTTCATCCACAAGGGGATTGTGTTTTGTAACCAAGCAGAACATTTGCAGGACTCTGTGGTCAAATCTACAGATAAGGGACATTTTAAGAAGTTCAGCTTCTGTTTCTGGTCCTGTCCTTGTCTCTGCTACCTACTCCTTCCTCCACCCTATAGATAAGTTTTTCTAATATTACTTCTGTTATTATTTCATTTGTTTATATATAAATATACAATAATTACAAATTTAATATATAATATACAATAAATATATGTGATAAAATGTAAACATGTTTATAAATAATAAAATACATACACAACATAAATTAATAAGTATAAATATATCACAATAAACATAAAATTAAAAGTGCATTTGTAAGTGGTAAAGAAGCAACACCATGGAAAGCTTTTAAGTAAACACCATCGCTCTGTGTTTCTCTTAAGATCTCTGATCTCTCCTCCGAGGATTTCTGAGCCATTTAGAAGAAGAGAGGGGCCAGTGAAGCGATTCACACCTGTAATCCCATATAGGTGGAAGGATCCCAAACTGCAGCTTACTGTGAGACTCTGCCTCCAAATAAAATAGCAAGCGTTGGAGAAGGGGCTCAGGGGTAGATCACGCCCGGGTTCAGTTTGATCCCCAGGGCTGAGAAAAAGGAGGAAGAGAGGGGAAGGAGAAAGAGGTTTACCTATTAAATGGGTGAAGAAATAGGAAAAGCGGGAGACATTTTCCCAAGGGCACGGGGAACTCAGCTCCCATTCCCACGTGCGCTGGGCAGCTCGCTCCTCCACCTCCGCGTGTACGGCTGGAGGCCCCGACTTGGAGCTCCAAGTCTCTGAGTCTGAAGAGAGACTCAAACTCATGTGGTATTTTTGCAAAGCGTGTGAGGCCGGGCAGCAGCTCCGGGCTGACCCACCACCAGCATAAACCAGCAACACCCCATAAGGCTTCTTTTTAATCTCAAAGCAATTTGCTGTTGTGGGAACAAATCTTGTGTCCAAGGCTCCAGACTGTAAGAAACATGACCTTATTTCTCTTTAATACAACTCAATCTCTACTCTGATGCCGTACAACACCAGAGAAGAGAGGCTAGATCTTGGTCAAATGAGGACACAGGTTCCGCCTGGTCCCACACGTAGGCACGTCCGCAGCACTGCTGCGGACGAGGGTCGGGGAGATCTGACTCATGCTGCCCCTGCCCCAGGTCCCCTGAGAGCAGCCTGGCTCCGTTCCCCGCCACTGCTGATTCTCACAGAAGGGGGCTAAGCCACACTTCAGCTAGGCACAGGGTCATCAAATTTAGCAGCTGCTCAATTTCCGTCTGCTCTGACGCGAGAGCCACAGCACTGGAACCAGTCTACTACCCCCACGAGTCTCTGTGACTCAGGTTTCTGCAAAATTAAGGATTTCTGTTCTATATTCTCCTGCCTTACCCCTGCCCAGGGAGCACAGCACAGGGTCCTCTTTTCAGCGGGCCACTAGTTCTGTGCACTTGTTGCTTCTAGTAGCCTAAGCAATCTTTATGTAGCTTAGACTGAAAAAAAAAAAAAATCTTTGTTCTTAGTTATCCAAAATTATCTTACCTTTGTCTTTCTTTTCTTCCCCGAGAGCAAATTTTGATGCAAAAATCCCGAAAACATTACCCTTCCCGGGGTTGCTGCATCCCTTACATGGCTAACACCTTGCACAATCCCAGTGAGCACTGCGCGTGTGCCCAGGTGGGCTTGCACGGCGTACCAGCTGGACAACCGTATGTGTATGCTACATTCTAAACAGGGGCGGGAAGCCATGAGGGAAATAACGTGAGCTAGCGCCGCAAAAGCTTCATCCTGCCACTTAATAAGGTTCCAGAGGGCAAACCTGGATAGTTACTCGGAAGCTCAACTGGAAAAGAATATTCTTAATGAGGCTAACTTTCCACTCCCCGTTTTACCTTATTTCCTCTCTAATCTTATCACGTTGGCAAGTCAAAGGAAATCTCAGCTTGGCTCCTCTGAGCCCTAGACAACCTGGAACCTGGACGGAGATGGTGGAGACAGGCCAGCGGCAGCCGTGAGAGCCCTTAGGATTTCTCCCCAGGGTGGGGTCCGCACGGAGCACAGCACGCAGCATGGGCCCTTGAGCGAAGTCAGTTCTCCCTGGTGAGCTTCAGAACACCAGCGTGATTTGCAAACAGTCTCTGAAAAGTTATCTGGTCTGTAGCCTGTCCCCAATCCCCAAGTTCTAAAACTCAGCCAGTTACCATGGCAGCTGCTGCCCAATTGAAATGGTCTCATTTATAGAAACTGTATGCTGGAGGCTGAGGGAAGGGTGCCGCTTCCTCAGACACAAAGGATGCTCTGTGCAGAGACGGTGGACAGCGCCTGGCTTGCGATGAGGGGGTGGGGAGAGAGTGCCAGGCCCTGGCACCAGTGCACCAGGAGACCAGGAGCAGACGTCCCACCAGAAGCATGTCCGCTGACACTTGGAGTGCCTAGGTCCCCATCATTAACGAGCAGCTTTTCTGTGTCAAGCAACGTGCTGAGGATAAGCAGTGAGCAATGCTAAGTCCCTGTGGTCACCAAGGCATTTAGTTGAGGAAGCCAATAAGAAAACAGAGAATTGTAAGGCAACATAATAAAAGGAGGAGAGCAGACTGGGCGGGAAGGGACGAGGATAATTTTCACGGGGAACCTAAATTATCTTGATGAGTGAGCAGGAGTTTGCTGGGGTAGGTAAGAAAAGAATGAGAAAGTGGAGAAGTGCCCAAGGCAAGGAGAACCATGCACTCAAAAGCCCAGAGGTCACTCAGGGGCCCTAGAACCCTGGCTGGGGTGTGGGAATGGGGGTGAGAGGCAGCCTAAGAAACCAGGCACAGGAAAACGAGGCTCCTCAGTTCTCTGCAGGGCTCAGGGTACCAGGCTCCTGTTCAAAATGAAACAGCCCAGCCCAGGAAGGATTAGCTAAGAACAGAGATGGTGGCTGACAGAAGGCTCTGTGCATGAGGAGGCGGAAAGTGTCCCCAAGGAGAAGGCAGCTAACGGAAGAAGAGGGGTGCATGGCCTTCACACACCGTTCCACTGCCTGCTCCAGGAAGCGGTGCAGAAAAAACCAAATAGGACCCCCTTCCTACCTTCTGTCTCCTGGGAGTGTCATTCCTGCCCAGCCCCTCCTGAGAGCGTGCCTCGACTTCCTCAGCATCCCATCCAGCCCTTCAAGTGAGCAAATAACTATTCCCTGCACACCTGCAAAGTACTGTGTTTGAGCACCTTTTACATGACCAGTAATATAATTCAGATACTGAGGATGTGGCCATGAACTAAGTAGCAAACTCCTCCTCCTCAAGGGGAGCATATTCTTGGGGGAAGGAGACAGAGAAAACCAAATAGACATGCCATATCTCAGGAAGTCACCAATGGTCCAAAATAAATAAACAAAAGCCAATATCTGGTCTTGAAGATGCCCACCTGTTAATCCCAGCTCCTCACGAGGATGGGGCAATTTAGTGAGGCCCTAATCTCAAAATAAAAAATGAGAAAGGCCAAGAATGATAAAGCATTTGCCTATCATTAGAAGATCCTGGGTTCCACACCCAGTATCACCATACAGACGCATGCTTGTGCACGCACGCACACACACACGCACACACACACACACACACACACACACACACACACACACACAAAGGTGAAAACCAGAGAATGAGAAACAGGGAATGATTAAAAAGGAGGTCGTCTGAGCCAAGACCCGAGAGAAGTAGCAAAATGAACCATGTAGAAATATGAAGAACAAATGTGTCACATTGAGGAAGCAGCATGTGTAACAGTTCTGTGGTGACCATGTCCCCGGGTGTCCTCCATCAGTAAAGAATAAAAACAAGGTCAAGACAGGAAGGGTCCAGGCCAGGGAGGTGACCAGGAGTCACATCATTCCCATGTCACTGTTATGATAGCAGGTTACTATCATTCCCATATTGCAGAAATTAAGCAATATATAGCTTCCTAAACCTTTTCAAGACCAGACTGGGATTCGAATCCAGTCTCTGGGTCTCTAGGACACACGCCTAACTTGCTCTCTTGTAGGGTCTCATGCCAAGGAGCTGTAAGCAACTTAGATCAAAGCCATTCCACTACTCTCAGAGGTTATGCCAGCTCCAATGTTTCCACATGGAAAGATGGAAGGGCATCACCAAGAATTTGGGCAAAGAGTTGGCCACTTCAGTTATAATAGAAAATGACCAGAACCTCTAGTCTCTCTCTAATACTAGGGAATTTGCACATAAAGAAGTCAGAATGTGTGGAAGCAGGCAAAGGACGCAGTGTGCACGGTAGAAGAATGTGCAATGCCCTGGGAAAATGGCCCAAATGTGTCACTGAAATTAAACAGTGTGCACAGTGGGATTCCATTTTCACAATAAACACATTCTATATAAATACCTGCAGAGGAAAAGACCGGAAAGAAGAAACCTAATTATGACTAACCCAAAGGTGGGGATTGTGGTTCATTTTTCTTTGTTGGCTATAAAAGACTTTTGTAGAGAAAATGTTTGCACGTGTGTGAGTGTTGGTGAGTGCACATACACACCTACACATACTCAGGTGTTGGCCAGCCACTGGGCTGGACAGGTCAGTCTGCTTTTTCTCACCTCACAGTCTACCTCCCAATATATGCAGAAAGCAAAACCCATCAGAGGCATGTTCACATTGGAGACCCCGGGAACAAGACAGCTCCCCTGCTAAGATTTAAGGCATCCTGGAGCCTCAATCCCCTTCCCAACAAAGGCTTCGCCTTGTAGGCTGGGGGTAGTGGGGCGGTGCTGCCGAAGTGCATCTCAGCTAGAGTGCCAGAGCATCGGGGTAATTAGCACCTGACTTGTCAAAGGGCCTGGTGCTATTTTTAAAACCTTTCCAACACATCGGACTCACAAAGGATTCCAGGAGTCCTTCGCAGTCCACCCAGTGTGTTAGGGAGGCAAATGAACTAATTAATAATTTAGTGGAAATCTCCCAGAACTTCAGGGGAAGATAAATGTGCTGCACTTCTTTTGGGGTATGGGCGTGGGGATGAGCCAATCAGAACGTGCTCACTCGCTCCGCCTTTCTCTTTCACCCTGAGGCACCTGGGGCCACCAGCTGATCTGAGCTGCCTAATGTCCCTAGAGGGGCACTTCAGCATGGGGACCTCAGAGCCAACCTTCTGGCCCTTCCACACACCACTGTGTGGCCTTTTGTTACTTCAGTTTCCTAATTTGTAAGTACAGGGACATATGAGAGTACCAAGCTTCCAGGGAAAGCTGTTGTCCTCAGCAAAGGTCCAAAAAGCACAGCCTTCAGAGGAAATCTAGTCCATCTCCTATGTTTGTAAATAAAGTTTTATTGGAACACAGTCATGCATGTTCATTCACATGTCATCACAACTGCCTTTGTGGTATAGTGGCAGAACTGAAGTTTTGATAGATGACACAGCTTGACTGCAAACCCTAAAAAATTTACTATCGGTCTTCCCACAGAAATTTTGCAATCCCTCCTTAGAGCAGATTCTCAGAAAAGAACTGAGGTGGGGACTTGGGAGCATGCGACTTACTGAGGAAATGTTATTGAGGAAGGCAGGGGGAAGCAGAACAGCGAAGAGAAGGAGGCCAAGTGAGGGCAGGGTGGTTCCAGCATGACCCATTTCAGGTGAAGGGACAGTTATCCAGTCCATTAAGACCCCAGATATGAAGATCAGCGCTGTAGCCCAAGATGCTGAGCAGTGGTTGCAGGGCTAAACTGGGTCCTCTCTGCTGGGACTCACTTTCAACTCCAGGCAGCGGAGAGAAGAGGACAAAGCTAGGACTAATGGACAGAGCACACGGCCAGCTCTCAGAGCACCAAAGGTTCACAGGGCAAATATCCAGTCAGAAAAGGCACAACGCCAGGTGTTAACCTGCCCCCTGGGCCAAGCTGAGGAAACCAGCTAAAGCAGAGGCACCCATGCCCTCATGTTCTGACGTGTACACCAAAGCCTCTGGCTTGCCAGTGCTATGTGGTTCATGAGAGGCACAGAGCCTCATGGTACACAGAGGGCTAAAGTTCATGTCCGAAGGGTGGCACCTTTTCCAGCCTATTGTTGGTGGCTCCTTCCCCAAAGAATCTGTTTCTATTTCCTTTTGTCCTGGGACCCCAAAGCATATGGGCCTCTCTCTGTCTCTATCTCTGCCTGTCTCTGTCTCTGTATCTCTCTCTCTCTCTCTCTCTCTCTCTCTGTCTCTCTCTCTCACACACACACACACACACACACATACACAAATACACACACATGTACAACATACACTGCTATGGATAAGATCTGGAATGTCCGCCTGAAAACTCATATGTTTGAGTGTTGTGGGACAGCTATGGAACCACGTGCTGTTGGAAGGTGGGTGCTTATCAGAAGGGGTGGATTATGGCATGTAGTAGATTTCAGGCATGTGGCACATTGCTGGGCATGTGGCCTGGAAGAACAGATCACTGGAGCGTATCCTAGAAGGACCAGAATACTGAGGCTCGACCTGGAAGGGCCGGATCACTGGGACAGGATCTGGATGGGTAGGTACTAGTTTCCCCTTCCTGCTTGACCTGGCTTCCTGTTTGCTATCAGGAGAAGCTTTCCTCCATCTATGAAGCTTCTGCCATGTGCTTCCACCATTGAACGGACCAGCCACCCACAAATGGACTACAACCTTCCAAAACCGTGAACTAAAATAAACCTTTCCTCCCCTAGATTGTGTGTATTGGATATTGAGTTCCAGCAATGAAAAAGTAACTAAGACACACACACACACACACACACACACACACACACTCACCCCTCAATTCTACCACTCAAAAAATTCATTCCTTTAGTCCAACCCCCAGGGAGAAGGAGAGTGCAATACATTAAGTCATCAACACCTTAGTGTGAATTTATTAATCAGATTCTTCCCTCTGCATTAGCCAGGTGTTAAGGAAGCACGAAGAATTTAAAAGGAAAAGTGACTAAGGAGAGACGGAACCATGGAGGTAGGTATAAGCTCGGAGAAACCAGTCCTGGTCAACCTGATACCCTCAGTCAGGGGTCAGCAAACGTCACCTGGAAAGCACCTGAAAGCAAAACTCCTGCACTCTGTGGGGCCATTGGGTCACTTGGCAACCCCTCGGCTCTGCCACGGTTGCATAAAAGCAGCCACCAAGTAAAGGAATGGACATGGTAGTGTTCTAATAAAACTTTACTTATGAATAGTAAAATTTAAAATCCATACCAAAAAAATGAATTTCTGCAAAATATTTTTCCCAACCATTTAAAAATGTAAAAGAGATTCTTAGCACATGGGCCACACAAGCCCAAAAGGTGTCTGGCTTTACTGCCAGCTGGAGTCTATAAACGCCATCCTCCATCTCCACACGAACAAGCCCTGGGTCTTTCTTTCCTCATCTCCCTTCTCCAGGCTCGGAGGGAAAAATAAAAAGCCCTTCCTTTGTCTGTCAATGATCCCCAGGGATCTGCTTTCAATTGTGGAGGCAATGACAGGGTGACAAACAGGCTGGCGGGTGGGCAAGCCACCAGCGCCAGGCTGCTGCAGAGTGCTGGCCTTAGGGTCCACGCCAGCTGACTGAGAAGGACGGAATCCAGGTGGGTTCCACCTGCCTGCCTCTCCCTGGCCCACACCTGGCTGGATCCAACCCCATGGTGTCCATCTGCAACACCCCAGGACTCTCTTTGGGCACCTCCTCCAAATTACCAAGGGCGTGATTGCTATCACCATCTGACTTTAGACGTATCATTCCTTTTAATAAAAATAGCACTCAGTTCTCATCGACTATGTAGTTGTTCTGACAGAGGGCTTAATCTGTACCAGGCATGCAAAAATTCTCGCTGGCTGGTGCTTACCCCACAGGCCAGCTCTGAAGGAAGAGCCTGACCCACTGATGCTCTCAGGATCCCTCCACGACAGTGCTGTTATCATCTTCAACTTAGGGATGAGAAGCCAGAGGCTGCAGAAGTTGACAACATTCAAGATCACAGAGCCATGAAGCAGGAAGGTCTGCCTAGATCTGAAGCTGAGTTCTCTGTCATCTGTCAGGCTGCCCTGCCTCTGTGTGTCTCACAGCCAACACTTCAGGTTGTGTTTTGGGGGGTTTTTGTTGTTGTTGTTTGTATGTTTTGTTTTGTTTTGTTTTGTTTTTGAGACAAAGTCTCACTCTGTAGTCTAGGCTGGTCCGGAACTTTCTATGAAGCCCAGGCAGGCCTCCTGCCTCCCTTGAGATTGTACTAGGATCATTTGAAGAAACAGACACTCTGAAAAGTCAAAGTCTCGATGAACGATCATGTGGCAGGTAAACGTTAGTGCTTGGGCGCTTGGCTGGAACACCACTGAGATGAGTAGACATTGGGAGCCTCTCTCCACGCCTGCTCATCTGTGAAATGTACATGTTTCTTCAGAAATCAGGGTCTGAGACTAAAGGGCTGGGCCTCCAACAAGTGGTGAGAAACAAATTTGAGTCTGAGAGCAGGTCTCAGGTCTACACTGAGAGCAGTGCCTGCAGAGGGGACTCTTGTGCATGTGAGTTTTTGAAGGGAGCTCCACAGCACCTGTAACGAGACCGAGCAAGGATCAAGGATGCAGACTCCATGAGACGCTAGTCCCAGATGCTTCTCGGAGCGTGAGACAAGGACCAGGCCTTGACCCCTCCATCTCTGAGTCATTGGCTGCAGGCTGTTCCTCAGGGGAGAGAGAAGAGCCTTTCTGGGCTGACAATTCTCCAGAAAATGGCACAACTATAAGCCTCAGTACCAGTTAGAAGGCACAGGGCCATGAGAACCTGCTAGGAGCTGGGGACTCCGGAGGTTAGAACATCAGTCATTGGCCCTGACACTCCTCTCGTTTCCTCTCTTCCTCTGCCTCTTTGTCACCTCCTTGTCCTGGCCAGGCTGGTCTGGACCCAGGTTTCTGGCTCCTGTGTCCGACCATCAGCAATCACAGCTAGATCTGAAGACTCTTCCGGGCTGGGAAACCTACCTCCAGCCCCCTCCTGTGGCCCTCCTGTGAGGGGATTCCCAGTGACGTGACCAGGAAGGCAGCACAGGGCAGCAGCCTGAGCCAGCCAGGGGCATAATGAATGAGGACAGGGAGAGAGCCAGGCCACTCCTCCCCCCAGCAAGCCTGCGGCCCCCAGCAGGGCCAGCAGCTGCGCTCCTGCAGGCAGCCCACACGGGCTCATTGCCCAGCACTTGACTGCCAGGAGCTGAGTGGGCCAACTCCATGCAAGGGGTCATTTCTAGAGCGTCCAGAAGGCCTTGACTTTCTGTGTGCTGCACATGCCCCTTCCACTCTTCTCCCTTCATTCACTGTGTCACTCAGCCCGCAATTATTCCCTGAGTGCAGATGGGACACAACCATGCTGAGAAGATAGACACGATCCCCACCTCTCCTCTTGTTCTTTCTTTGTGTGGTACCGAGGATCAAGCCAGGGCCTTCACTCTGAGCTACGCCCCTAATCAATTTTTTTTTTTAGTTTTGATTTTGAGATCATTTCACTGAGTCATTAAGTTGCCCAGGGTGGGCATGAACTTCTAATCTTCCTGCTTCAGCCTCCCAGAATGCCAGGATTACAGACCTGCTCACCTCTATTCTGCCAGGGACACTAGCAAGGACTGGACATATACGGTCATAAACTCACACATATAGCTATACAAGGAAGGTACAGTTTCTGTCATTTCTCACGACTGGTCTAAGCTCTGTCCAGTGCCCCCATGTTGTTGGAAAGGAAGGGTGAGGGTGGGGAAACACCGCAGCCTTGCCCATTATGGTACCTGGAAAACTGTCTGCCTCAGGAAGACTACCTTTCTCTCTCCACAAGGCAGAGGATGCAGGGGTTGATGAACAAGGCTGTGGATGCTCCAAGTTGGAGCAGCAACCTCTCTTCAGATGGTGCTAGGCCTGAAGGCAGCAGGGCAAGGGAGGGTACCAAGAGGTCCCAAGGGAGACATCAGCCCTGCACAGGTCCCCCAAGGCAGTGGTGCAGGGCCACCAGCTCAACACCCAAGGATGCCCCAGTTTACCTCTCCTCCAAGTCTGGGTAAGAAGTCTACCCACCTGGCCTATACTTTCCCTTAAATCATGTCTCTTCATCTCTAACAAATATGCCATTGCTGTATTTGGGTGATTGAACAACACTAATTGATTTCTCCCAACGTTGGGGACCAGGAAGTCTAAGATCAAAGCGCCAACAGGCTCAGCATCAGGCAGGGATCCTCTTTCCAGCTTGCAGATGGTACTCTGCTTATAGCCTTGTGCGACAGACAGCAGAGAGCTATTTTGTCTGCTCATTTTATAGGGACACTGATCCCCTTCATGGGGGCTCTACACTTGTGACTTAACTACTCCCAATGGTCCTACCTCCAGATACCATTACATTAGGAATTAGGACACAACATACGAATGTTTGACAGGACACAAACATGTAGGCCATAGCAAATTGATCCAAAGTGAACTCAAACTCAACACAACCAACCAGACAGAGAGCTTTTCTCCCACTTGGGTTCTCTGCCAGCGTCCTGCATCTCTGGCGCTCACACCGATAAGCTTCCCTCTGTTTCACCCTCCACATCCAATGCATCATCAAACTCTCAGATGTGATAAAAAAATTGAATGCTTAAATTTAAAAATAAAAAGTTACCACAGTAGAATATACATTAAGAGCAATTCTCCTCAAAATTCCCACCCTTGCTTTGAATACACTCATCCTATCATTCTTGTCCTCTTGGAAAAAGTTCCAAACATCTCTTTTGTGTCTTTCCATGGCTGCTTCAAGGTCCTGACTCAATTCAAAACATATATGACAATTTCTGTCAAATAAAAACATTATGGTATTTACCCATCAATAGCGAACAGATAAAGAAGCTGTGGTATCTATACACAATGGAATACTATGCAGCCATAATGAAAGACAGATATGAAGGACTTGAAAGAAAATGGGGCCACTTCAATAATGCTCAGTGAAATAGACAAAACAAAAAAGACTACTGATGAAAATAGTATGAAATTCACAAAAATAATTGCATAAAAAAATCCCAACCTGAGAGAGGGTAGGAAGAGGGGGAAATGGACCGCTAGGAAAGGGACAAATATCTGAGAGTCGAGGAGAAGAAGGCACAGGGTAAGGGAAAGAGAGAGGGAGGGAAAAAGAGTCAAAAGTGGTATAGAAGATCACTGTCTCCCCAAGCCATGGGATTTCAATGTGCTGTTGAATCTGTAGTTCATGCATAATTTTTTAAAAAGCATTTTGGTAGGTCTTTATCCACCTTACCAGTTCTGGCACCATAAAACTTCTGGCTCTTTAACCCAACTGAAAATGATCATGAGAGGTTAATATTTTGAGTTGAGTCAGGACATTGAGGCAGCCATGACAGTAACAATAAACGCGCACGGGGGCCTTCCAGAACTGTGGCAGAATGTGGCAAGAGTGGCGGGGTGGGCTGGAAGCCAGTGGGAAGAACGGCAATGTGTCTTTTACTGTAATCAAATATAAAAAATTTTAAACCTTAACCACATTTTTGGTCACACCTTGTAGACAGATACGCAGTCTTGGGGGCTTTGTTCAGAATGAGTGAGTAGAACTTTAAATGGACTCACAGAAGAAGAATGAAGTGCAGCCCTTCCTTTTTAGAATTTCATACCAATATCTCTGCTGCCTCTTGGAGAACCCTGGAAGTGGGACATTGGCCCACTAGGGACTCTTTTCCCATCCTGGGTATAGGGATCCAAATTCCTGGCCATCAGGAAGTTCTGTTTTGGCAGGAAGTGGAGCAAATTTGTTTACAAATCAAGCCCAGGGCTCCCTGCCATGGCCCTAAGCAGAGCCAAGTCAGCCTCATACCAAGGCCCTGAGCATTTGGACTCATTCGCTGCTACGTTTCCTTTTGTCCTCCTTGCCTGGGCCTTGTCTTCCTCTATTTCCTCTCTTTCCTTCTTTCTTTCCTTCCTCCCTTCCTCCCTCTCCCTCGTGCTGAGGAGGGAACCTGAGGCTTCACACATGCTAGGCTCTGGCACTGAGCTTCAGCCCCAGTCCTCAACCTCTCTCCCTTTACCGACCCTGTCTCAGCATCTGGTGGAACATTATCAGCTCCCAGCCCAGCACAGAGAAGGACTCTTCCGGATTTTCAAAGCAAGCTGGTGGGTCCAGAATCTAGTTATCCTGAGATTCACTCCCCTCAACCCTCCCAAGAAGAAAGAGCACACAGGCAGCCACTGCCTCCCTACTCCGCACTGGCCATGGCGCTCAGCGATTGGCGTGCCTCGCTTTCTGGAATCATCACCACACCCTCCCAACTAGAAGAGACTCCAGTTGTACTCTTATTTCATGGAACGAGAAACAGAAGAGTTCAGGGAGAACTCGGAATTTCCTTACTACAGTAGAGGGTCAGTAAGCTACATCCCACGGGCCAAATCCAGCCACCCCTGCATTTGTAAAAGGAGTTTTATTAACACGGAGCCACGGTGTTGTTGGGTTTTTGTTTTGTTTTGCTTGTCACCTGTGGCCGCAGTCAGAGCCTCTGCAGCTCTTATAAGCAATGAGAATTTACTACCTGGCCCTTTCCAAAAGAGCTTGTCAGCCTGTTTCAACTCCTCTTATGTCTGGACTCTGTTCAGAGTGTTTTTTACGAGGTCTCCCTGCCTGCTGGAGTGATCTGCATTGAACCCCCAATACTAGAGATGCCGTTAGAGTCACCCTGCTCACAGTGGCCCCTTAGGAAAACAGGGCCCTCTGTGCACTGCCCACCATTGCCCATCCCTGTCTCCCCCCCCCCCCCCCCCCCCCCCCCCCACAGCTGGCTGGACCAATGCGTGGGTGTCTGACCCTTGGTGCCACACACGGCCGATGGCAACCAGCACATAAATGGCCGGACATGAAAAGATAAGCTAGAGCCACAGAGTCTTCTCTCGGAAGTGTGGGCTAGGAGGAGAGAGTGGCCTCCCATGTCAGAGGAAGTACAGGCGACCGGATCTGAAGACAGGTTGAGGCTGGCGAGCGTGAAGGGCAAGGCCGGGAGGGCATGTGAGTGGCCTGAAACGCAAATGAGCTCATCCCTGCAGAATCCTAAAGCACTTGGGGCTCACCTTGACCAGCTGCTCAGTTGTGACTGCCGATCTCATGTCTTGCAGTCCGTCTGCCTGGCCCTGCACCGTGCTGGCCGCGCCCTAAGCCTCCTTCCTCTCCGCACCCTCTCCCCTCTCTGGCCTCTGGGGACGTGGCGCACATGACATCAAGATGGCTGCTGCAACCCCAGACCTCACAGCTTCCCGCTAGGCTATCAGCAGATAGGGAGGGAAGCCCAGCAGCTCTTTCGTATTCTCGATAATAAGCTTTCTCAGCCTCTCCTTGGGCCAATCAATTGCATTGATGGGTGGAGACGGGCCACACCAGTTAGGTCAGAGCCCCCTGTAGCCCCCTAAGAGCATTTGCTCCTTATGTTCCAGGTCCTGCACTGTCTTTCACATGTATTACCCTCTTAATACTCAACAAAACCTCCAAGATACTTACAAAGATAATCGGCATTTTACCAATGAGGAAATCAAAGCCCAGAGAGGGCCAACAGCTTGCCCAGAGTCACACAGCCAACAAGTGACAGAACTGCAGAGGAACAGCAGACCGGGAATGTGAAAGGGACTTGTGGGATTCTGCAGCCTGAGCTCTCAGCCCCTGCGTTCCTGTCTGTGGAGGGTGGGGGTCACTCGACAGCACCCCCTTGCTACCATCTCGTCCCCTGTTGCTATCCTGGTGACCCAGATCTCTTGCACACAGGGAGGTATTTTGTCCACAGATCTCAAGCTTTAGACCGAGTTATTCAAAAGTCCTGCTTCCATCCTCGGGTTCCTCTGGACTCTATTCTCCCCACCACCTCAATCTGTTTCCATGGAAACTGCCAGGCGCCTGCATCCCTTTCATCCTCCTTTCTGGGAAGCGAGGGCAGCTCTCTGGCACCCTGGTAGCCAGGCCTGGCCATTATAAAGACCAAAGAACCAATATCTGAAAAGAACATTTGCAGGAAGAGGGAGGAACCAAGTTGGGCTTCAGATTTTTTTTTCTTTAATATTCTGCAAAATCATGCCAGGTGCTCGGGAGAGCTCTGCCAATTACCACACCCCAGTGGAACTGGCTGCGAAGTTGTTTGTCTTCCATCCCCTGGTTTCTCATCATCTCCCAGTCCCCAGGACTCCCTGCCCTCCTGAGGAATGATTCTGGGCGTACAGAGAAGACAGTTGGTTGGGCAGGTCTTCTTGCCAAGCCCTGGTGTGGAATGGCAAAGTTCAGGAGGCAGCTAGAGGGCTTGGATGGCTACGCGAGGGTAGTGCCCAGTCTGCCCCTTCCAGAGAAGGGAGGATCCAGCAGCAGAGCTGGGGTATGTTCTGGAAACAGTGGGCATGAGGTCACTCCTTGACATTGGGAGCGTTCCCGTAGGCTGGTGGCCAGGGTCTGAGAATCACACTATAGCTATTGTTCGGGAGCTTGGCACCCACCCACAGGGACTCCTTAAACCCTGAAAACTGGAGGAACCAAAGTGGTCTTAATAGCCTACCCTGCAAGGTCTTGGGTGGATGCTACTCTCTCTCCAAGTCTTGGTTTTCTTAGCTTTAAAATGGGTCCAATTCTTTCTCTGAAGACTGCATGGGCTAGCAGTGAGAAACCAAGACACATGAAAGTCCTCTGTAAAGGCAACTAAAGGCATTCTCAGTCACCACCACCATCACCACCACCATCATTGGTGTCATCAGCTCTGGCTACTGCTGCTGGTCTCAGGGTGGCAGGTGCCATGATTTGAAGGGGTACTCCAAAACTCTCATGTTGAAGTTTGCTTGCCCTTGTGACAGTTTAACAGGATGGGAGAACTGATTAGAAATTATATGTTGACGTCTTTCTGGGTGTAGCCTTTGGAATGTCATTAGGGTTAGATGAAGTCCTATTAGGACAGGAACTCTGTGATGAATTACTCCCTAAGTGTGATGGCACATGTCTGTAATGACAGTATTTAGGAGGCTGAGGCAGAAGGATTACAAGTTTGAGGCCTGCCTAGGCTATACAATAAGATCATATCTCAAAAAAGAACTGTTGGCAAGGGTGCAGAAATAAAAGAACTCTACTGTCGGTGGGAATGCAAGCTGGTACAGCCATTATGGAAAGCAGTCTGGAGGTTCCTTAGAAAGCTGAGAATAGGAATTCCATTTGATCCAGCTACTGCCCTACTGGGCATGTTCCCAAAAGAAATAAAGTCAACATACCAAAAAGACACGTGCATATCCATGTTTATTGCAGCACAATTCATAATAGCCAAATCCTGGAAACAACCTACCTGCCCATCCATGCCGGGATGGTTAAAGAAGATGTGGGACCCATACACAATGGAATACTACACAGCCATAAAGAAAGATATGAAGCATTTGAATGCAAATGGGGCCATCTTGGGTCAATAATCCTTGGTGAAATGGACCAAGCACTAGTGACTGACTATAGATGGGTGTCCCTCTTATAAAATGCACAAAAATAATGACATAAAAATGCCCCAACATGAATGACAGGGTAGAAAGAGAGGCAATGGTCAGATAGGAAAGTTGTCTGAAAAGAGGTGGACATAGACATTCACTGATTCCCCAAAGCCCATGGTTCTCACGTACTATAGAATTTGGAGTTCGTGTATTTACAAAAAAAAAAAAAAATTATGTTATGTGAATTTTTTACCATAATAAAATTATTGTTGAAAAATAAATAAATAATGGGGTAGAAAAGGAGGAAGAGCTAGCATGCCTGCTCTATTTGGCCATGGGATACCCTCGGCCGTCGTATGTCACAGGAGGCCCTACCAGGGGTTGGCACCCTGCTCTGAGCTTCCCAATTTTCAGAACAATGAGTTAAATAACCTCTATTCCTTAAGAGCAACTTGGGCTGAGTACTTCTTTTATAGCAACAGAAAACGGCATGGAGTGGGGCAGGGGGAGTTAGCGGTGGCCTGCGGCGCTGAGTAAGGATTCACGTGGAGAGTTTTTAGCTTCCCTGCTCCTCTGCATACACAGCCCGCTTTTTCCCTGTAGCCTTCAAGGGCTGGAGAGGGCTCTGCTCATCCCCATTGTCCTTTGTGGGACAAAACAGTTTGGGCAACTTCCTTGAGCCTGAACAGATGTCAGCTACAAGCAAGCAGCGTTCTGCCTTCCCGTGAGGTCCCAACCCCAGAGTTCTGAGCGGCCCAGGATGCCTAGGCCCCAGCGGGCTCAGCGGGAGTGACTCCAAGAAGTCCTCTCCACACCCAGGTTTCCCATGTCAGAGTCCATGGCCTCTGAGGAGATGGACGGCAGGTCACGTCAGCCCAGCAAACGGCTCGGGGCTACCAGGTGTGTTCGTGTGTCAACCATTCAGAACAACAAGAAAAATGCCTCCCAGTATGACCAGTGTTCCTGATAACATCACCTTTCACCAGCGCTTGCTCCCGCCAGCACTCGTGCCAGGCAGCCCCTTGACGACATCAGGTTTGGTCCTCACGCTGACTTGATGAGACTAATACTGCTACCTCCATTTCCACTGTCACTCAAGGACATTGTACAGATATTCCAAGGCTTCCCATTCAGCGGACAGATTTGAAACCTGCAGCCATCTGACTGCAGAACAGGGACTTACAACTCCTAAAAGTGTCTCTAATACTGCTGCAGGACTCAGCTTAGGGACAAAGGATAAGAAAATTGCTTGGGCCCGTTCAGCCCCTCCATGGGCACATGCAGGAGTATGTGGGTACATGGCCTGGGCACATGCCACTCCAGGGGGGCAAGGATGGGTCTCTAGAAACAGACTTCAGTGACACATCCAGAATAAACAACATACAACTGTCCCAGCGTGGGGTTTAAGGCCAGGATGACCACTCTGCCACCACATGTGGGACCTTTGTTCCCTGGCTTCAGAGCTCTGGGGCGTAGGAAGCAGGGCACTGGGAGTTGGTGACACCGGAGCAGTGAGCTCGCTCAGCTCCCCCAGCCACAGACCTGAGCAGGGGAAGGGACGGGGGTGAGGGAGAAGAGCCTGAAGGACAGGTGACAGAGCGCAGGCAGGCCTAAGGCCACCCCCTAAATGGGGTGCACTGTTCAGTGGCCAGGAGTCTGTGCTGCGGACCTCGCACCCGTGGGAGCCCCTGCCCGAGCAGGTGGCTACCCCAGGAACTTCCAGACAATGTCACCCATGATCACCAGTGCCATGAAGGACAGCGGGAGCACCGGCTTATTTAACCGGAGCAATTCTAAAAGGCACCTACATTCCGATTTTGCAGGAGAGGCAACTCAAGGCACAGACAAGTTATGTAATTCACCCAAGGTCACACTGCTTTGAGATTCGCACCGTGCAGAGACAGGGTGAAGGCCCATGATTATGATGACGACGTCCTCAGCCCAGGACTTCCCTTGGCCTGGGGGCAGGAGGAGGCGCACAGAGGCCTCTAGCTTCTCCCGGAGCTTCACTCCCACGGCCTTCCTGAAAGCAGCTCTGAGCCCTGTGGAGTGGTGCTGGCAGCTGAATTCTGTACGGGCCCTTTGCAATTCGCTCCGGGCGTGCCCCCAGTCCTGAGGGTCAGCCCCCTCGCCACCTGGCCGGTTTTCTCTCCCCTCGCGACCTGCTTTTGATTCTCACCCCCTTTTCATCCCCCTTAGAAAGCAGCTCGCCTAACACTCATTAGCACGTGTTAATGAGCGCCCGCTGGGCTCTGTCACTCCGTGGGGGAGAGGGGAGAAAGGAGGGACGACGCTGTCACTCGGCCCCGGGGCTTGGCCACCAGGGAGCCCGGGAGGAGCCCTGTCAGCTGGCCTCCCAGACCGACTCAATGCGTCCCTCAGCCACCGTGTCCCACCATGTCCCCAGGTGGGCCTGGCACGGTGAGCCTAGCTCTGCCACCCCCTGGACAGGTTTCTACAAGTCCCCAGAAGCGTGTCCAGGCTGAGGCGGGTAGCAGGTGTGGAGGGAGATACTCAGAAGAGGGGTACCTCCAGACCAGGGCCAGCGCAAACCCCTCCTCCTCTCCCGTCGGAATCCCCCCAGGGCCCCGCAGGTCCCAGCTGCGCTCCAGCCCAGATCACCCGCTTCCCTGGAAGCAGGGGCCAGGGCCCCCGAGGCCATGCACAGTGCTGGGGGCATGAAGCTCTGCCACTTATTGGCTGGGAAAGCCATTGAACCACTTTAAGTCTCAAGTGCCTCCTTAGAAAAGTGGGTCCTGCTCTTCCTGCTGGAAGGGCAGGTGACAAACACCCGGGAACTAAGAAGTCTGGGGGCTGAAATCCTCCCAGTGGCGACAGCCTGACTATTCGCATTACTGCTATTCTTGTGATTACTGTTGGTGCTGCTGCTAGCAACAATCAAGATGGAGGGGGAGGGTAGACGCTCCGCGTTTCCATCGAACAGCCCACGGGTTTCCCCGGCGTGTGCGGAGGAGCCCCGGCCAGACGCCGGCCCAGCCCCGGGTGCCGGGTGCCAGCCGCCCCGCAGCCCCGCCGCCGCGCCCCGAGCGATTCCCTGCGCGCGCGCGCCCCCTGCCGACGGCCCGGAGCGGCGCAGCTCCCGCTGCCTATAAAGGCAGCGTGGCGCGCGGTCCCAGCGCGAGTGCCGGAGCCGAGCCGCGCCGAGCGACAGCGCTGTGCTGGCTGAGGTCTCCGAGCGGCTCGCCATGGCTGGCCCGCAGCAGCAGCCCCCTTACCTGCACCTGGCCGAGCTGACGGCGTCGCAGTTCCTGGAAATCTGGAAGCACTTTGACGCAGACGGTCAGTAAAGCTCCTAACTTCAGTGCCCGTAGGGCCCCAGGGGACCGGCGTTCGGAGGGACAGGGGGTCGGACACCAGGCTGGCAGGTGTGTGTTGCCACAGCGAACGCTCTGGTTGGAGAACCTGCTGGGCTCGGGGTCCGGAGTTGAGAGGCATCCCGCGGCTTGGCGACAACTATGGGTAACTTTTCTCACCCGGAGGTAGGGCGCACAGAGCCCACCGCTGGTGCACTCACAGTCCCGGCAAGTGGAGGCGGCCCCGCGGAGGAGGCCGGCCCCGAAAAGCTCCCCGCGTTCCCCTGCCGCCTTCCCCACCTTTCCCGTCAGGTAACTTCCTGCCACCAGCTGCTGCAGCCACAGGTCTCAGAAGCCCACCTGTCTCGTCCCTGTGTCCCCTTTCCCGAGTGCCATCTTAGCCCTGTCACCGTTCTGGAGCTTGGGGCCCACTGGGCGGCGGCCGGAGGGGCAGCCCCGGGCCTCTTCCAGCCCGGCTGGCGGGGAGCAGGTGTGGAGAAGGGCATTTGGGGCTTTGAGCCCCTCCCCTTTCCCCAGGGCTCCGGACCACAGCGCGGTGGGTGTGGTGGGTGCCAGCTCCTGACCTGCTCCCTCTGGCGATAATCCTGGGTGCTTTCCTGACACTGTCTCCATGTGGTCTTCACATCGATGGAGCCAAAATAAGCGAGAGTCAGACTGATTGGCCTTTGGCCGAGCACCGAGTTCCAGGCACCTGTGCTGGTCTCACTCCCTGGTAAAGAGAGGCGCCCTGTAACGGTGTCTGATGCTGCTGGGGGCTTTTTCTCCATCACTCCCAAAGCATTCTGATTCCCTCCCCAAGGTCCCGGCGAAGGTGGACACATCCAAAGTGTTCTGGTGTCTCCGATCCATTGACAGGCTGGTGGCTCTGGGTGTTTATCCTGAGACGAGAGCCAGAGGGATGGAAACAGAGGATATTAGGAGATGGCTCGTGGGGATTTTCCCCTCCTCGCGGCCTCACCTTGGCAGGGCCTGGAGATGGCTAAACAGAGCTGCTCTGCCCAGAGTGCCATGGGGAGGCGGGAGTTAATGCCTGGGGTGCTCGGGAGTGAAGCGTTGCTCCCTCTGAGGACTGGGATCTGCCTTAGGACCAGTTCTGCCTCTGAATTACTGATGGAGTTGGGTAGATTGTTCAATCTGAAAAATGGGACCTACGTAGGGGTTGTGTTTCCAATCCCCAGCATGCGGTGCAAACCTCCCTTGGTGAAACGGGTTATAAGAGGGTTGCAGCCTCTTGGGTTTCCACGCCATGCGTCCATTCCCTCCGTAGGCTCCTGCCAGATTATCTGCACCAGAGACTTGCGGGCTCAAGGAAAGTTACCACGCGGCCAAGGTTATACCACGGCCTCCTGCTTGATGAGTCAGCTCTAAGCGGAGGACTCCACAGTTCCACTCTCCCGTGTACAACACGGGGGCATCAGTAGCCCTCACAGGGATCACGCAAACCCTTATGGCTACGTCAATTCTGAAACACTGCACTTTTCCCAGCAGCGGTGCCTTCTTGAGTCCCGTGATGTGAGGCTGCGGGGCACATTCCGCTCGTGCGGCGTGACTTGACCGGGGTTATGTAGCGAGTTGGTGGTGGTGCTGGCTCCCGGCCCGTGCTTCTTTCCCCGCTCAGGTTTCTGGGCACCTGCTGGGTTTGGGACATGGGATTTGTATGTGATGACAGATACAAGTCTCCCTCCCGTTCACCCGCAGATGAGCTCCCAACCAGCCTCAGAGGCCACAGGCAGTTCCCTTTCTTCCAGAAAAGGGACATTGGCTTGGCTGCCACCTAACTGCCACACCGTCTCAGGGAAGTTGCAGGGCAGGACCCTGGGCCTATCCGAGAAGAAATGCAGAGGATTCAAATGTGGGAGATGGAAGCCAAGTAGTCTGGAAAGTGTGTACACAGTCAATCTGGAATTCCACCAAAGGATCCAGAACTAGGTTTGGGCGCCTTGCTCTGTGCCTTTGCATTTGCCCTTGTCCATGCAGGACCCCCTCCTGCATCCCCCAGAGGTGCAGCTGAGCCCAGTGCCTCACCAGCCGGGTGTCCCCGGCCCCGTCTGGGCCTCTCGCTGACCAACTCACTTCTGTTTGCTACTTAGGGTTTCTTCCCAACTCAAGACTTTTGCTGTTCACCACCTCAAAGACCCCTGGGAGAATTCTCCACAGCTCGCTAGGCCCCTGGAGGGAACTCACTGGAGCCCAGTTAATCACAGCCACTGGGGAAAGGCAGCCGCCTCCCCACCCCCTCTGGACTGTACTAAACAAAGCCAAGGAGACCTTAGAGAAAAGCTGGAACCCAGGGAGAAAGGGGATGGGAGAGGGAGGCGCTGATCTGTACTCAGCCCGTCTGAAAACAGGGAGAAGAGGTGTCATCTTGGAATCATTCGCCTTTGGGGGATGGAGGGGGAGGGCAGGTATTTGGGAAGTAGAGAACTGAGGCTCAAAGAGGCAAAATTCTCTTCGCAAGATCACACAGCAGAACAGGATGGGACCAGAACCTGATCTCCCTACGCTTCCTCAGTGGTCACTGAGGCCAGGTGCTGGGAGAGTTCAGATGTCTCCCAAAGGGTGCAGAAGATGGCAGCCAAACCATCCCTGACCAGTTGGGCTGGGGCTGCCCCATGCGTCCCTTCCCTGCTGACTGACACCCCCCCCCACACACACACACACAGACACAAACACAAAGACACACAAACACTGTTCTGTTGCCTCCCAGTCACTTCTTTATCAGCAACTTGCTTACCCAGCAAGACCCAGCTGACTAAGAAACATCCAGGTCAGAGTTCATGCACCTTCTGTGTGTGGTTCCAACAGACACCACTGGGCTCCAGTTCCACTGATGACCTGTAAGGAGTCAAATAGTGACCCAGAAGATAAATGCCTTAGCTTTTGTTGTCCTACTGGAAGTAATGGAGTGTGGGGAAGAAAAAGGATCAGGAGACACCCGTGTCCCCAAGCATCTATCCTACATGGTGAAACAGCTAACCTACACATGCAAAAAGTGCATGCACAAGGAGCCTATTAAAGAGTTCTTTGAAATACTAAAAATTTAGGGGGGCTATCCTTCAGTAGTGACAGAAGAATAAACAATTGTCACCTCCACTGTGGAATATTATGTAATCAGTAAGAGTGAGGTAGGGCTTTTGTGCCAGCCCAGAAAAAATGTCCATATGTTATTTTTAAAAATTATAGAACACCACTATAAGACTATTTTTATTATGAATGATGTATGTACTTTGGAGAATATTTGGAAAAATACAACTAAACACTGGTTATTCTCCCTGAAGAGTGAATAATGTAAAATTAAAACTTTTTTTTATTTGCTAAGCTAGTTTCTGTAGTGTTTAAAATTTTTACAAGAGCATGTTTTCTTATATAGACATCAAAACCATAACAATGTAAAAAGAACATTTATGGATACCTTTCCATTCACCAAAAGAATATACACCTGTCTCTAGGTGCAAGGACCTGCTCAGACTTTAGTGGGCTTTGTCTACCTCTAAATGACCCAGGTGGAGGCAGGGGGTTCTCAAAGTCTCTCCTGGGGACTAACCTTGCTCCATAATTTTTGTGGGCCTCTATGGCCCCCTGCACTGCAGAACTTTGAAATTTAATAACAGGGAGAACCACACAGGTTTAAACAGGCCTCTACCCAAATCTCCCTCCTTTTCCTCTTAACAGAAGTGTTCTCCAAACACTTGCACCTCCAAGGACCAGCAACCAGAGTTACTCGCTGACCTGGGCAGGCCCTCCCGGAGTGCTGACCATTGCTATCTTTTTACCCCTGCTTGGGAAAGGTTTGAAAAGCTAGAACGACAGCACATCTCAGGGGTGGGGAGAGGCCTGGATCTGGCGCTGGAATACCAATAAGCCTTGTGGTATACTAGTACGGAAGCCTTGCCCAAACAAGGTGGTGAGATATGCAGAAGCTAGTAAGTACTGGCATAAATACTACAACACTCACAAGACAATGTACCTGTGCTATTCATAACGTAGTCATGTGATTGACAAAAACAGTTAGGTCTTGGCCCATTGAAGTCCACAGTGTCTGGTACTGGGGACCGAGGTTAAATCACTGAGCAGGGATGTCTTCACATCCTGCTAATGAGTCTCTGGGGGTTCACAGGCCTGTCATTTGGACATGCTGCCAGGTCTGGAGGCTCCTTCTCCCCTCCTGCCCCATGCTGCCTTCTCCCAGCCCTCTCCTTGCTTCCCTGACAGCGTCCTTTTGCGTCCTGTGCAGTGTGCCCACTCTGCATTGGGCACCCTGTCGGTGCACTGTGATTGCACCAGCCAGAGGGAAGCACTGAGGCTGTGAGGAGCTGGGGCTCCCCAGGGGTGTGGCCAAAGGGACCTGTTTTCACAACAAGGTGCTCCCCCCCCCCCCCCCCCCCCCCCGCGCCTTGCTGCCCAGCATCCTGCCCTGTCTGTCTTGTTTATTCCCTTCCAGACCGAGGCACTTTTACTAGCTGCAGTCCTCAGGGAGGTTTCCAGTGCTCAGCAACCCCTCAGGGAAATCTTCATCAATCCCTAGGGGGCCAGAATTAATAGAGCAGGCGCTAGACTCTTCAAGAAACGCGCCTCTCCTGCGCAGCCTGGCTGGCTCTCTCTGGTGGATTGCATCAGATGCCCTCCTTCCCGATTCAGCCCCATCTGGGTCCTGCAGCAACAGCCCTGGGCCCCTCCTCTCTGGCTCTCTGCTTTTCCCCCTCTCGCCCAATCTGCCCCGCCTTTCTGGCCTCCTCCAGGCCTGGGACTCAGCCCAGCACTGAGTTGCCAGCTGTCCACAGGTTCAGGGGACCCGGCCCAACTTTAGAATCACATTCCAGAAACAGCACAGCCCGGAAACAGATTGTGACCCTAGTGCCCAGGCATTCATACAGAAGCTGTTGCTCTGGGCTTCTGTTTTCTCCAGGAGTCAGCCACTGGGAGGGGTGTGAGTGTGTGTGTGTGTGAACAGGTACACACGCATGTGATTCACAGAGACAGAAACCCACACAAGTGCAGACGTATCTGGTCCTGAGGTTGTTTCTGAGATGTATACACAGGAACCAGGCTGGGTGTAGACCTCTGTTAGCCCTGTGACTGAGTCTCCTTCCCCCTCCAAGTCCCTCTTTCTTAAGTGGGTCTTTAACACCTCTGTTTATCTGGCAGAGTCGTGAAGATAAGTTGAGGTGGGAAGAGGAAAGTTCTTCATGAGTGATGTCTACTCTGCAAAGTAATAATATTTTTAGGGCAGATCCTGGGGAACCAATTTCATGCCCGAAAGGGTGGGATCCAAGAGCTCCAGAGAGAAACTGGCCTGAATGCAGGTTAGAGGGCTGTTTTCTGCTCGATAAATCTGAACTCCAGTGAGCCACCTGGCTTGATCTCACAGGTGTTTTCTGGTGTGCTTTTCCACCTTCCATGTCATGGAGTACCTCAGACCGGCCAGCTACAAGGCATTGGCTGTGCCACCCAGCCCTGGTTTCTCAACCTTGAGTGCTCTGGAGAATTTGTTAAAACAAAGGTCCCTGGGTCGTACCCCTAGAGGAATTCAATATGTTGCAAATGAGGCCTGGGATTTGCATTTTTTTTTTTTTATGTAGCACTGAGTATTGAACCCAGAGCCTTTGCACTGAGCTCTGTCACCAGCTTTTTTTATTTGTTGGTTTGTTTTTTTATTTATTTTTGAGACAAGTTCTCACTAAACAGCAAAGTTACCCAGGCTGGGCTCAAACTTGTGATCTTCTTGCCTCAGAGAATTTGCATTTCTAACAAGCTCCAAGAAAGGCACCAGTGTGGTCCAGATCACAATTCCAGGCTACTATGTCAATGCATCTCAGGCCCTGGAGTGTGGAAGAATCACCTACTCCCATGATAAACCAGACCGCAGGGCACTGCACTCAGAGTCAGATCAGAAGGTCCAGGGCAGGGCTGGGGATTCTGCATTTCTAACAAGCCCTGGCACAATTCCTGTGTGACTGGCCCACAGAACACAATAAACAATAGGTTCCAAAGTTATCAAATTTGACAAGCTCCCTGGGTAATACGTTTGAGAGGTGTATCTCCACAGCTGTTCTTAATCTTGGCCACACCTTAGAGTCTTCTAGAGAGCTTGGAAAATATACCCTCACCCCACTACCGCCAGTAAGATCAGTAAGTCTGGGGCTGGGGCCACGGGGTAATGTGAAAGCTTCCGGGGATCCTGGTGTGAAGCAGCCGTCTACAGGGAGCAGGTGCACTGCAGCCGGTACACTGCAGCTCTTTGCCATGGCTTAACTGGGAGTACCATTAGGAGGGGAGAACATAAAAATGGCGCCTTCCTAACATTTTCCAGAATGCTTTTACAACACGACTTTGTATGACTCTCACAGGATCTCTATAATGTAGCAAAGACATAAGTAAGTGTTCCCTTTGGAGATAAACTGAGGCTCAGAGGCATTAGTTTAATAATACATGGGCAGTCACAGAGTTAGAGGTAGGTACCTCCAACCCAGGTACCACTTTCCAGTTCAACTCCTAGCATTCCTGCCACAGGCAGGTCAAACCTCAGGGAGAGAGGAGCAGAGCTAGTGGGTGGAGCATCCTCCTGTCATGTCTTTCTAAATGACTGTGATCAAGTAAAAGAAGTGTCGTCTCCCTGTAAGTTTGGGAAAACTGAGGTACATGGGGGTGAAGAATGGAAGCAAGAGTAGGGCTCAGGATGGATGTGGGGTCTCTGGCTCCCATCCAGCCCCTTTCTCCCTCGTGTTCACAGGATGCGGCTGGATAAGGAGGTTACGAGTGATGGTTACTATGGTAACCGTGTTCTTATCAATGCCCATCGGCGTGAGATTGTTTGATATTCAGTCACCCCACCTTTCTGTAAGAGGGTCACAGAAGAAGCAAACCACATGCTCAAGGGCTTCCCGGAAGGATGTCAGCCAGCCTGTCCTAATCCTACACTACAGTCTCCGGATAATGGGATGGCAGTTACCCTGGGGGCAGCCAAAGCCAGCAGATATGATGTCCCCAGTAGGGGGCATGCACTGTAGGCCCTACCTGCCTGTCCATTCTCTGCTTCTCACCTTCTGCCTTCAGCTGCTTGTCCCATCCAGCAGACTATCCCGTGTTCTGGAGGGATAAGCCCTTATCTAAACTTTGGTTCCAGCTCTCCGAGCACCTGCACTAAATGTGACTTTTGCCCATTTAAGATCATGCTGCAAGTGGTGGCACACACTGCTACCCCCAGAATGCTGGGAAGCTGAGGCAGGAGGATCACAAGTTCAAGCCCAGCCTTGGTAACTTGGCAACCTAGTGAGACGATGTAGCTCAGTGAAGAGGCCATGGGTTCAATCCCCAGCACAAAAACAAAACAAAACACCAGGCTTTTTATGCTAAAACATAGTTCCATCCTTTCATTAGGGCACATGGGGACAGGAAGAGATTCCTTACGGTCGGTCAATCCCCACAGACGGAACAAGGCAAGGTAAAGAGAGGAGCCAATGCAGCACACGACTCGCAGTCTGTGTTGAGCCAAACTGCTTCAGAGTTTGACAAATGTAATTTTTCCCAGCAGGACTCTATATACTCGAAAGCAGCAGCAAGGTTATTACAGCTACGTGCCATGTTACAATTCTCACCATAAGCTAAGGAAGCAGTTTACAAGTAGAGGGACACTGAGGTTAGCACAAAGGTCGTCATGTACTAGGGCAGGAAGGAAGCACATACCTGAGCATGGCTGTGGCTCAGTGTTCCAGGCCTTAGGGCCATATCAACCGTCTGTCGACAGTTGAACCCTTTGCCTTGCTAGTTATGTCCTTACCTCCAAGCCTTTTCCATGCAAGTTTCAATGACCTGGCTTCCCACAATTCCTAGTGCAGCTTAGGGCTCCTAGGGCTCCTCTGGGAACCTCCTACTGCCCACAGCACTGACGGAGGCTTCTTTCTCCAGTGCTATCATCCTAACCTCTGCCCCTTCCTCCATGCTTGTAATTCTCCTCCCTTTCCCATTCCCTTCTCAGTGCTCACAGCTGCAGGCCCTGCCCATCCTGTGGGCAGCAGGAGGGAGGGAGAAGGGTGACAGGTGGATTATCACATTATGGGTCCCTTGTTGCATGTGGTCCCACATCTACATTCATTTCCTCACTGTCCCTGCCCACACACAACCAGAACATAAGCCCCACTAGGGAAGGACACCACGTGGCTTGCCTCTGTATCTCCAATACCTAGAACACAGCCCACAAAAAATGATACTCAGCAAATGTTGAAAGAATGAATGAATGAAGCCTGACTCAGGAATTAGGACACCCCACTTCTGGTCCTTGCTTGCTGTGTAATGTGAGCAAGTTGCTCTGTGTCTTTGAACCTCAGTTTCGCTGGTCACCAGCGGAGGATTCTACTCTGCCATGTGGTGATCCTGTGGGTTGGAAAGAATTAGAGGCCCTCGGAAGGCAGGGTGACATCTTGTGTGTCGTCATCTTCCCCAGGTAATAAAGGGCCACTCAGGCCCTATGCCTTGTGAGGTCTCAATTTATCAGCTTGCTGGGCAGAGTAACACACATCTGTAATCTCAGCACTCTACAAGGCTGAGGCAGGAGGATCACAAGTTCAAGCTTAGTTTAGGCAATTTAGTGACTTCACTTTCACTTCTCACCTCAAAATTAAAAAATAAAAAATCATCCACTGAAACACAGAAGGACAAAAGCACTTTGAAAAATAATGTTGGTATATCTTTAATAGCACTGTTGATGTTCAGAAGTGTCTGTGCTATCTGCCTCAGTGAGGTACTGGCTGACTGAAGTCCTTGAGGTTGTTAAAACACCTTTGATCAAGTCTTCATACAAGATGGAGTAAAATTAAATAATTCTTCTCTTAGTTCCAGAAAAGCCCTTAAGAAAAGGGAGCTTCCACAGGTCTGGGCTTTTCTGCTCTCTCCCTTGGCTTCATATTGCTCCATGGAGCCAGGCTCAGTGCTGCCCTCGCCTGCTGTGATCACCTTCTGATCTTCCCCCTTCACCCCAAAACCTTCCCAGCCTGAAGCAAGCAGCCCAGAACTAAGCTGTTTCAAGGGTGGCCAGTTGGCAGAAACACTGGGCTATGGCCCTGGCTTTTTTTTTTTTTTTCTTTGTGGTACTGGAGATGAAACTCAGAATGGTCTTCCACTAAGCTATACTTCTAGTCCTTTTTAAATTTTTATTTTGAGACATAGCCTTGCTAAATTGCCCAGGCTCGCCTCAAACTTGTAATCCTCCTGCCTCAGCCTCCCAAGAAACCAGGATTATGGGCATGGGCCACCATGCCCAGCCCAGTGGTATTTTTGAGACACACTATAAGCCAGAATTAATAATGGTATATTATTACCATCCTGTTGAAGTTCCACAACAGCTGTAGAAGAAAGACGATATCATAGGTGAAAAGAATTGACACCTGTAGTATGGGTTTGATAGAGATAGGAAAGAAACCCAGACTTTGGTACCCTTACAGAGACGGGCCCGTCACTTCACCAAACTCCTTCAAAGGTAATGAAGGGACATGAGAAAATGGCAGAGTCCCCAGGGCCCATGCCAAGCAGAGGCCCCCAAGGCAGATACAGAGGGCACTGTTCAGAGCAGAGCGGAAGCTGCCCTTTGGAACTTATCCTGGTGATCTGTGACGCTGTCCTCTTTCAGTTCCTTTCAGTTACCTCTTAACACACTCACGTAGTAGGTACACACATGCTGCTCTCCATGTCCGCCCAGCCCTGGCTCTGGGTCCTGGCCCCATGGCTTCTGCTTCTCTGAGCCATGGCGTATGCTCCTGGTGCCAGCTCCAAGCCCTCTGCAGCTCCTACCCCAGCCTCGGGCTCCTGGAAGCTGCAGGCGGACCCAGAACTAAGCTCAGCTCTCTGCCTCCCCCCATGACTCCACAAAGCCTCTGACGAGAAGGACGTGACTTTGCCTTCTCGGTCAGGAGGAAACTGCACCTCAGCAATGGGAGGACAGCCAGATCACTGCAGGGAGAGGAAAATCCCCTCCAGGCCAGTGAACCAGTAGCTGGATGACTGCCTCCTTGCCTGCCAGTCCTGTCTCTGTCCCCTGTCACCCTCCCCAACTCCAGAAGGCCTCACGGGCCATTTGGCACCACCTTGTGAAATTTTAACTCCCCGGAAGAAGCTTCACAGAAAATTCTAGAAGAAAGATGACCAGCTCATTTTAGGAAGCAAGAGAACTCAAACCTCCCACATCCATGCAACTCTCTACCTGAAGGTGCCCCTCAGGTTACTTGGAATTTAGGTTCCCAGAAGGCAACAGGAGGAGAGGCTACAAAGAACCTCTCACTCCACCTCTCCTCCCAGAGGCCAGGACAAATGCTCTTGTGTTATTTTTCTTTTTTGAGTCTGGAATTCCGTCTGCTCCTGAACGCAATGCCCACTGCTCCCCTGTTCACACTGACTGTCCTTTATGGGAACCTTGCTCACCTGCCTTAGGTCAGATGTGGAAATTGACCTGAGGCCAGTGGTTTCCTAACTTTGCTGCAGGTAGAAATCACTTGGGAGCTCTTAAGGAAAAAAAAAAAAAAAAAAGGAATCATAATGCTTACATCAGGATGTGGAAGCCAGAAATCCATATTTTTTTTTAAAGATCCCCAAGGGAAATGTATATATAATAAAGCTGGGAAGCATTGTCTTAGCCCAGTCTGATTCTGCTCTCCCTAATGTTACCACACCATCACAGCACAGACCGATGACCTTGGCTGTGAACTCAGCTCAGCCCTGGGGTCTGGGCCATCTGGGCTCACTGTAATACAGGAGGACCTCTCACTACTCATGTGATACGGCAGGCTTTGACCTTGGGACCCAGCTCTGATAACTGGGCCTAGCCCCATCCTGTACACAGGTTCTGGTGATTGGATTCAGGAGATACCAACACTGTGGTGCCCTCTGAATGAACTGTATGACTTACCTATGAGATCCAAATTGATTAAAATAACTGCTTCTGCAGATAAGATAGGCTAGATCATTTTCTTTCACTGTGCCCTTCTGTGTTGGTCTTGTTGGACCGCCATCACACAGCACTCCAAGCTGGGTGACTTCACAGATATGTATTTTCTCACAGTTCTGCGAGTGCAAGATCAAGGTGTATGTCTGCAGGGTCGGCTCCTGCTGGAGATTCTGAGGGAGATTTTGTTCCATGTCTCTCTCTAGATTCTAGAGGTTGCCAGCAGTCACATCATTCCTCGGCTTGTAGGCACATCATTTCAATTTCTGCTTCTGCCTTCACGTGACTCTTTCCTGTACCTGCGGGTCTGCATGTGGCTCTTTTTGTTGTTATAGTACTGGGTGGATTGGAGCCAAGGCCTATGCACTAAGCTACATGCCCAGCCCCCCGGCCCCCTTTTTGAGACACAGTTTTCCTAATTGCTGAGTTGAACTGCCTCAGCCTCCCAGGATACTGGGATTACAGGGCTATGACACCAGGCCCAGCTCACATGGCTTTATATAAAACATGATAAACATTAGTCACTGGATTTAGGGCCCACCCTAAATAGAGTATGGCCTAATCATAACGAATAATGTCTGTAAATACCGATTCCCAATAAGGCCACATTCTGAGATTCCAGGTAAACCTAAATGTCAAGAGAACTTTCTTCACCTCTGCACACCTTCCTACCCCAGGGACCCAGCTTCTATCCCTGGGCTGCCACCTGCTGATAAATCCTGATGCAGATGCCTGCCTCCTATCAGACCTCCAGCAACTCATGCTTATCTAGAAAGTCATGAACAGAGATTGCAGCTTCCGGCTTATGCTTCTGTCCCCTCCAGTGTTCTCCAGCTGCTAGCCGAACCCCCCCAAAACAAATGTTATTAATCTTGGTTCCCTGTGTGCAAGAACACTGAAGGTAGTACACGTTACCCTGTCACTGCCATCCAGCTACTTGAAGACCAGCAAAGAGATGTGCTCCTTGATACGCGCCCCCCCCCCCCCCGGCTTTCCCTCCCTTCCCTGCAGCCATTAATCTTACTATATAGTTACAAAGTTAATTTATTTTGAATCTTTACAGGAAATGGATATATTGAAGGCAAAGAGCTAGAAAACTTTTTCCAAGAGCTGGAGAAGGCAAGAAAAGGCTCTGGCATGGTAAGCCAAGTCCCCTTTACCATGGCTTGGGGTAATCTGTCATACTGACCTATGAGACCTTTGAGGATGGTTGTCCCCTTATGCATCCAGTCAGCAGACCTGAGGTCTCTAGGGTTTTTGTTTTTGATCTGTAAGAACAAAAACAACAATTAGAACCTTCCCCAGAGTACTTTATCTCAATATCCTTGCGTATCCAGGATTGAGGGGTGACCATCATAGAAACCAAGGGCAGTAGTCCTCCATAACTGCACAGTTACTATGTTTCTCTGTATGCATATACAGTATAAATGTTATTTTTTTTCCTAAGAACTGAGTTTCTAGCCTCCCTAAGCTACTTCAGAGGATTTATGACTCAAGATTAGATGCCCTAGGGGACCTCAAGTACCTGTACTGTTTTTCAACTTCAGTACTATGATGTTTGGAGCAATTTTTTTTTTTTTTTGTCATGGAAGGCTGTCTTATACACTATAGGATGTTTAGTAACAAACCTGGATCTAACCACAAGATGCCAGAAGCACTCTCCTTCAAGTTGTGACAATCAAAAATGCCCTGGACATTGCCAAATGTCCCCTGGTTAGAGAATGGGGAACAAAATTGTCCTCAGCAGAGAACCACTGTCTAGCCTAACAAGGCTATAATTAATCCCAAAATGGCTCCAGATCACATCCAGGAATGTTGTCTCCCCTGGTGCCAACCTGGCTGCATTGAGTTAGTTAAAGCCTTCTGTAGGAGAGATGTGAGATACGTGTTGAAAGCTAAGGTGAATGGAGCTAGGTCTGTTATGATTCCCATGGATGGCCCTGGAATACCTGGAGTCCTCCGCTCCACCTAACTCCCTAGAGTCCTTTGAAGTCTCTCCTCTCCTCCACGGCAAGTCTGTGGGCCAATTCACTGCTTACTAGCAACTCTTGAGTGATGAGTCACAGGTCCTCCAGTGAGCTTTGGGTTCAGAGCTCTGCAGAGCACCCCAGCGAGGAGGAGGTCAAAGCCACCAGCTTGGGGGGCTAGAGGGAATTCATGCTTTTCTTTACAAACAGTTCCCTCACCCACCTCATTAGGATAATGAGTCCTGGGTTTCAGAAATCAGGGCTTCAAAACTGATTCTGGGATCACCAGCTAAGCAGAGACGTGGGTTTGGGTGCGATGCTGTAAGTGTAAAATCCTTCTGTGTGTCATTCACTTCCTCAGATGACATCAAGGTGATGTCTAAGTCTGTCAACAACACCCCTGACTATTACCCAGGACTGGATCTCAGAGCAGCTGCTATGTAGTAGAAAGAATATTGGCTTTGGAAGGAGGACCAGTGAACTTATTTCTTGCTGCCTTAGTCACCTTCCTGTCACTAGAACATGATAACAACTTAAGGGAGGAGAGGTTTATTTTAGCTCTCAGTTTCAGAGGTCTTAGTCTATAAATGGTTGCCCGGCTTCAAGGTAGAAGGAGAAATGGTGGAAGGCCTGGGCATAGGAAAGTTGTTCGTGGCATGGTGGCCCGGAAGCATGGGGAGTGCGAGGAATAACCAGTGAAGCACCTATGTAATCTCCGAGGTCACACTGTCAATGACCCACCCTCTGTCCAGGCCTCACCTCCTAAAAGCTCATGAAATCATAAATGGATAGGCTGGAGGAATAGCACAGTGGTTAAAGCACTAAGGCCCTGAGTTCAATTTCCCGGCACCACATAAGCTGGGCATGGTGGCACATGCACTCAAATAAAAGCAGAAGGATTGCTGTATGTTCAAGACTATAGACTATCCTGGACTACTCTGCAAGTTCAGGACGAGCCAGGACTATGGAGTGAGACTTTGTCTCAAAAAAAAAAAAAAAAAAAAAATCCACTGATGAGTGTAGCACCTCATGATCCAATTACCTTTCCAACACATGAGACGTTTGGGGACACTTTAGACCTAAATGGCAACACTGGCTCTACTCAACCAAGTGAACTCCAAAAAAGTCACTTCAACTCAGGCCCCATCTGTGAATAAGATGGAGAGAACCCTGACCTCATGGAGACCTGGCGAAAGTCAAATAGGTAGACCATATTTGTGATAAAAGCTTTGCATCACACCATGCACATTTGTGAATGTAAATACATGAAGATTGATCAACAAATAAAGATTAGCAAATTGAAGCTAGTTCCAAAGGTAACAGGTGATAGTAAAGCTTCAGAAGAGATTCTCACAATTTCCCTCACCCAAACCTAGGAAGCATGAAACCCACCTCAAAGTCATCGGGTAAGTGAAATGGAAACATCAGGTGCCCAAGGTGGACTCATCGTTGCTTAAGGATAAGGAAGAGCTTCTTAATGCAACGAATGGATGCATCTCAGAGCAGAGGAAGGTGTGAGATGCTCAAAAGAGCGATATATCCAAGATAGGAAACGAATGAATAAAGAAGATGGAGTATAACTATATAATGGAGTACTACTCTGCCTTAAAGAAAGATAAATGAGTCATTTGTAGAAAAATGGATGCACCCTGATGCCACTGTGATTAGTGAAATAAATCAGACAAATAAAGTTAAATGGCACATGGTTTCACTAAGATGAGAAAACCAAACTACAAGAAAGTAAAAGAAATTAAAGCGAGTAAGACAGACTTTGTGGGGAAGGTAAGCGGGTAGGAAGGGGAAAGGGAAGAAGGTAAAAATGGAGGGTGGAGGAATGACTCAGTGGTTAAAGCGCTTGCCTACCAAGTGCTATGCCAAGTGCTAAGTACCCCAAGTTCGATTCAATTCCCCAGCACCACATAAGTGGGGCATGGTGGCACAAGCCTGTAGTCCAGCAATTGGGAGGCTGAGACAGGAGGATTGTTGTGAGTTCAAGGCCAGCCCGGGCTTCACAGTGAGCTCAGGACCATCTTGGGCTACAGAGCAAGACCCTGACTCAAAATAAATTTTTTTTTAAAAAAATAAGAAAGTAAAAATGATCAAGATTAGGTATTAAACATACCAATTTCTCAATCTGATTGTTATTACTATGTCTCACACATACATGCTAATAAAAGAATAAAAAGGAAAACATATATAAAATAGGAAATAATAGGCTACCAGAACTTTTCATTTGTTTTTTATTATAGGCAGAATAGAGCAGATTATTTAAATAATAAGCCCTGTGATCATTTTCTTCTCTCATTCCTTCTGGTGTAAAGTCCGAGTAGGAATGCCATTCATGGTGACACATATCTGTCATCCCAGAACTCGAGAGACTGAGGATAGGATCAAATTCAAGGCCAGCCTGAGTTCCATGGCAAGACTGTGTCTTAAAATAATAAATACCAAGGGCTGGGGGTGTAGCTCAGTGGCTAAAGCACTTCCTATCTTATACAAGACCCTGGATTCAAATCCTCAGCACACATAAAGGTTAGCTGGGCATGGTGGTACAGACTGTAATCCCAGCACTTGGGAGACTGAGGCAGGAGGATTGCTGTGAATCTGAGGCCAGCCTGGGCTACATAATGAATCTAGTACCAGCCTGGACTATAGAGTGAGACTTTGCTAAAAATAAAATAAAATAAAATAAAATAAAATAAAATTACAATAAATATTATGGAATTGTTAGTTTGTCTTAAAGAAAATAAGTGATTCACATTGCTATCATGGAGCTCAGAACCTATTATTGGGGCACTGGATTACACTGGGTTCTATTAGATAGAAGCTGTCTCAGTAAAATATTGGGGCCTCAGTTCTCATATCTGAGCCCTTCAGAGGGAGTTGTGCCTTAATCCATGTGGAAAGCACAGAGGCGTGTTTAATCACATGGTACAGACCATGCCCTGTCCCCCTTTGAAACTCATGTGATGGGCTACAAAGACTTGAGTGGGTGGATCCTGGCAGGGAAGTGGACGCAGCCCTGATCCCTCTGCTTCGGTCTGTGCTACCACGCCATGTGTCCTGATCCAACATGATACCTAAGATTGCTGCTGTGACATTCCTAATCCCATGGGACATAGCAGCACAAACCAGCCCCTCTTCCCCTTCTCCAGGTGTCAAAGAGTGACAACCTCGGGGAGAAGATGAAGGAATTCATGCAGAAGTACGACCAGAATGCGGACGGGAAGATCGAGATGGCAGAGGTAAGCAGCGGCGTCTGCGGGAAGGGCTCTCCCGCTCACGTGCCTCTCCTGGGCACATCTGCCTCCGGAGGGACCTCAAGGAAGGGTGGCCTGAGAGATTTCCCCACCACCACCAGCCCTTGAGCTGTCCCAAGGGAAGAGGTGGGGCCTGTCCTGTGGGTCGCCCAAAGGAAAGGGAGATCAACCATGGCTCAGACAGGCTAGGATTTTAAACACCCTCAGGGTTGGACAGTTGTTGAAAATGTGTGATAAGTCCGGCTTAAGGCAGCAGGTGAACAGGAGAGTTCATGCCCTGCTTAATGGCATCATCCCAAGGCAAAATTATTAGCTCCACGTGTGACATATACCTATAATACCTCATACACATACCCTCAGGAGGCTGAGGCAGGAAGATCTCCAGTTTGGGATTCTGTCTCAATTTTTTTCAGTTTTAGTAGCAAAAATATATAAAAATATATATGTATAGTTGACATAAGTAATTTCCATTTATAAACATATGGTTTATAATATTATACGTAATTTATACATAGTGACTATGCACACATTCGGTCATACATATAGGCTGTTTCAAATACTCTGGGAAACACTGGCAGCCAGTGAGTGACCTGTGGTCAAGGGCTCAGCAATAATATGGTAGTGCATGGTGAGGGCTTAGCTCTTCCCAGGACACGGATTCCAGCTTTGCCCCAGGCCACATGCCCAGAGCATAGCCTGACATCAGAGACTCAGGGACCTGATTCCGTGCAAGAACAGAGCAGCAGAGAGGACATCAGGAGCGGAAGGGGCAGCCCAGCCAGGAGGCGGTCTCTGCCACCTGCCCTGCCTCAGGGGGCACTTAGGTGCAGACCGTGCCTGAGCGTGGGTCCCACGTGGGGGCCCTGTGTCAGTCCTGGTAATAAGATGGCAGAGCCTGTCCAGGGGCAGCTCTGTCTCGCCAGAGGACAGCTGTCCTGCAGGGGGAGCTGTGAGCCACTAGCGGCCAACCTTCAGGCAGCTGAGGCCGGGTGAGGGAAGGCCTGGCAGAAGCCCAGGAGCGGATGCCACCGATGCTCATGGCGCAAGTCTCAGAAAATCCTCAATCACCCCTTAAGCCAGGGGTCAGCAGACTTTTTCTGTAAAAGTACAAATTATAGTCACTGTCTTAAGGTTTATGGGACATGACATCTCTGTCTATAACTCTCATTGTCACAGAAAAGCAGCCGTAGGTGATATGCAAATGAGCGGGTGGGGCCATGTTTCACTACTGAAGCTTTCCTAACAAGCCATAGTTTCTTGATGTCTGATGCAAACCAAGAGAGGCTCTGACAGAGCCAGACCCTGGGCCGGGGTGGCTCCCACACTGCCTCATTCTCTGCATTCTGTTCTCTGCCTCTGGCAGCAAAACAACTGCAGAAATTCCAGGCATCACATCCAGATCCCAAGTAGCAGAAAGAGCTCCTCTGACATGCAAGGACACTTTTCCCAGTATCCGCAGCAGTCATTGGCCAGAACTGGATCATAAGCCACAAACCAATACATAATCCTACCCACCAGCCAGTCACTGGTGACGGGAATGGGATTACCCCATGTGGCTGGCTTTGGTTGTTCAGGATTTACTTGCCGTCCATGGATTCCAGGAGCAGAAGGAGGGGCAAGAGGCTCTTTGTGTGGGCAGCTGGAAGTTTTGCTGCAAAAGGGTGGTTACATTTTTTAAGAATCAAATTGTTGAGGCATGAATTTGCATACAATGAACGGTATCCATTTAGAGTGTGAATTTCTGTGAGCTTACATTTATAGACTATAAAATGCAGATATAACCAGTCCCCCTCCCCCTATTTCCTCCTGCCTGGGTTGGCCAATTCATCCCAGCAGCTACTCATCTGCCTAGATTAGTTCACTTTTTGTTTTGTTTTTGTTTTGAGCTCTATGAACAGAGAATCCTCTACTCTGTGTTCTTTTGAATCTGGGTGCTTACATTTTAAAGGGGTGACACCTTCTGCCCGTCCAGCTGCCCCCCTACCCTAAGGATTGGGGTAACCTGCAGGTCCTTTGCCAGGAAGGCTTCTTCCTCTTTGAGGAGCTGCCAGTCCCTAATCTCCAGAAAGGCACCAAAATGTGACTCCCACACTGTGTCCCTGCTGGCTTTCTTCCATCCCTCCTGCAGGCCAGTCTGCTCTGCTGCTGGACTTCCCTCCTTAATGTTGGTGTCCTTCTCTATGTCCCCTCAGCTGGCGCAGATCCTGCCAACCGAAGAGAACTTCCTTCTGTGCTTCAGGCAGCATGTGGGCTCCAGTGCTGAGTTTATGGAGGTGAGATCAAGGCACTGCCTTCTTTCTGGGCATTGAGATCCTCAGTGTTCACAGCCAGGCCCACCCCTATGCCTGGGAATAGAATAGTCCCTCAGAGACGCTAAACCCCTCAGAGCTCTGCCACTCAAAGTGTGGTCCATGGCCCAACAGAATTATATTGTCATTTTATTTCCAGGTTATGCCCACTCGCGCACACATGTACACCTATGCATGTGCACATGTATGTGTGTGTTCAGGTGTCAGCAAGATGAGAAGTTTGAGTCAAAGACAATTGTGAGATGGTGTCTTAGTCACTTTTTCCTTGCTGTGACTCAATACCTGACATCCACAACTTAAAGGAGGGAAGATTTACTTTCGCTCGCGGTTTCAGAAGGTCTCAGTTCATTCCTGGGTGGTTAGAAGTGGTAGAAGCCCACGGCAGGCGTGTGAGCCTGAGGAGGAGCTACTCATGGCACGGCAGATAGGAAGCCAAGGGAGCAAGGAAGGGCGGAGACAGCATATACTCTTCCCACTCCTTTCCCAGTAATCCTCACTCCTGGGTCAAGTACAGTGTCCCACCCCTTCCAGGTCAAGCCTCACTGATCTGCCCCTTCCTGGTCACATGCCCAGTAATGTGTCACACAACTATAATCTACTACACACCCCTAATGCAGAGCACGCCTGTAGCGTACCCCTCCTTACCAGGTCCCACCCCTTAACAGCACGAGGTTCCATAGCTATTCCACAACATCCAAATGCATGAGGCTTCGGGGGACATTACAGATCTACACCATAACAGATGCTGTGTGTATCTCCCATTGACGATTGGTGGTGTACAGTTGCACATGACGTGGGACACCTCACAGGGAAGAAACCTGTTTCATTCAATTTTCCTCCAGGATATCCTACTCCTCAGTAACCTCCTTGTTCCTTGAAGTTAGAATTAAAAGGAGTAGACTTGGAAAGAGTGGACATAAGAGCCATCTGAAGCTGGAAGAGCCTGAAGATATAAGTTCCCAGTGTCCTCTGGGTTTGATCTTTGTCTGTGGTCTGGGCTTCAGTATCCTCCAACTTAAAATAGGCATTGCCCCCTTTGAAATAGAAATACCTTAATACCATCACATCCAGCTTTTTTCTCTCGCAGTACTAAAGATTGAACCCAGAGCCTTCACACTGAGCTTTATTTCCAGCCCCTCACCCTCATCCACCTTTTCAAAATTTTGAGACAGGCTCTTATTAAATTGCTAAGTTGTCCCGGCTGGGCTTGAACTTTCAATCCTCCTGCCTCAGCCTCCCGGAAGGCTGAGAATACAGACGTGTACCACCATAACTAGCTATATCCAACTTCTGCCATTATAAACTCAAATGTCTTTTGAGTAATACTCAATTTATAGATTGAGCCATAAAAATTTGCTATTTTACATGCAAAATTGAAAATGTTTATATGGTTCAATCAATTATATTACTAAACTGATGTCCAACAAACTACCAAGATACTTCTTGCTATTTTTCTGGATCTCTGAAGCTGGGGACATCCAGTGTGCATGTCCCCTGGAGTAAACCTCAGCCCACACCTATCACACAAACTGACCACTCTGCTACATGATGGCTGGCCTTCAGCATGACAGTAGCCACCACTGGCTGGGTTAAACCCATTTGCGGCCCCTGTTCATCCCTCTCCATGCTTCACTGCCTAGAGTCACTGCACAGCCAGCCCAGACCCACAGAGCCGAGACACAGCTAGCAGGGAGGAGGTGTCAGGAAGAACCAGTCCTCAGGGCAGAAGAATCATGTATTTTCAAGTGTGGCTTGCCTAAGCATCAGATATGGCTTTAATTTTGTGGTGTTTTAAAGGATTTTCTCTAGTTTTTCCAAGATTCCATAAGCTGGTAATTGACGTTTTGGATTCTGTTCTTGCTTTCTTGCCAGAATATTCTCATAATTTTTCAGTGTGCCACTCTCGCAAGTGTCCACTTTCCCGTCTACAGAAAAGAGGTTGCTGCATCAGATGCCTCCTGTCCCAGCAGGAGGTGGCTAAAGATTCTAATGCCCCTCGGTCTGGGAAGAGAGAGTAGGACAGCTTTAAAGGTGCAGAGAGACTCAGAGTTGCCCCCCTCTTTAAATTATTAGTGGCTGCTTTCTGAGTGGTTGACACAACTCCCTATTCTTACGCACCCTTATCCTTCCAAGCCCCATCATAACTTCAGAGCAAACACTCCCAGCAGCACCTCCTCGTTCCTGGGACCCCCACCCCCCTGCAGTAGCATTTCCTCCTGGGGTTACCCATTCAACCTGCTTTTATGTGCTGAAAACATGAAATGACCCCTCTGGAGCCCTGAAAGACTTGTGCCCTCAGACAGCTCTCATCCCACTGCTCAGCACAACATTTTAACTTCTAATTTTAGGACACCTTAGGACTTCTTAGAGATTTCACAAAGCCCAGGTCTCTTGAAGTCTTTTCCTTGAATAACAAGAAAATAAGGACACCCTGGTGGGCGGGCACAAAGTGAAGAGAAGTCGCACTTGAGAACCCAGAGCCAGTGCCACATTGGGGGGCGGGGGGGCGTGATTCAGGGTAGGGGTGCAAGGGAGGTCAGACCTGCCGGCAGGGTCTCTGGGAAAATAGGCTGCTAGAGCCTTTGCTCCGCAGAGGACTGGGGTCTCTTCCAGTTGTTTCCCTCTGAGGCAACGTGGAGAGTGTCTGCCTCATCTTTCAGTCAAGACTTAGCTCTGGGAAACTAAATTCTAATGCACAAAAAACCCTGCAGGTGGTTGGTGAAGTCATATTTGGAAACCTACATATATCTTTTAGTAACACTTTGAAGGTGGCTTTTCTGGACACAAGAAGACATATTATTATGGAACCCAAGGGTTTTTCTTTTTTTTCTTCTGGAGGAAAGACACTCACCTAATCAAATGCCATCTATCCAAGTTGTCTAGAGTATGTCTATTCTTTGCTGAGATTTGGTCATGTCTCATAACCCAAGGAAATCAGACCAAATGTCCTGATCACCAATATGCTATAAAAACCACACTGCTCTGTACGCTGATAGAGAAGAATAAATCATCTGTAAACTCTAATGCTCCTGTCAACACAAGGAGCATGGGAGAAGTTGGAGATAAAATTTAGGACAAGGATTAATGCTTCGAATCTCTGGGCACCAAGCATGCTAGTCTTAAATGGGCAGTTTGGAGTTGGGGGAAGGCGGGAAGAAAAGTCAAGAGAAAAAAACTCTGAAAAAAAACCCCTAAGAAATATAAGAAACAAAAATAGTTCAAGATCTCAGGGTCTCTGCCCAGATCCTTCCTGTGCTGTTCAATCCCTGCCATGGCATTGTCTCCACTAGATGGCTTGGGTAAAAGACTAAGATTTCCAAGCATTCATATACTAGACCATATGTTCTTAAGACATTGTGTTAGTGACCTAATGCTGTATAAGTAAAGCCCTCACAATTTAGTAGCCTGAGCCAACAAGTATTTATTATTTCAGAGTTTTTATGATTGGGAATTTGTGGGCAGCTTAGCTGGGTGACTGGCCAAGAGTCTCTCATGAGCTCATGGTCAGGTGCCAGCAGGGCTGCAGTCCTCCACAGCCTTGACTGAGGCTACATAAGGTGACATCGCCACCATGGCTCACTGAAATGGCTGTTGGTCAGAGGCCTCAGCTCCTCTGTGGCTGTTGGCTGGTGAAGGCTCTGTTACTTCCAACATGGACCTCTCTGCAGTGCTGTGTGAGTACCTCACAACATGGCAGATGACTTCCTCCAGAGTGAGAGATCCAAAAGCTAGCAAGGAGGAGGCTGCCATACCTACCTTTTATGACCTAGTCTCAGAAGTCACTCACTGTCCTATTTGCTACATCCTACTCATTAGAACTGAGTCACTAAGTCTAGTTCCCATTCAAAGAAGTTAGGTTCGACCTTTGGAAAGGAGGTGAAGAATTTGTGAACATCTTATAACATGACAACTGTTTTCTTGCTTCTGTGTAATGGTGGCTCCTGTCCCAACAAGCATAACCAAGAGGAAGGAGGTAGTCAGACCTAGGGCACCTGCTGAAACTGCCTCTCTTTATCAAATAAATGAAGACTGTAGATGCTGTGGTTACCAGGCTGTGTCCTTGACCCTCTTAGGGACCCAATGCGTGTACCAACTAATCAGGGGCCAGATCAGAGCTCACAACCAGGGTGAAATAGGGTCCAGGGAGGCATCTGATTGACCAAGAGTAGATCACATGTCTGCCTCTATAGATGGAATCAACTTCTCCTGAACCATATGAATTGGAAGTTGAAGACAGGTAGTTTTCTACTTAAAAGGAGAGGATACTGTTTTATCAAAAGGTAGGAGAGTAACTTTAGTAGTCTCAAAAAAAGTGATTACATAACCAATTTTTTTTCAACTTCAGATATGGCTTTCAAATGCATCATGATGGAGAAAGGTACAGCAAAGAGTAACCAAAGCCTGTTCCTGCTCCTTCCAGAGAGTTCTTCCCCTTTCCTCCAAGCCCCACTTAGGACAAAAAGTTTCCAGAACAGGAAAAGGACACCTTGTATACTATAACAAAACTAAAATCCATCACATCCTTGTTCTACACTTGGCAGAAGCTGCCTGGTTAGCACCTCAGAAAACAACAACCCTATTTACAAGATGGTCCAGAAAAGGATTCATGCATGGATCAAGTCAAAGTAGAAAGACTTTATCCAAACTTTCCTTCTTATCCATGTGACCTTGAACATGAAACTTACTTCCTTCTCTACAACAACTGGGCTAGATAATTTCCATATCCACAGCCTACTCTAATATTTTTGAATACCAAGATCCTGCCTGGACAATTAAAAAGAAAGGGCGGGCAGGGAGACACAGAGACCTTTGATATGTATTATGAATCGTTAACATTCCCTTTGCAGGCTTGGCGGAAGTATGACACAGACAGAAGTGGCTACATCGAAGCCAATGAGCTCAAGGTAGGATGGGCTTTACATAAAGTATGGAGGGCGTGGAGAATGAGACTGAGGCCAGAGTGGGTTTATGGAACCCACAGGGAGAGCAACATGGATTTGTCATCTGTTTAAGAGAACACAAGCCTGACACCTGAATGGTTGAACATGATCAGAGAAGCCCTGCAAAATCAATAACATGGATTTGCAGGGCCATAGATTTTAATCAAGCCACATTCTTCTGCACCCTTGTGCAGGCAATTCTAGAAGACTGGCCTTCAAGTTTACACATCCCCCCCAAATTCTTCTGGGCTACCAGTAGCACTGTGTACCACTGTGCCCTATGTAATGGATGCCCCCTCTTTTATGGGGCAAGTTATACCCAGGACTAAGACCTCCAAAGTCATTCCACATGTGCCAAGGGAACAGGCAACTGTGAGGGACATAAACTGTAGAACTTATGAACAACAATGACTAACTGAATCAAGCACATAAGTGAACGAAGGATCAAATGAGTGCATCACATTCCAAAGGGGCCTCTTGTGTTCCAGGGATTCCTGTCTGACCTGCTGAAGAAGGCCAACCGGCCATATGATGAGCCCAAGCTCCAGGAATACACCCAAACCATAGTGAGTGGACAGAAGCACCCCTCCTCCCCAGGGACAGGTCTTCGACCCCAAGACAGTGGGGTTCCAGTGTGAAGGGTCTTTTGCTTGCTGATTCTTCCTCATGCCCAGGTGAAATGACTCGCATAACAATTGGCACAAGGGATGTGAGATCATGGTCCCACACACCCTTCGGAGGTCCCCATTGAACTGACCCCTGGGCCAGTATGAGACATGAAGGGTGTCCATCTCTATGGCAGCCCTGCAGCTTCAGGAAAGGGTACCTGGAGGCAAAGGGCTTCTGCTGCTGGCCTGCTGTGCCCCAATCACCCTTCTCTGTGAGAGAGAAAAGGAGCAGGAACTGAGCCCTGCCATCTGCCCCAGTGGCTGATTTAGACCACATTGCTCCCTGGCCTCTAGGTGACCTTGGAGGAGGCATGAACACGCTCCACCTGCCTCCCTCCTCTCCTTTCCAAGGGGAGGGCAATGGCGGATCCAAGCCTCAGGTGAAGAAGTTCAAAGAAAATAACCCAACACCTCTTTCTGTCCCCAACAGCTGCGGATGTTTGACTTAAACGGGGATGGCAAACTGGGCCTCTCGGAGATGTCTCGGTAAGTGCCTGCTCTCATCCGTGTCCCTTTGAACAAGACTCCGGTGCCACCACCCCTATCACCAAGCCCAGCCAGTGGGAAGAGTGGCCTGTCCAAGTGTCAAGAAGCCCAACACAAAGCCAGGTGGAAACAGGAATGTTAACACCTCACCTTGTCCCTCTCCGTCTTTTTGAACGTCCCACCAGCTCGTGACTGTCAAGTGCTCAGAAATCAAAGCTCCTTTCCATAACCACAGACGCTGCCTCTGCATCTGCTGCTGTGGTGGTTCTTGCCTTGCTCTGTGCACTAATCTCTCCTGTTATGTTTTCTTCCCAGACTGTTGCCTGTACAGGAAAACTTCCTGCTTAAATTTCAGGTAAAAGAGCCACATTCATTATTTCAGCTCTGAACTTCAGCTTTCTGCCTTCTTGTACCCAAAAACCAACACACGTGCACACATAGGCAACACACACACACACGTGCACATTCTCTCAGTCACACTCTGGGCTTTTGCTTTCTTTAATACCTTGGTCCTTACAGGGTATGAAGCTGACCTCGGAGGAGTTCAATGCCATCTTCACGTTTTATGACAAGGTAAGAGGGAACGGTGGGGGGTGGAAAAGCAGGAAGCAGGAGGCCCCCTCACCCAGGGAGCCCTGACCGCATCTACTCAGCTTCACCCATCGAAGAAACCAGCTTTCCAGAGGGGCTTCTGGGCCATGTAGTTTCCCCCTGCATCATTTTGTGCTGTGAGATGCTGTACGTCACTCTCTTCTGTGGCCTGTGGAGCCCAGGGATGTGGTTCCTTATGAGTGCAGCAGAAGACAGGAGGAAGGGTTGTGTCATAGCTAGGGTGTCACGGTGGTGCCAAATCATGACGGTGCACTGGAGCCGGTTGTTCTTCTAGGACGCTGGGAGTGAGATGACCTCCTTGCCCACCTTCACCTCTCCCTTAGGTGTTGCTGCACACTGATTCCAAATTATATATATATATAAACAAAGTGTTGGAGATGGACTTTTTTTTCGTTATTGGAGACGGAACCTAAGCTCTTTGTACTGAACTCCATTCCTCGACGCCCTCTCCCTTTTGTTATTGTTTGAGATATGATCTTGCTAAGTCAGTAAGCTCCTAGGACTGACCTTAAACTTGCAAGCCTCTTGCCGCCACCTTCCAGAATGTTGAGGCAGACTTTAAATAGTTCCAGATGCAAGGGTTTGTTTAATTTTGTGTTTCTAAGGCCTCATTCCTATGAGTCTTTCATTCGTAAGCATTTGCACTGAACTGCCCACCCCTGCACCAATTGGTAAAGACAGAAGTAATGCACTATTATTCTGTTATCACACGGTCTGTACACCTCCATTTGCACAGTGATGGGAAGGTTAAGCCCTGAAAGCCGCTTGATGGGGGGGGGGGGGGGGGGGGGGGGGGGGGGGGGGCGGGGTAGAGGCCCGGTCAGGCTGGCTGGGGCTGGGGTCTCAGAGCTCTGAGCTGCCTGCTGTGCCACCAGGATGGAAGCGGCTACATTGATGAGAATGAGCTGGATGCCCTTCTGAAGGATCTGTACGAGAAGAACAAGAAGGTGAGCAAATGACCTGAGGGGTGGGGCGAGGTTCCAGGGGCAGAGAGGAGGAAGGTGACCACATCCTGCTCCCCTCTGATCTGCCCAAACAAGGCAAGTCTATGGCTTTAGTTTTTCTTTCTGGTTAACTAATTTTTTGTACTTAATTATGGTAATACACACATAAGAGATTTCCATCCACATCATTTTTAAGCATACAGCTCAGTAGTATTAATGCATTCACAATGTTCTGCCACCATCACCACCATCCACCTCCGGAACCCTACATTCTTGCAAAAACAAAACTCTGTACCAACTATACCATAACTCCCCATCCCCCATGCCTCATCTCCTGGAAAGCATGCTACTTTCTGCCTATATGAATTTATGACTGCAAACTTCCGAGAAGGGGAATCATAAAACTTCTTACTGACTGGCTTATTTCACTCAACATAATGTCCCCAAAGTTCATTTGTGTTGTAACATTGTCAGATTGTCCTTCCCTTGTAACACTGAGTAATACTGCTTTGAATATATGAACTGTGCTGTGTCTACTTGTTCCTCATCTGGGGACAACTGGGTGGCTACTACTTCCAGGCTACTGTGAATGCCGCTGTGCTGTGACGAGGCAGTGGCAATTCTGACACAACCCAACTTACAGAAGAATCAGTCATCTTACCAAAGGGAAAAAAAAAATTCCAACACGAAGAGGGACTTTGAAAGGCAGGAACGGGGAGAGGAGGGCTATACTTAATTGATTCTAAATGCAGAATGGAGCTGGGAAGAGCCTAGTTTAAGGCACTAGTGAAGAGTCTGTTCCTCTCAAAGAAAAGGCTGAGAGGTGACTTCCATACTTTGGCCTGGTGGTGTCTCTCAAGCATCCTACAGGGACCTCCAGGGTAGTCACATCAGTCCCCTAAATGAGACAACACTATGAGACCTGGCTTTTGCAGCTGTCTTCCTCCACCTCCTAGAAATTATCTACCACAGAACAAATAGTTTTGCTGCTTTCTTTAATTAGATGGCGAAATCTCCATAAGTCCTTGGGGTGTCTAACTGCTTTGGCTGTCAAACAGAGCTAAATTTAATGCTCAATTTCAGGAGGAAAAATTCACTGCAGCCTCTAAGTCCATCCATCTCTCCAAGTGCTTTCTGATCTTGTTTATTTTCATCTGAATACCACTCACCCTTCATTTCTTCTTACATTTCAAAAATTACATACAAGTGCTTTTAAGTAGAAAATGATAAGGAATAAAACACTTCCTAGGAAAAAAAGAAGTCCTCACCAGGTATTTTAACCAAGCAAACGTCCCTGGCACCTGCCCCAGGTGAAAATTACTTATGTGCTCTTATGTGTCCAAGAGATGTTGAGCACCATAACGGAAAATATCGTAAGTGTAACTGGATTAATGAGCTAGAATTAGTCTTTCCAAGGCCCCCGCCTGCCACCTGAGGTTGACAAACCCTGAAGGCACACCTAACTCTCATAATGATCTGAATTTCCTGGTCATTAACTCACTAGGCTCTTCATTAATAATAAGGATAATGCATCCAGCCACATAGGTTCCCCCCAGATGTGGAAACTAAGGCAAAGACTCAGGTGTTGAGATTTGGAAGCAACTCTGAAAGTTAGAGAATGGACTATTAATAAAGCTGTTTACCTGAGAGTCTTCCATCTGGACCAGACCCCAGATTCGGCACCTGGGGAATAAGAGACTGAATAGGTAGAAGAGAGCCAGAGAGCAGCATGACTAAATAACCACACCTGAGCTGGGGAAAGAACGACCACTTTTGGTAAACCCACACAGCGGATGGATGCAGCTCCACTTTGATGGCGCCTGCATGGACTGTGATAAGGTTGCTGGGCAGATGAGCACTGAAGGATCCTGAAGGAACTGGCTGACGAGATTGAATTTATATTTCTCAGTCCTCCTAAGGCTATGGCAACTTGGAAAAGCCTTTTTTTGTCTCTAGTGAGACTGCAAGAGAGGAAATAAGCAGCTACTCCCTCCAAGACACTAAACCTCTCACAGCAGCATTTCTCTACGGATGTTTCTCAAACTGGGAGCTGATGGGGGGGATCATTTTTGTTGTTGTTCCTATTTGAGTAAAAATTTTAAAAACTCAGGTACATCCCAGTGTTAGGAATTAGGTGACTTTCCAGGGACTGCCACTTTTCAGGGATGATGTCCCCCCAACCTGGAGATGCTTAGAAGGTGCCCTTGGGTTAGGCACCAGCACCAAACCTGGTCGGTAAATCAAGTAATATCCCTAAATATCAAGAAAAAAAAATGACCTTTGAGCACTGAGAAAGAGGAGTCTGAGAATGAGTGTGCCAGGTATATTTCAGGGCTATAGGGACTAAGGTTATCTGTGGGTTGTTCAGCCTTTATTGAATATCTTAGTTTCTATACCTCAGTTTTCTCATTAGTAAAATGGAGATTTTTTTAAAAAAGTATTTGCCAGTGTTTTCCATATGAAAGAATAAAGACAAGTAACATATGACATGAAGGAACATATACAATTATGTAAAATAACAAGCAGTATCCCAGCCCATCCCCCTTTTTGACTGTATTGTTCAAGGCGCTGTTTCAATTCCTTCCCCCAGTCAAATAGCGCTGTTTCAATTCCTTCCCCCAGTCAAATACCATTTACCTACAGGGGAAGCAGCTGAACCGCCTCACAAGGGTACTTTCCCCAAAGCAATGCAGCCAGTAGGTGAACGAGGATTTAAGGTCAGATCTGAGCCCAAAGCCCATGATTGGTGTCCCTTTGAGCTATTTACCCTGGGCTGAGAGGAAGGGCAGTCAGACATGCCTGTGAGCATGCAGGAGGGTGTCTTTGGGTGGGGTCTTCCACTGAGCCTGGACCTGCCCTTTCCTCCCATCTTCTAGGAAATGAACATCCAGCAGCTCACCAACTACAGAAAGAGTGTCATGTCCTTGGCGGAGGCGGGCAAGCTCTATCGGAAGGACCTGGAAATTGTACTCTGCAGCGAGCCTCCCATGTAGAAGGGAGACAAGATGCCTCCGCCTCTCCCAGATCCTCTCCCTGCTGCCCTGGCACTTCTCCCCACACCCAGAGATTATCCTCCCCCACCCCTGCAATTTGCTGATACCAGCCTGCCGAGCAGGAAAGGAGAGATGCAGGACAGGCAGCCTCTGGGCCTCCTTCAAGCCTGCCTCCAGCCAGCTCTGGCCAGGTACACAGCTTTGCCAGCCGTGGGTCACCAACTGCATGGAAGGAGGGTGGGGCGCAGATGGAGCTTCCTCGTCGTCCTCTTTGCTGTGATGCATGAGCTCATCCGCTGTATGATTTAGGCTTCTATGTCCCACATAGTGGACTCCTCCCTCTGGCTCCTCCCTGCCTCTGCCCCATGCCCCACCCACTCCCAACTTCCGGCTCCAGCCCACAACCTCGCTGCCGGTGTAGCTGTCTTCTCAGAGTTCCTGTTGCGCAGGGCACCCATCCTTTCCTTGCCTTCTTTACTCAGTATGCTCCTTTTCTCTTTGGGGTTCCTGTCTTCTTGTTTACCAAAGAAGAGTTTACAGTAATAAAGTAAAAACGTTCTACTGTGGAAGCTTCCCTGGTTGTCACTTCTCTGCAGCTAAGAAGAGCTCTCCTCATCAATGGAAGGGCCTTGTGTGGGGTAAGGAGGGCACAAAGTCCACCTAACTGGGATATGGAACCCCAAGACTCTATGGTTTTCCTTGCCTGTCCCATCATAAACCTGAGTCACTTCTTTGTACCCCCTTGTTTCTACATCCCAGGTTATAATAGCAGTCACCAGATCAGGGAAGAGTTCTGAAGGCCAGGGATTGTTCAAAACAGCCAACCTGGGGATCTTGCAGTCCTTTAAGAGTGGAACTGTGATCATTTCCACTAGATAGTCAAGGAAACCAAAGATTCTGTACAAAGGCTGAGTAACAAGCCCCACATCCCATGGCCAGTTGAGGACTGAGCTAGCACAGGAACCCAGCAGATTACATCCTCATTGTAAACCATGGCTTCCTTTTGAAGTAGGGACACCATTGGGGTGTGCCAATGGGGAGGCTAGGTGATCTCCACCAACTAGGAGGAACCTCCAGTCAGGTGTTCCAGACCACTGTTAGTAAAACTTTTCAAGGTGTAGATTACCTAGCAACCCCTGGTCAGATGCCCCTTGGCATAGGGCCAACTTGGCTTTGGCTCCACAGAGACGTGTTTGAGATCATAGTGACAAAACTGAATTTTTTTAAAAAAGCTCGTTTATTGTCTACAACTCTGGTCCTCAACTTGTTTGGCACCAGGAACCGGTTTATTGGAAGACAATTTTTCCACAGACTGGGTAGGGGATATGGTACCAACATCACCACTTGGGCTCCACCTCCATTTATCAGGCATTAGATTCTCATAGGAGCACACAACCTAAATACCTCACATGTACAGTTAATGATAGGTTTCATACTCCTGTAAGAATCTAACGCACAGGCTGATCTGAAGGGGTGGTGCTCAGGCAATTATGCAAGTGATGGGCAGCAGATGTAAATACAGATGAAGTTTTGTTCTCATTCACCCACCACTCACCTCTTGTGTGACCTGGTTCCTAACAGTTCATGGACAGATATCCATCCATGGTCTGGGAGTTGAGGACCCCGATCAATAATAATGCATTTTGACAACACTACCTCATTTAATCCCATGATGATCTATGAAATAGATAACTATTTTCAAATAAAGAAATTAAAACTCGAAGATAGTAGCTTGTTCAAGATGCCCATAACTGTTAAGTGGCAGAGCTAGGACTCAACTAGGGGCTGGTCTGACTCCAAAGTCACATGTGGAATTGCTCTTTGACTCGATATATCCAGCAACCCATCTGCAGAAATAGATGACCAGGGATCCTGGTCACCTGAATCAGATGTAACCCTCACTTCTTTCCCAGCCATACCTACTTCTGAGAGAATCCACCCTGTAAACAGCTTGAATGGTACAGCCCAGTGGGCCATCTGACATGTCTACGTCCTCATGGTAGATTGGCCAAGAGTGGGCATGTGATCCGCATTGGGCCTAGGAGAGTCTCCTGGCACACGAAGTTGAGGCCTGGGATGTCAGGCAGAAACCATGACACTGAAGCTGAGTGAAGTGATGGCTTTGAACTGGAGATGATGCTGTGGGAGCCAAATCCTGGATTTGCGTGCTGGGAAGAGCAGTCACCAACATCCAGAAAGAGCCAGTCAGATAATCATGGAGAAATATGAAGATGGAAACATAGATGGGAAACCCAAAGCCAGAAAAAAAGGGAAGAAAAGAGGAGAGGCAGGGGCAGGGAACCACCTGATAGCTTTCATCTAGGCTTCCCTCATCTTCAGCCAGTGTCCCCTAGATAATGAAAAGTAGCCCCCCGCAACTCTGTGCCCTCCAACACATGTACTGCTCTAGGCTTCAGATCAACACCTCCACCCAAGACAAGATGGGTGGGACTGAGATGGCTTGGCAATCTCCCAGCGAGCAGTACTGGATCCCTTCTACCCGGCTGTGGTTCTGGGACCCAGCTTGCTGGGGGTCCTTCTCCCAAGTATGCTCTACCTTCTGAGGAGGGGAAGCTCATGCCCTCAGGAAGATGGGATCTTTTTTAATGAGCCTCTTTGGTTAACTCTGAGTACAGGTAACCATCAGGACAAAGGTAGAGAGGGGCAGTCACATACTCCACCACAGTGCCATTGTCAGTGGGCTGAAGGTTCTCCTGTGTGAAGGACACCAAAAGAAGAAAACAGCTGAGGTGACAAGGAGCATGGGGGGCATTTGGCTCATTTTCACTGTTCCTTTCTCTCTCATAAAAGTAGTCCTTTGTTGTTGCCTACTCCTAAGCACCGTAGGAGCCACTGGGTAGATCTATCTGTTCCTTGAACTCCAAGCACCCTCTAGAGGAAAATCTTAGCCCAACTTCATCCTCTTGTAAGGCAGCATCCCAACTTTTCCATTCCATCTCAAATAAAATTTTGTAACCTGATACTAAAAATAAAGGACACAAAAGCCTGTTCAGACCCAGAGATGTCAGCCATAAAGACAACTCCAGGAACATTCAGAATCCACACAATTCCCTTTTAAAAGATTACTAAAAGCCAGGCACAAACCCACACAACTCTGCATTTTAGAGGGGAGCCCTACTCTCCTATGCTCACCCCAGCAGGAATGGCACAACTCTTCGGGCAGAAAGTTTCTCCAACACCTTTTAAAAAGTTATCAGCTACAATTGTTTTGGGGTATTCCTCCAAATACTTGCATTGGAAGCATAATTCCCGCTGTGGGACCCTGACTAAACTGAGGGATAATGGAAGGTAAAAGGCAGCTTAGACCCTGATAATCTCATCTGGAAACCGGCAGGAGTGGAGCCCCTCCCTCTTATCCCAGGGCCAGGATGGCCCACAGCTCAGGTTTCACTCTACTCAAACTCCTCCCCCTAGCCAGACCCTTACCAGAAATCACGTGATGGGGTTTCAAGAGATCCACCAAGCAAATTAGGTGACTTTCGGACCCCAAACTTCCTTCATTCATTAAATGACCCTTGCCCTGTTACCCTGGCTGACCCTCCTCCCTTCAACTGCTTATAAGCCTGGCCCTCATCTCCAACAAACGAGCTGTTAACACTGATTCAGACTCCCAGGTGCGATTCTGTCGTACTCACAGCCCCTTGAGACCCTGCTCCCCCAGACTTCGCTGATTTCTGATCACTGCTGGCCAATGGCAGCCAGGGACCCCAGAGACTCCGACAATTTCCAAAGTCATATATTTGGAAATGAAGTCTTTGAAACGTAATCAGGATTAGATGAGTCCTTAAGAGTAGGGCTTCCATGATGGCTTAAGTGCTGTATAAGACCCAAGTCAGCCCTCTTGCTCTGTCTTGCCATCTGAGGCCTTCCATCATGCCAGGAAGCAGCCAGAGGGCCTCACCAGGGGCAGTGCCAGCTCCTACACTCCCCAGCCTCCAGAACCATGAGTTACATAAACTTCCTTTTTTAAGAAATAAAATATCCAGCCTGTGGTATTCAATTATAGCAACAAAATAATGGACTAATGGCTTGGGTTTTTCCAGGCAACTCCATCACCTGCCTCAGCTTCGAACACAGGGCAGCAGCAACACAATTCCCACTGGGAAAGGCAAAGTGTGCAGGGGCTTCAGCTCTGCTGAGTAAGTGCTGCTGAGGAGAACAGTACTCAGAACCTTAGCTCTACAAGACAGAGTTAGTTGCAGCCTCTGCGTCGTAGCTACTTATTCACTCCTGGAACAGAACACCCCAAACCCACAATTTAAAGGAGAAAAGACTTTAGCTTACAGTTTCAGGTCTCTTGAAGTTCATTCATGGGTGACTGGTAACAGTGGAAGCACCTGGCAGAGGTCTAGTCAGAAAAAAACTATTCACCCCTCAGCAGACAGGAAGCCAAGTGAAAGCAGGAGCAAGTTTGTGTCTGCAGACTAAGGTGAAGGCCACAGATTTTCCCAGGAAAAGCCGTAACAATTGTTTTTTCTTCCTTCCTTTACCTAGTTCAAGCTGCCAGCCGGGCCGCCCACACCCAGGACCTCGCTTCCTGGCCCATATACCAATAACACACACCTGAAAGCTCTGCCTTGGCCCCTCCCAGTCTCAACAAATTGACACAATCCCTTCAGGTAAAACCTCAAGCCTCCGCTCCTTCCAGCCAGGCCTCACCTCCCAACAGCACATGATTCCAAATACACGAGGCTTTTGGGGGACGCTGCAGCAGCTGGGAAACGCTTCTCATTTCTTCTGACCCTCAGTGCGTTGGCAGGGAGGCAGGCATCAGTGTGCAGCAGTCTTCCGTGGAGTCCATGCGTCCTGAACCTTACTAAGGTCTATGCACTCTCAATAAGTAACAGAGCAAAACACTGCAAATTCTGTTATTGTGATGCTGCAGTCTTAGACCAATTCTTCCCTGCATCCCCATCCCAAGTGTCCTTACATGAGGCTCTTGGGGGACACTGCAGATCTAAACTCTAACACTCTGAAACCCAAGATCAAAGCAAGAATGTTCCTGAAGGCCCAGTCCACAAGATACCAGGTTCTTAGGAAGAACTTTAGAGGTCTTACACCACTCTGTCATTTTTCCAAGGAAAAGTGCTAATGACTCATGTTCCTAACAAGTACTTTCTACCATCATGTCACGTACGAAAGACAGCAAAAAGAGAAGGATGGGGGGATGGGACAGGTCTGGTTGGCACTGGAAAGGCATAGTTCTGGTCGTTCAGAAAAACACATGATCTTATGGAAGAACTCCTTTGGTGTGCTGCAGGGCCACTGAGTGTGTGGCCCACAAACCCCTTTTCAGGAGTGACAAGGAGAACTGTCACTTCCTCTAGGAAGCCCTTCCTGGCTGCCCAGTGTCTTGAGTTCTGAACCACTCCCATAGGCACTTCATACTCTCTCCATTGTCCTCACTGACTAGCAAATACTAGCTTCATTAAGCTTGCACTTGAAGGTGAAAGGCAGTAAACACATAAAAATATACGTAATGTCATGGGACCATGTCCTCTAAAGAAAAGATAACAATGGGAAGAGGATGAAAAAGAAAGGGCTGTTTGAAACTCCCTGAAAAGAGGACATGCAAGGAGAGCCATGCGGAAGAGAAGCCATACAGAGGAAACAGCAAGCGCAAAGTCCTGAGATGGAAAGGATCTTGGCAGCCTTAGAAGGAAGGTCACTGGCACAGCACCAGAATGAGGAATGGGGCTGAGGTGAGGAAACAGAAGAGGCCAAGCCATGTGGGACCTCGGAGGCGATGACAAAAAGGACTCTAGATTGCACGATGCATGCCAAGGGGATCCCTCAAGAAGGTAACATTGGAAAAGTGGCACAAGTTCAAGATCACCCTGGCTGTGTGGACACCAAATTACAGGAGACAACAGGAAAAGCCGAGGGTAAAGCTAGGGAGCCTGTGCACTCATGGAGCTGGGAAGGGCTGATGACTTGGGCCATGAAGTCAGAGGGCGGGTAATATTAAATGCCAGACTGTGAGTCTGTTTCTGAGATTGAATCAAAAGGGCTTGTTAGAGACTAGACAGATAACATGGGGAAAGATAGGTGCCAGAAAAGCAAGCTAGGCTGTTGGCATGAGTGACTAGGTGGCAATCCTTGAGCCAGGAAACCTGGGAGAGGAGCAGGTTTGGGCAGAGGTTTGAGAATTAGGATTCAGAACATGCTGTATGGTTTTTGGTGGCTGTGGATACCAACAGGAAGCACATAGCACCTTCGGATTAGAACAATCTAAAAGAGGGCCTGTTTACAGGAACTATTTACCACGACATTGTTGTTTCCCACCCACGTCCTCCTGAAGGATCAGGGGGGCTCCTGAAGTTGGCGCTATGTCTTTTGCGCAGGGGATGGATGCACGGGGGAACACAAGATGGTGTGGTACCCAGGGGCTGGCAGCAGCCTACAAGCTGATGACCATGGCAGCCATTTCCAGGGTGTTACCCGAGGGGGCTGGTACCCACATGTAGGACAGGGAACATGGAAGTGGGATAGAGGCTAAAGGGGAGAAGTCCAGGAGAAAATGATACCTCAGGTGCCTATGGCTGCTCAAATGTCCCTTCTGTGACTCAGGACCCCACTCTGTCCCCATGGGCAAACTTAAGGAGTAGGAGACTTGTTTCTACAAACATAGATTCTTAGCCATTTCACTATGACCTCAACCATTTTTGCCCTCTGGCCATCATAGATGAGGACCCTTCAAAACCATCTTTCTCATTGTATGCTCCTAATTGTTTTTAGTCTATAAATTCTCCTTTTTCCCCACATATGCTCTTTCTTGGATTGTAAAAGAAACCAGGTGATTTCCAAATCTTTAAATCCCCTTTTGTTGCCATAGAAACTAAGTGCCATGACCATTTGAAATCTCCGTGATTTACCCTCTAGCTGTCCATCATTGCTGTTACTACCACTGATAATTCTCTAAAGATTCCTTTTATGTCCCCACCTGCTATGGAGGAGAATCCATATTTCCCCTTTCCTCTGCCCTTTGCAAATAATGGATCAACCTAATCCCAGAATATCCAGGTTCTGCTTCCCAGGGCCAACTCCAGTGCCAATTACTAATTCAGTCCAGGTCCCAATAGAAAACAGATGGCACCTTCAAATTATATAATCCAAAGAGGATTTGTTCACAAAGGCCTTTTACAAACACATGGATAAAATGCAATAGACTCATAAAGGGCAGTGAATAACCAGAGATTAATACCAGTGGAGTTGCTGTTACTGCCTCAGACCCAAAGGAATGAGAAGAGTAAGAGGCGACCAAGATCCAAAGGGAAGAGTTATACAAGAAAACTCATACATTTGGTTCAAGCACACAGCTAACCCCAGATTAATTCTCATGATCTGAAAAAACACACAACCCTCCCTACTTGCACCTTTCAGGGTTCCATGTAGCCTAAAGGAGACCAGGATCCTATTAGTAGAATCCATGTGGGCCGGTCTCAGAGACAGAAAGCAAAGCAGGGAAGAGTGGAGGGCAAGAAAGAGGACAATAAAAGACATCGAGGTGGCACAAGCCAGTAATCACAGCACTTGAGTGGCTGAGGCTGGAGGATTGCTCTAAGTTCAAGTCTGGATACACAATGAATTCAGGATAAGCCTGGACTGCAGAGTAAGGCCTTGTTTCAAAAGACAAAAACAAAGACATCTAGAACTCAAAGATGTCAAAACAGGTACTGAACATAAGAACCTGCAGTTCTGGAAAAAGTTCATGTTAGAGATACAAATGTGTAAACAATACTGTGTGTGTGTGTGTGTGTGTGTGTGTGTGTGTGTGTGTGATGATGGAGTCATGTGACTATGATGAACTCACCCAGCAAATGACAGAAGTCTGAGAAATTAACTACAGGCCCTCCCACAGTTGAAGCTGTAGATGTGAACAGGGAGTGGCCAGTGCAATATTGACAAGAAAGATGTGGATTCCTGAAAGACAAGTGGGAAATGGGTCTCCAAAGGACAGGATCCAAAGTTTTCTTCCAATACTGCTGAGATAACTGAAGGTGGAGATTATAAGGACCATTGTTTCCCATCCACATCCTCCTGAAGGATCATGGGAGCTCCTGAAGGTGGGGGCTATGTCTTTCAAGTGGTGAATGGATACCAGAGTAAATGATAAATGAGCAACCTCACCATCTGGCATAGAGGGCAGGTGTTGGCCTGAGCCTGAGAGTTCGGAAACCCTTCAAGTTGGACTAATTACATTTCAAAGAATCCCGGAATATCAGTTTTTCTGAGTGTTACCACCTTTGTGTGAGTCAGGTCTTTGGGTGAAGAAAGTTCTCTTCTAACTTTCTCAGGCAGAAAGAAGAACCGGTGGACAGTGCTGGACTATCTCATCTCTCTGCAAGCTCTCCCAAGATGAGCTAAACTGGAATACTGACAGTATTCTTCCTGCCTCTTATTTCTGCTTTACTCTTATGACTTGTATATTCTCCAACCCCTGTGTTCCATAGAGCAGGAAACACATCCACTGCTGGCTCCATCTCCAGTGTCTAGACTACGCCAATACGTAGTAGATGCTCAATAAACAAGTGTTGAATGAACTGGCTCCAAATAAAATAGCAGTAACAGAATGTTCCTCTTCCCTTAGTCCCAGAATGCTGAAGAGGAGGAGCTGATTGGCCTACCTTGGATCATGTGTTTACCTCTGACCAATCAGCATGGACAGCAGGTGACAAAATCCTCATTAGAACCAAATGTGTAAGGTCAGGAGGGAAATTCCAAAGAAAAAATGGATGATTCCATTACCAGAGAAAGGAATTCCAACACCATGACAGTAATCACTCAACAAATCCCTTTATTTTTATGACTGAGCTGGCATATATATATATATATATATATATATATATATATATATATATATATATATATATTTGCACTATAATATTTTGACCTAAAAGGTGATTTTTTTTCTTTAGATTTCAAGAGAAATAACATTCTGACATGTCCCTGAAGCATACTGGGCCCTGGACAAGAAAGCCCTGAGAGCAAGTGGTTACCACCTTTCTAACAGGATCTGTTTAGGGGACCCACCTACACGCAGGAGGGGCTCCTATCATTTTGAAGGCATACTGGCTGGATATCATTCTATCCAAAACCAGGAAGAAGGATCTCTCAGTCTCACGCAAAGGTGGTAACACTCAGAAAAACTGATGTTCCAGGATTCTTGGAAATGTTATTAGTCCAACTTGAAGGGTTTCCCAACTTTCAAGCTCAGGCCAACATCCACCCTCTTTGCCAGATGGTGAGATCACTCATTTATCATTTACTCTGGTATCGATCCACTGCTCAATAGATACAGCTCCCACCTTCGGTAGTTCCCATGATCCTTCAGGAGGATGTAGATGGGAAACAATGGTCCTTACAATCTCAGCCTTCAAGGGTCTCTCAGTGGCCAATTCATAAAACTGCACTGGAAATAGTACCCTAACCCTAACTTGTGTGAGAAGCTGACCTACACCCACCCATCCCATGGCTAAAGCAGGAGAGAAGCTAATGCCCGAGGGCATAACCCAATGTGTCTAGTCTCCCCCGCATCTGCTCTTAGTTTCCATTCAGAGACCACAGTCTGCTGCTTGAACTTGGCCCCGAGCTCCCTTTCTCATTCATAGAACAGGGAGCTTAGAATGAATTGCATGGGAACACCAAAGCTCCTGGCACCTCATCAAGGAGGGTGTGTGAATGGCAAACACCACTAGCCATTAGAGAGAAAGCAAATTAAAACCAGAACAAGATCTCCCTGCCTACCAGTGAAAAATCAGGTATAATTTTCAAATGTTTTATTTCAGTTTACAAAAGCAGAGTCCACTAAATTGTTCATGTTTCAGGGAACTACAGAAGAGGTTTCCCACAGATAGACCCCCAAGTAGAACATTTTAAAGCAACACTAACACAAGTTTAAAGAAATAACAATGACAGTCCACACCAGTTCATGCTGCCTTATATAATCACATCTGTTTTACTGAATCGTGGATTAACAATCTGCTCTTATACGGTCAGTTTCTTAGGTCAGTGGTCCCTAGCCCAATACTTGTCAGTGGCTATTAGGAACAGACCAGGAAACACATTAGTGTTGGGCCAGCACGTGAAACTTGATCTATATTTACAATCCCAACACTCCATTACCATCTGAGCTCCACCTCCTGTCAGATCAGCTGGAGCATTATATTCCCATAGGAGCGTGATTCAACTGTGAACTGCACGTGTGAAGGATCAAGGCTGCATGCTTCTGTGAGAATCTAATGCTTGATGATCTGAGATGGAGCCACAGCAGTGGGGCTAGAGCCATCCTGCCACCTCCACCTCATCCATGGAAAGACTGTCCTCCATGAAAATTGGTTTCTGGTGCCAAAAGGGCCAAACCACCAGCTTAGGTGATGTTGGCTCAGAAGACAGTACCTACAACTCTGCTTCTTCAGAGTGAGACAGTTTGTGGTACTGGACACAGTCATTTATCATGAGGCTCTATGTCCCTTTTCAGCAAAGACACAAGATGCAGCCTGTAGTTCAGAACACAGCATTCAGGTAAACAGCAAAACAGTCAAAACTCTATTTAAAAACAAAGACCTCACAGCCAACATTAGCCAATCATATCAGGATGGAGGGAGGAATAAAAGTCTCCATTGTTATGTCCCAAGAGTAGAAAATATGGACAATGAGGGGTTCGACAAATCACCAGGGACTTCCCAGAAAACACTTAAGTTCTGAAATATTTAAACATTTATTAGTAACATTTTATCTGTACATGTATAACCTGGGGAAGGCCAAGAGTCTCTTCAGATCTGACAACTCTTCTCACACAGACCTTAGAATAAAAAAACACCATGCCAATGTGGTTATCCTAGGATCTCTCTTGCAGTCAGTTGAAAGAATGAATTATTACATTCCAGAGATCTCCCGGGAAATCCCAAAAATCACCGTAGGTGTGATCTTTTCTATCTCTTGAGACGGAAGGAAAGGCCTGAAGAGTTGCCAGAGGAGACTCGGACACTGGATTAATACGTAGCCAGAATGTTTGAGACACAAGCCTCGGTTACCCATTTAGTTTATCAGAAAACATTTAGAAGTAAGCAAACCTGAGTGCTGGCAATAGGTGTTCATGTAAAAACTTGCACATAAAATGAAGTTCATAGCATTGCTCATCATGGCAAGAAGTGAAAACAATACAAACACCTGCTCACTGATAGACAAACACACTGTGATACAGCCATACAGCCAAACACTACTCGGCCATCATTAAGTACTGGTGTGAGCAATAGTGGGCATGTACCTTGAAACCATGGCACCAGGTGGGAGAGGCCGGGCATAAGAGTCTACACCACACAATACCATTTACACAAAATGGCCGTAATAGGCAAATGCATAGACAGAGAGAGAGATTAGATGTTGCCATGAGTTAGGGATAAGAGTATGAAACTTCATTTTGAAAAAATGTTTTGGAATTAAAATTGGAGAGCAGTAATGTTTGCACAGACTGATAATATACTAAAACTCTTTGACATGCATTCTTTAAAAAGCCCAATAATCTCTCCATCTTTTAAAAGATGTTCATGAAAAGACAGCTTGCAAAATAAACAGAACTATATATTTATAGTTCTATACATATAGTTTGTTTAAACATGAGGAATTTTTATTCTTTGCATTTGAAAATAATTTATTCAAGGACAGGGCAAGTTCAAAATAAAACACCCAAAAGTATTCTGGTAAGACACAGAATCTCTGCTATCCAGGATAACCTTCTCGTGTGCTAGGCAACAGCATTCGTCAGTAACTAAGGAGGCAAGCCACAACATGAGCAGAGTTTGCTACAGTCTAATATATTTTATATATACATTTCTTGACACATTCACTTCCTGAGTTTTGTCCTTAGTGATGACCTTTCACACCATGGAACAAATGAATGATTAAAACAAGGGGTCTGTAAGGTAAAGACTATTTTCCTTTTATCACAAAAATGTCGTTTATGTTAACATGTAGTATTTGTGTTGCTATTTTCAAATCAATCAGTTAGTATTTTTAAGCACTTCCACATTAACTTTAACTACAGCAAATATCAATAGGTTTATCCCACATAAACAAAAGCTCCTTGAGTAATCACCCCATGGGTTTTAAACTCCTAGTGGGAAGGGTATAAATTAAAACATAGCGTTGAGTGCAGAAGAAAAGAAGATAAGAAATAGTAAAATTACACCATCTATGTAAATTCAAAGTGCCCCTACACAAAAAATGTTCTTTGTTACAGCAATAAAGAAAGGTATCCAGGGACATACCTGGAGAGTTGCTTACAGTAGGCAGATGAGGGGAGGCCCAGGAGCGAGGAATATCAGTAGGATTCCAGAGAGAGAGGGAGACACCTCACAGAGCCCACTGACAACAATTACCATGAACCATGTGCCTGATCCAACCTTTCACACTAGAATTTCTATTCCCTCCTCCCAAGAAGACTCCCATTAGTCCCCTACCTCAGGACAAACTTGGCACCAATATTGTACAAGAGTCACTCTCCTCAGCTCCCAGAAGCTCACTTTCAAGCAGAGGCTTCATCCTGAAGGGTTTTCTTCAGCAAACCCACACAAAGTCAAGAGCTGGGAAGGCCGGCCATGGGGTTGGTGGGTGCACAGCACCCAGGCTGGAGGAGCTAGGTGGGGTTGGGGAGCTCGCCTTAGTCACTGTGGTATACAGGGGTTCTTTACAGGCCACCTACAGTGACCAAAGGATTTGCTCCACAGGAGGGGACAGGGTGGCAAGCATTATTAGTGATGAAGAAATAGAAAGTAACAGAAGTGTCTGGCAAGACCCGCGACAACTTCATGATATCCAGTAGACATTTTGAAAGTAGGCATTGGGATAGAAGAGCCACAGAGGAAGAGATCAGAGGGAACTGAGACTTGTCAGGGACACACACACACACACACACACACACTGCAGGAATAGAGGGTAGAAGTTGAGAGACATAAGTTTATCCAAAAGTACAGTCATCCACTCAGGCAGAGCCACAAGGCCAAAACTTGCTAATGATATCCCCAAGGGCCTGTGCTCCATCGCTTTCAACCCAGCAGCGGACGGGTCTGTTACCAGCATCCAAGGATGGAACCACTTCTGCTTTACCAGCACCCTGACAGGAAACCGGCTGCTTGTCAGAGAGATGCACTCCACTATCACTCTTCTCTGTGTGAACCTGTTCACCTTTTGGCAAATTTTTTTGAGCATTGCTACAGACCATGTACTCTGGGCTCGTACCCTGAGGGTCAGGAGATTCCACCCCATGGAGTTCCATGTGCCAGTCAACAAGATCATCAGTGTGCCAACATCCTTGCCTTCTGCAATTCTCTACAGATGCCCAACCGTGGTCTTGAGCATCCCCTTTGTCAGACAGCCCCTTTGTCTTTCCCTCCTGCTGCCTCCATTCTCTTCATAATTCTAGTCTCGTTGACAGCTCTCCTCTGCCCCTCACCTCACAACCCTCCAGAATCTCTTATGGGCACACAACCTTTCTGAACCCACACCTCTTCAGAACCGGGTAAATGATTTTTAGGGCCCAGTGTTTAAAAGGAGACACGGGAGTTCCCTTCCAAAAATTATTAAGAATTTGAAGCCAGCAATTACAGAGCACTAAATCAAGCCTAGGACCATATTTGACTGATAGGTTGCAGGTGCCAGGGTCCTGAAGCCAGTCCTGGCCTTCTGAAATGTGGGTAGAAAAACAAGCCTGTGGAGAGCTCATCTCCAAGGCTGATCAGGCCCAATGTCTGCTTGCACCAGCCAGCTTCTTGTCAGCTCATCCCAAGCAAGGGACAGACTCTCATCATAAACTGCTCCAAAAGCAACTTAGAATCTCACCGATACTCCTTCAAGGCAATTTCGAAAATTTACCAGAACAGAAACTTCAAACTAAAGGCTTCTGAAAACTAATTTTTAAAACCAAAGTTTTGAGGAGTCCTTCCTGACACCAAATTTTGCTCCAAATTGCAAAAACCCACACCTGGGTTCACTGCAGCTGGGGAGACCGGAAGCTTGCTAATGGGATGGAGACTATGGGACAAGTCCCCCAGGGCTACCGTAAGACAGAAATGAAAAACCAAAGGCATATGAGCTACTCCCAAAGAGGTAGCCTAGGTGAGAGACTATCTCAGCCAGTAACCTCTGTAAGTCCCAAAGGCTGAGGCCACTGATAACTCCCCACTTCACTAAAAATCACAAAAGTCCGGAGACACTCCTCAGAAGATGGGAGAATGCATTCAGACAGTACACTGAGAACCACAGCCTAGTTTGTAATTACAGACCCAAAGAACCACAGGCAAGAACATAGAAGGGAAATAAATGGTTCAACAGGCCACAGGTCAAGCAGCCTGCAGCATTAACCTGCCACCCGGGGCTTCCCTCAGCCAATGAAAGACTGGATCAGGGGGTGAACCTCTACCTCCTGTGTCACTTACCGTTGCTCATGCCACCCCACACGGACACATTGCCCCAGCATCCAATGCATCACAGAGCAGAGAGCTAGCAGATAAATCTTAGGATAACAAACTATGAAACCTGATAAGTCAGATCATGATCCTAGGACAAAGTATTGTCCACTGTGCTCCAAAAGAGGTAGCCACTTTTTCTTCCTGATGGAGGAACACAACAACTCCCTGCCATCGCAGGGAGAAGAGAGGCCCACGGCCAAGAGAAGCCACCCACAGGCCTTCAGCAGGCCATCAGCAGCCACCCATGGCTCTGGGACTCAAATAGGGTCAGCAAGAGAAAGAGTGGCTTGAAAAAGACACAGCCTTTCCATCCCAAGTCAGCTGAGCAGCAGCTGGATGAGCAAATGAGGCAGGGAGGGAGGCCCCAGGTATTTCTGCAGGAGTCATTTTTGCCTGGAAAATGCAAGCAAGACCACGGGGCCTCAGTGTTGGCCCCTGGCAGCAAGCTGTACTGGTGACCTGGGAGGATGAAGAAATAATGCTACTTCAAAAAGTGAAGATGAAGCAAGATCAATTCCAAAACCTGAAGAAAACTGAGAGACATGGGTCCTATAAAATTCACAATTCCATTCTCAACAAACATGTACAGGAACTCTCCTTCACAGCAAGTCTCAGAGCGCTTGCTAAAAAGATGCTGAAAACTCCCAACTCAAAGAACCTTGTAGGACAAACACACGAGAGACTCTTCAACAACCTGGTGCCCGAAAAGCACCCCTCAGCAGCAGCACCCACCAGGGATTTCCTGAACATGTCCTGGACCACCGCAGAGTTCTTCTGGCCAACCCCCCCCTCCCGAGCCAGGACACCTCCCAGAGTTCCCCCACATGGCCCACCTGTGGGGTCTTCCTCTTTCTGCTGGAGGATCCCCATCACGCCTGAAAGCCCAACACAACTCCTAAGGTCATCTGAGTTGTGGCTCACCCCTCCTACCTGCCACAGCAGGTGGCCCATCAAAGAGGGCAAAAAAACCCAAAAACAAACAAACAAACAAAACCTGCTCCTCTAAAGAACTAACCGTCACAGGCTGCCCATCATTTCTTTGATTTCTGTAATCAGCAAAGATCAAGATGGCCACTGTGCTGGCAGAAAACGCCCTGCGGCCAGGAAGACTTCCTGTGCCTCCCCTTCCTGCCACCTGCCATTACCCTCGAGAAAACACAATCTATGCTTTCCTAAATAAGAACTTCCGTTTGCCCAAGAAAACACATTTTGTGAGAGACCACAATCTCAGGTTTGAGATTTTTTTTTTTTAAATTGTGTTTTTACCAATATAAAGACCATCCTTTAACAACCATTTCCTTTAACCTCCAACAGTGAGCTCTCCCGATGAGGGTGCCAGCCTAGATGGACAGTGCCTGCTGAGGAAGTCCTACACCTTGTGTGACCACCTGAGGTCTCTCCTCACATTGTACCTGTGCTTCGCTGAAACTCTTTACATCTAGAGTTAAGCACCAAAGTGGAGTCAGTGAGGTTTCTAGAGAGAAGGGCAATCTGAAGATCTGAGGTCAATCCAAACAATAGCTTTCTGAAGTCCTCAGCACCTGTCCTTGGCACTTTTAAGCAAAAATTGTGAGTCCAGGGCCCCACCAGAAGAGAGAAGGATGCTCTCTTATGCTGCCTGTGGACATGGCAAGCACACAGTATGACAGTTTGCACCACAATAACCCTCTGCACAGTGTGTCCAGTTTTAAAAGATGTATTCCCAGAGGTGTCATTTACAACGAATTCCAAACCCGATAATCCTGGCTCTGTGGATACCTTGTTCAGAGACGAAACCAGAATGTCCAATATGCACATATCAGTGATAAACTACAATACCCAGTTAGTCGGTCATTGTACAGCCAGGCCCATGTTAACAGTCACATTTATACTCAATAGAGAGCCTCTTAATTGCCTGCAAAGAAGCCAGAAGCACTCTTGCAGTGCAGAGACTTACCCAACTAGAGACATTTTAGCATGTGCTAATTTGTTGTGACACGACCATGGTATGGCCAGCATCAAGTTCACAGCATCAGCTGTGTAAATGATGACCCAGGTGCACACAATCAAAAAGGTGGCTGCTGTGACCATGCTCAATGTTGATGCACACCTCTATCTAGAGCTTGATTCTGTGCTGATTTTTACATGTAGTGTACCTGACCAACCCAAGGCAAAAACTCATACCTGGTTCCTTTGTGCAAAGACCCCAAAGAGCTTCCCACTGCACCAGCATCATTGCCAAAGCTTGCTTCCACTGCCCTGTCCCTTCTATCAGAGGCAAGCCCAACAATGAAGAACGCTGGGCTGCAAACTCCTAGCTGGAGGGCTGCCCTAGAGCAAGGTCCAGGAGCCATTCAGAAAATATAGCTCCCCAGGTATTTGATTCTGGCCAGCAACACTTCCTGGGTTGAATTTACTGGGGAGATGTTAGAGCCAGTATGTAAGAAGTAAAAAAAAAAAAAAAAAAAAAGGCAGACACTGGTTCACTGGTTCATTTTGGGAAAGACAATTAAACATAACAAAAAAGTGTCAAAAGCTCCATCTCAACCAAAGGCCCCAGTAGGAAGACCTCAAATGGAGGGTGCTCAGCACTCTCCCCCACACCAATGCTCCCCCCACCCCAGCGCATTTAGACCGCAATTTAAATTGCAGGACCCTTAAATATTTCCACCCAACTAGAGGTGGTAGAGACTCTAATAGAGACTGAAAAGGAAAACAGCATAAACACTTCTGTAGAGACTGAGTCTTAGGGTCCTTCTCCATCATCTCTCTGAATGAGGTCCCATCAACTCTTGGATCTATTGTTAAATGAAAATGTATTCACCAGCAAAAGAAGACTGCCTCAAGATAGACTGCTAGGAAAGGCAAGAGTCACTGAGGGGCAAGGTAAGGGTAAGAGGGAGAAAAGGTCAAAATTGATACAGATGGACACTATTTCTCCAAGCTGTATGTTATCAATGTGTTATTGAATCTTTAGTTCATGCATATGCAAATTAAAAATACATAAATATTCTGACACCTGGGGAGAAAAAAGACTGCCTTAAGACCTTATTTGCACAAGTGGAACAGAACTGAGGATGCAGAGACAAACCCAAATGCCCTCAAATACTTAATCTTTGATAAAGGAGCCAAAAGCATACACTGGAAAAGCACAGCCTCTTCAACAAATGGTGCTGAGAAAACTGGACATCCACATGCAGAAGAATGAATCTAGACACACACCTGCCACCATGCACCATAATCAAATCAAAGTGGATCAAAGCCCTAGATATTAAAACTGAGACACTGAACCTTCTGGAAGACAAATTAGGCAAATATCTAAAAGATATAGGTGTAGGCAAAGGCTTTCTTAATAAGACACAAAAGCAAAAGAAATAGCCCCCAGAATTAACAAATGGGATCATGTCAAATTAAAAAGATTCTGCACGACAAAGGAAATTATCAACAGTGTAAAAAGAGAACCAACAGACTGGGAAAAAATATTCACCACCAATACCTCAGATAGGAGGCTCATAACCAGAGTATACAGGGAACTGAAGAAAAAGAAGCCCTCAAAATCAAAGACCCTACTGAAAAATGGGCAAAAAAAAAAATGAATAGGTTGTTCTCAGATGAAGAAGTTCCAATGGTCAATAAATACATGAAATGATGTTCAACATCCTTAGCCATAAGAGAAATGCAAATCAAAACATCACTAAGATATCATCAAACTCCAGAGAGAATGGCATATATCAAGAACACAAATCGCAATCAATGCTGGCGAGCCTGTGGAAAAAAGGAACTCCCCTGCACTGCTGGTGGGAATGTAAATTGGTATAACCACTACGAAAAGCAGTATGGAATTTTCTCAATAGACTGGAAATAAATATTTCCTTCAATTCATTGGTACCTCTTCTGGGAATATTCCCCAAAGAGTTAAAAACAACACATAATAGAGATACCTATAAACCCATGTTCAGAGCAGCACAACTAACAATAGCTAAAATTTGGAAGACACCTAAATACTCATCAACAGACCAATAAATACGTAAATTGTGGTATTTATACACAGTTTATATACTACTCATCTATAAAGACAGATAGGTTAGAGGTTTTTGAAGGTAAATGGAGGCAACTGGAGACCATCATGCTTAGTAAACTGGGTCAGAAGCAGAAGGTAAAATATCAAATGGTTTCTCTGATATGAGAAACATAGATCACAATTACTTCATAGAACTTAATGTGGGGAATAATGGGAATTGGAAGGGACGGGAAGTCGAAAAGAGAGAACAGAAGGATTTGTAACTTTGCAACAACATGTATGTGCACAAAATACTCAAGATCAATGCAAACTTTATGTATTACACTTACATATATCAATAAAATGGGGGGGGGGGGGAAGAGATCTTATTCCCCATGGGATTCACTGCTTGTTTTTCTTACAGATCATATTTTACCCAACAGTAAGTGTCTGCAAAATTTGCACTGCTATTGATGCTGTAAGAAACATTTTGCGTAACAAATATAAGAAGTAAGTTCCAGGTGCTGTGGCTACAGAAGTACTGATGGCATGTGCAGGGGCAAGGCCAGGGGTGCTGCCAATCACCCTACAATGCATAGGATAACCCTCTAAAAAAAATATTGTATGTCCCCAGATGTCAACAATGGCCAGGCTGAGCAATTCTGGCCTAGAAGACAGGCATTTGAGACCCCCTGGGCTTCTAACCTTCAGCTATTGCCCCCTGAGCATCTTGATTAACTGCACAGTTTATCCTTAGGGGGGGAAGTGCATATATGATAATCATACACATATGGCGAGATTCCCAGACTGGGGAGTTCACCAAGGCCTCATGCCCCCTCATCAACACCGCCCAGCCTCAGAAACTCAAAGACACTGACGGCAAGTGCTGTTTTAAAGCAGTATTCCAACTGCTGAGGGTTTTTTTTTTTTTCTTGTCTTTGTAAATAGAAGGAACCATGTTCAAAAAACCTGTTTGCCCACATTCATTTAAATCTTCCAATCATACAATGCAGTTGGGACTAATATGACTACCAGGCAACAGAGAAGATGAGTATAGAGACGTCAGACTACCTTGCCAGTATGATACAGCTACCAAGTGACAAGGCCAGGGGAACAGCCCCAGCACTCCAGGTTCAAAGAAAATTCCTGGCGTCTGCAGCAGGCCCTGGGCCACCCAAGGAAGGATCTGACTCCAGCTGGCCTTCTGCTGTTGTTCACACAGAGGCTGAACACAGAGACGTCATCAACAATCTCATCAGCCAGTGCTCACCCTCCACCACCCCTGCTGTAGCTGCTCCTTGAAGCAGATACATACACAGAGGCTAGCCTGACTCCAGCATGGATAGCGCCAGGCTAGAGAAGCAGCAGCACCCTTCACATACCCTGGATGCCCTGTTTTCCAGAAACTGAATCTCTCACAGATGCCAGTGTCTGCAAGTGCAGCTCTGGAAGGAGGCCTCAGACTCCCTGCTCCAGTCCTCTCCTCTCCAGCCACACTCACCAGTGAGTAAGAGCAGTACACTGGAGGCTGACTCATGGCCCGAGCAAATCCACTCCACATGCCCTGTGTGTTCACCATTTGCAACCAACTTGCCCACTCAGTCTCCCAGGTCCTACTCGGTGCCCCTCAGAAGCCAGCTATCTGCCATCATTTGAAACAAATGAAATGGAATAGTGACTCGCCAAGGTTTCCGTAGTCTTCGTCTATCAAGCCTCTTGTCTTTGCTGTCCCCTCGATCTCTCCCTGCTTTCATTTCATGGCAAGTGGCTTCTGAGGCTGGGCAGGTTAGAGGTCATGCAGGAGCCAGCCTTACCACCATCCTACCTGGCTGGTGAAAAACACCCAGCATGATGCCACCGCAGGCCTGTGACAATCAAAAACTGCATTCAACTCAATTGTTGTGCTTAGAGGCAATTTTTTTTGTATAGTTTGCAAATACATGTGTTCAAATCTAACATTTTTTGCTTCAGCTAAATTTAACAAATTTCACTCACTAACCAGACCAATTTTTTAAATGAGTAAAACCTCTTTGTAAAACTAAGGTCCCCTCACGCAAGCCTGCTGTTCCTTTCAGCCCCCTCCCTCCCAGACAAGCCACATCTTGTGCCTGAATGCATCACTTCTCTGTTATGGGACAGGCAGATCACCAGAACTAACGGGTCATGCTGCCTAGTGTCTTTTGACAACTAACAGAAAAGGTGCCTGGATCCTCTCCTGGCATCTCTTAGGAGATCCCAGTGCCTTTCCTGGACTGATGCCTCATCCCTACTGTTGTGTATGGGTGGCTTTTGGGGAAGGAGATGAGAAATGCCCAGCTCTAAGGGTAATATGAGCTCCAGCCCCTACACATTGGCCCAACTGCCCCACTGCCTGGACAGCAGCACTGACACCCAGGATGATTTGGATTGCTCTGCAACTTAGAACAAGCCAGCAGAGATGAGCCCCACCCTTTGATGGAAGTATTTCAAGATCACACGCAGCTGGCTGCTGTGCTTGGGGACGCATGCCTGTAATTCCAGCACTGGGGAATTGTTAGTTTAACTCCAGCCTGGACAACTTAGCAATTTAATTCAGCAAGATCCTATTCTTAAGAAATAAAAAATTGAACCAAAGATGTAGTTCAGTGCAAGTGGTATTGGTTCAATCCTCAGTACCACAAAGAAAAAAAAACACACCCAGGTGGAGGTGAGATAGGAATTAGACCTGTGACCTCCTCTCAGACTACTTTGTGTCTTCAGAACTTTCTTACACCATCTCGCAGAGACTGGGTTGTGCAGTGGTGGCAGGGCAGGTCTCCTTGCCCCTGCACCCTGCAGTTCCATGAGAGTGGACATGGGTGATGGCCATTCCACCAGGGAGGGCCAACAGCTCACGCCCCAGACGGAAGGGATTTGGAAACCTGATTTGCAGAAGAGCCAAGTGAGGCCAATGTGTCCCCCTGCTGGCTAACTGTGGAACAACACAAACCTTAGTCTGCATCTGAGACTTCCATGTATCCTGCTCAGAAGGACTTGGTTGGGTTCAAGGTCTACCACCTCCTTCCTCTCTACCACTCTGTTGACAGAGAAATCATGCCTGTCACTTACAAGGTGCTCTTGCCCTCTGGCTTCAGCCTCAAATGTATCTACTTAGCCTTGCCTATCAGTGGCTTTCTGCCTGCTGGCCCCTAGGACCCTAAGGACCAGAAATTCTGATCCCCATAAAGTCTCTCAAGGGAAGCAGGTGACCAAAGAGTCAGTAAGGCAAAAGTTTTATCCAGATGAGCACAGCAGGCTGGGCTGGGGCGATAGGATCAAACACCAAGGAAATATCTATCGGAGGGGCTCTAGTGGTAGGTAGACACAGTGTTTGAGCTTAACCCAGAAAAGGAAACAGAAGAAAATGTGGAAGAAGGAGAAAAGGCATTTCTGAGGGCAGGAAGACACGCCAATGTGCCTCCTCTCCTTGTCCCAGCTGCTTCCTCTCTGTTTCCTTCCTAGGTTACTATGAGTCACAAGCCTGCTCCACCCTGAGAACTTACCCATCGCCCCTACAGACCTCCCTCCCTGGCCAGGCCCACGTCTGGTGGGGCAGATTCACATGATGCCTCCAGCACTCACACCCTGACCCTGCCAATGAACACTTGGTTTTCTGAATCCCGCACAAGCCTGTCCACAGTCAAGAAACTTCAGAATTCAACATGAGGAAAATACCCCTCATGAACCAGCAGTAGGAGATTCAGCAGAGTCTAAACCACTCATTGCCCCAAGACAGAATAATCATTCAAGGGAAAAAGAAAAAGTGAGAGAGGTTGTACCTGGAGAAGTTTCTCAAGGGGCTCAGGGAGGAAGCAGAGCAGGTCACCACATTCCATTACAGCAGGAGGTGCTGGGAAGAAGGGCTAGGCACTCCCTAAGGAATGGCATTAAAAGAAAAGAGGGACTAGGTGTATGTGACCCAGGCCTGTGATCTTAGTACTCTGGGAGGCTGGGGCAGGAGGATCACAAGTTCCAGACCAAAGTAACTTAACAGGTTAGCAAAACCCTGTCTCAAACAATAAAGAAGGCTGGGGATGTGGCTCAGAGCAAATGCTCTGGGTTCAATCCTCAGTACTGAAGAAAAAAAGAAAAGGAAAAGGAGAGGGAGAGAGAGAGAGAGAGAGAGAGAGAGAGAGAGAGAGAGAGAGAGAGAGAGAGAGAGAGATAACAGACTTAAGAGCAAAGGTGTGGCGCAGGAAGCTCAAGACAGCCCGCAGACCAGTACGTGGCAGGTGTGATCAAGTGGGAGGGTTGGGGTGACCAGACAACGTTGGGATCAAGATTGCGAAGAGGACAGGGGCTTATAGAGACTCCCAGCGCAAAACTGTCTGCAATCAGCTGGCTTTGGGGTGGGGGAGCACTGGCCCTGCGGCTTCTGGGGAATGCTTTAGTTCTGGATGAGGACCCTCCCCTCTGAGCTCACCTTCCTGCCCTCAGGGCTGGTCTCTGGCTCTTGGAACAGATGTCCTCCTCCCCATGGTGAGCTAGCAAGCAGCGTCCAGCTGACATCAGGAGCCAAGGCGCCTCCCACAGCCAGGTCCAGAGGATGCGTGCACTCATGCTTCAGGGAAAGGGGAGCTGGAATGGAGAATGAGGTGGGTCCCAAGGCTACATCTCCACGCTGAATCTCCCAGGGTCCTGCTAACGGGACCTTTCAGAAAGCTCTTTCTTCTCAAGTCTCCACGGCCTCAGCCATGCAGTGCCAGTCTATACTGGCTTGTCTTTCTTGTGGCTTTAATATGAAAGGCTTTCAGAATTGGAACACAGACAGAATTAGCCCTGGCCAGTGCAGGCAGGGGTTCTGGGGTAGCCCTGGCTCAGCTGTCTCAGCTGCTCGACCAGAGCCTCTACTTGCCTACAACTTCCCAGTACCTATGCATTTGGGCCACCTCCAGGACCCTGGGACTGAGGCCCTTGTTTAAGTGATTATATTCCGTACCAGCGCAGAGGAGGAGCTCAACCACGGCAGGGTGGGTCCTTGGTCCGAGGGAACCCCTGTTTACCATTGACAGGCCTATTATTTCCTTTATTGTATTGACATTTCTGTCTCTAATGGGAAATTCACTCGAGTTTGAAATCTGACAGTGAGTGCACATGATGACCACAGGGAGTAGTAGATACAAACACTTCACCTGAAAACAACTAATGTCTTAAACTGTCTACAAATTCTGATTTAAAGGGTCCAAGGCTCAATGCTAACAGTAAGCTTCTTACAATCTCCCCTGAAAGGCCTTTGGTTTAAAAATATAGAAGGAAGTGTAGGGGCAAAGCAGCTCCCTCTGCTACTGTTCTAGTGCTCAGCTCAGGCTGGACCACGAGAACCATGGGGCTAGACCTCTCTAAGGCCTGGTTCACTATGACCAGCATAAAGGTCTGAGATGGGAGCAAACTCTCAGACTCACATCCATAAGCCTAATGAGTCACAATCTCATTTTAAGAGATTCTCCAAGGTAGAATCTTCTGGTCCTATTGATAGTTCAAAAGGCACTGGGAAGAGTCTGGCCTACACCATTTTTAGTGTACAGATGTGCTATGTTAAGATGTCCCTCGTAAGTCTGACATGTTCAGAGGTGAAGCCTAATTAGAAGGGGTAGGCAGTTGGGGGCGTGACCTAGAAAGATGTATTGTTGTCCATCTATCTGTCTCTTGGCTTCCTGGCTGCCTTGATGTGAGCACCTTTTCTCTGCCATGCCCTTTCACCACCCATTTCTGCACTGGAGCCTGCCAACCATGAACTGAACCCACTGGAGCCATGAATAGAATACACCTCTCCCCTTTAAAGTTATACGTGTTGGTATTTTCTCCAGTAATGGGAAAGTGACTCACAGAGACTGAAGCCCAGAAGGAAGAATCCATATGCTTATTCACTGGCCCAGTGAGTAGGATAGCACAAACCTTAAGACCTTGACTCCCTGTCCAGTGCTGTCTCCTGCAGCTCTCTACTTCCCCAACTCAGAGCTGAGACTGGGCATGGGCTCTCATTAAATGGTTGCAGGAGCTTGGCAAGTCTTGGAACTTCCCCAGAGCTGTCAGCATATGGCCTGTAAAATCCCAAGGATAGCTAAGATACTCTCACTGGTTCAACAAGTATTTATCATGAATAACTCAGAAGAGACCCATGGGGCACCAGTCTCTCACCTGCAACCATTCTGGAGATCATCACTAAATCTAGAAAAACAGAGAAGGAAGAAGAGAATGAGGATATGCACAGTCCATAGCCCAGGAAGACTTCCTGCAGGCCAGGCTAGTGCAGGGGGAAGGTGGGTTAGAGCTCAGGAGCCAGTGGAGAGAGGAGTCACATTTAGGACAAATAGATGATGAATGAAGGGTATTTGTAGGGTGGAAAAAGGATCCACGAGAACAAGGCACCAAGTCAGGGTTGGACACGAAGGAGAGAGAGGCCAGGATGGCTGGAGGCGTAGCATGAATAAGGTCGTGAAATCAGGCAGAGAACATTGGGCCAGCTGATTCAGACCTGGGCTAGAGGCCACAAGGCAAGGTGTGTGGCTGGGTTGGAGTCTGAGCCCAGGAAATACCTTCATGGTTAGCCCTGTCCTGTATTAGACATGGCCCATTGCAGGGAAAAGATACAAGAACCTTCACCCTGGAACTCACAAAGCACAAGGCTTGTTCATCTCAAGATTACCAACATGTGGCAGAGCTTTTGCCTGCAGAAAGTACCCTACAAATGACCATCTCTGAGGGAGATCAGACTTAAACCCAAGGGCCACTTATATCCAAGATCCAAATATGAACAGGAAATGTAGGTCACATTTTTCAATCTTGATGTCATCACATGGTAAAGACGGAATGAGAGAAATTTCTTGCTATAGTGACAGTGAGAACTGTCTATGATGATAGATGTGACATGCCTGGCACCCAGCTGGTGGTCAATACCCTAAAGACTTGACTCTACTTAAAATCTGCCTCTTCCAGTGCTTCAGCAAGTTTGCACCACCTGGCATATTCTGTTGTCCCTTGAGTTGCTCCTTCAATCTCATATTGATCCAGACAGCTCTTCCCTAGAACTAGTCTCTCCATTAGGACACTAAGCTAACCCTGTCCAGCAATCTAGTTCTCTAAAGGAGATCCTGGAGAGCAGGAACAGGTAGGTCCTAGGGTCTTCCTCAGACCCCAACACAGAAGATCCAGGACTCACTCCCTTCTCCAGCCAACATATCCTGCTCACCCTTGACCCATCCCTCCCCACCTGCCTCCTTATACCCCCCAACAGTCCTCGCTGCTCACAGGCACCTTCCAACTGCCATCAGATCATTCGCTTCCCCCACATTCCAACAGATCAGTGGCTCAGGTCTGGCCCCACCCCTTGGACCTTAACCAGGCTCTGTTCACTCTAGAAGCAGGTTTCAGTGTGTCTTTCTTAATGAATTTTAAACTCCTTGGGGAATTGAAGAATTGTGTCTCTTTATTTTTCAAACCCACCAGAAACTGGCATTTCCCTCCCTAAAAATTACTAAACATCCCAAATAATTGGATTTAGAGATATAGTTAAAGAAAAATACATGATGTTTGATTCATAGGTAGAACATGCTTTAAAAAAATTTTTTTTTTAAGACAAGGATGTATTTCCTGAAACTTTCTTTTGTTTCAGTACTGGGGATTGAACCCAGGGCTTTCGTACAGAGCCACATTCTCTGCACAGTATTTTTTTTTTTTTTTTTTTTTTTTTTTTTTTTTTTTTTTTTTTTTTTTTTTTTTTTTTTTGTCTTGTCTGGCTTTGTTTTGAGACAGGGTCTAAGTCACTACATTTCCTGGGCTTGAGTCAAAATTGTGATCCTTCGGCCTCAGCCTCCTAGAATGTTGGGATTACAGGCACAGGTATGAGGTATGTGCCACCATGCCTGGCTTGACATAAAACCTTATACAATTGCTCACACCACAACCCAGCCCCAGTCCTACATCACATCAACATCACATGTTTCTATTAACTCTGTGTTCACTAAAACGTGTTCATGTGAGTGAATGAAAGCAATGTTCAAGGTCATCTAATCAGGGGAAATTTATACCTGAATACTAGAAATGATTAGGAAGTTTGTTAAAAGTGCAGTCCGTGGTCCATTTCTAAGACTTACCGAATGAAAATCTCTGGAACAAGGGAACAGGGCTTCTATTTTAATTCATTTATACTTAATTTTTATTTTTCTTTCAAAGTGATTTTCCAACTTACAAAACAATTGTGAAAATCGTAAAGTTCCCACAGCCTGCATCCTCCTCTTCCTCATGTACTTACACAGCCCGAAAACAGTGACCAAAGCCAGAAAATTAATGCAACTGGTCTTACTCAGACTTAGCCCATTGCCCATCCACATCTGTCCACATTCTGAGGCCTCACTAGTTTTACAGTCTGTTTTAATGGCCAGCCAGGGTAGGACTCCCCCGCTTTTGTGGCTGATAAAGTGCGTTTATTCTCCACTGCAACTCATCAACTCCTTGCAGCAAAGTAGTGCGCAGTTGTATAGTGTGTTGGGCTTAGATCATAAGTTAGAGTGCTTGCCTAGCAAGTGCAAGGCTCTGGATTCAATTCTCCAGCACCACATAAGTGCCTGTAACCCCAGCACTCAGGTGACTGAAACAGGATTGTTTTCAGTTTGAAGACATCCTGGACTACAGAGTGAGTTCAGAACCAGACTAGGCCACAGAATAAGACCCTATCTCAAATATATATATATTGACTTGAGAATAGTCTTATGATGTTGAATTGTAATATCCACACAGAGGATATCTTCCCTTTTAACCTACTTCCTATATCTCAGAAGTGTTGTAAAATTAGCCTTTTATCAATTTTGTATATTTCTATTATAAGGGTATTTTTGGTTTGGTTTGGTTTGGTTTACAGTGCTGGAGATTGAACTGAGGCCCTCACAATGCTATGCAAATGCTCTACTGAGTTACATCCCCAGAACTTTTTCTTTTTATCAAATATTTGAATTGTTTTATTGAGTGATGTTTGCATAAGAAAAACTATTATTGAAAACTGTAAGTCATTATGCAGTCATTGGTAAACTAATTACCAATTGTAGATAAAAGATAGCTGGACGTAGAATCTAAAATTTAAAAACTAGCTCTAGAAAAAGTACATAAAAATTTAATACAATAAGCATTTAAGTATGGTTTATATTTGTAGTTTCACATTATAAAAGTGTTTCAAATATACTGTTGTAAAGTTTCTCTTTATAAATGGTGCTTAGGGTAATTTCAGGTTATGAACCATAAAAAATTTGCATGAAATTAGAAAGGCAACATGGTGATATACAAACCTATTTGAATCAGTTTTCAATTCATCAATTTCCATCTTAGTTACTTTTACATTGCTGTGACTCAATATCTGACATCCACAATTTAAGAGGAGGAAAATTTATTTTGACTTACTGTTTCAGAAGGTCACAGTTCATTCATGGGTGGCAAGCAATAGTGGAATGCAACAGTGGAACGACATGGCAGAGGTGGACATGGGGGCAGCTCCTCACAGCATTGCAAACAGGAAGCCAAGTTAAATCCAGTCAAGTCCCTGAAGGAAGGCAGGAAATAGCATATATCCTTTTAGGTCCCATCCCAGTGATCCACACCCCCCTACCGAGTCTAACATCAGTGTCCCATCCCTTCAAGGTTTAAGCCCCAAAACATGCCTATAATCCAATGCCCACACATGCCTACCACATGCCCATAATTCATCCCTCTGGACCAGGCCCTCATCTCCTAACAACGTGTGGTTCCATAGATAATCCATGACATTTAAATATATGAGACATTGGGGGACATCCCGGATCCAAACCACAATAAATTCTAACTCAAATTATGGTGATAAAATATTTATAACCTTTTTTTCTTTTTAACTTTTTATTTACACATCATATTCCTTTCCCCTCCCAGCCTCTCACCTCTCCCCCTTTTTTCCTCTCCATAAAGTCCATATTCTTACATACTTCCATCTCTCTTTCACTTTTTTATGGTTTGTTTTTCTCATATTAGAGAAACCATACAGTATTTAACTTTCTGTCTCTGATTCATTTTGCTAAACATAATGGTCTCAAGGTGCAACCATTTTCCTACAAATGACTCAGTTTTGTCCTTCTTTATGGTATAGTACTACTTCATTGTGTAAAATATTTATAATCTAAAAACAAAGTCAACACAAGTTCACTGAATTCAAATTATGCATACTGACTGATCAATTTCTGAGTAGGCCTAAATGTCAAGACCTGGGACCGACATAGTCAGTATCAATCAGTGTTCTATGCCATCCAATGGATGCCTTGTCCATATCTTATCTTTTGATCAGACTGCACATGAAAACTTCTAAAGGTCAGGGGTTGGAATTCTTTCACCAATACAGTGTCCTTTCCTGCTGTCTGACTGTATGAACAAAAATATCTCATAATCTCTTTAGTGGCAGCTTGAAGTTTGTCAATCTTACTGCCAAGAGTGAGGATAGGCACACTCTAGCAATGGCTTCTTTGGTCACTAGAGGGTTAAGTGGTTTTGATTCTCACAGCCCTTCATGGTCTGCACAATCCACCAGAAGTACAATGCCACTGATAGCAGAATGGGAATTTTTCCATACTGTTCAGGTTTGAATCTGTCCACCCAGACCAAACATTGTAAATGTCACTCCAGCAACTGTCAGTTCTTCTGATATGGGATGAAATGTTGGGATGTACTGTCCAAATCAATCATCTTTTAGCAGGTGCGGTAATGTTTTCCCCATATTGTCTAATCCAAGAAATAATCAGTTTGCCACTTTTCTTATGTAATCCTAAAACCTGTGGCATGCTGCTAAAACCACTACAAATTCAAATAAAATATGAAGGACTTATCTAAATCTTATAATGTCTAGAGTGAGCAGAACTCTTGTTAAACTTCAGCCCAAGGAGCATTGTGTCCCCATAATCCAGTATCTGGGGACACTGAAGTAACCACCACTTTTGCCTCGGGAGGATACAGCTTATCGGGAGAAAGGGTGGGACACAGAATACCATTTCCCACAACTCTTCTTCAGTGGTTACTGCCCCTCAGGCCTTGGAAAGTCATTTTTCAGAGGAAGAGTTTCAGATGGAATTTCAGACAAAACTAAGGCAGAGGGGACCTACAACCTCTTTCATTCATAGGATGGACCCCCTAGTGGCCTCTGCCCATCACACACCCTGTGCCTGGGCTTCAGCAGAGAGGAAGAGGGCTGAGAAACAAATTTCCTTCCTGACCTTGAGACTGACCCCCCAGTATGAACTAATTTCGAGATGCTGCAACGCACTGACACATTTTTGAACAAAAGATCAAAAGTTTAAGGACATTCTTTGAGGACAACAGGGTACAACATACAAATTTGTCTGGAGAAGTATCTTGGCTTGGACAAATCAAATTAAATCCTAGTGGGGAATCAGCTCATTAATTTGGAACCAATGGAACAAGGAAAAAAATTAGAAAATGTTGAATAACCTGCAATGTACAAAAATATTATAGGGCTTCACACAGGGTATTTAAAAAGTGCTCCAAGGCAAGAAGAGCTTTAGAAAAGCTCTTAAAGGTAAAGGGGAGGTGCCCAGACCTTACCTCTACAGGCTCAGGACAATCTTACCAGGTTTCAGAACTCATATGGAAAAGGAACCATGGAAAACCAATATACTGACTTTAATGACTTGATCAAATGCTATCAACACCAGCAGAGAGGCCCAGAAGCCCATGTTGGCAAGACGCAAAAAAGTGAACTTTAGAAAGATTACATACACCAAAAGAGAAGTTAGACTGTGGTCTTAGCAGAGTGATAAGTATAAAACAAGATAGAGGACAGATTACTTTGACCAAGTTCTTATGTAAATCAAAGCAGAAGAATGTAAAGAATACTTCAAGGCAAACTACAGAGGTTATATCAACAAGGTAGCACCTGGAAAACAGGTACAGCGGTTGAAAGGAACTATACAAGGCCACTATACAAGGTCAACATTCTGATTAAAGAAATAAATGTGGATTTGTGCAAACCGTACATGAAGACTATCAATAGAAAACCACAGCTCTTTAAAGTGAACCTGTTTAAAAAAAAATGTCTGGTGAAGTCAACAACTATTTTGGGGGTTCTTTTGCTCAGTTCAGATAGAAATCATGAAATAGAAAATTTCGGCTCCCTTGATATTAGTGGAGGCAGGCTTTGAGTACCAATGGCTCTCCTTTAGTGCTGCAGCTCTGATCTTAGAATGTTAGGTCCTAGTGACTGAAGACCTTGCTGCCACGATTGGTTTCTCAGCAACCAGAGCCCAGAGCTCCCTTTGTGGATTTCTAGAGCTCTCAGCGCGTTTCACTACTCTAACTCTTTGCTGTTCTACTACTGCCTGAAGCTCCTCAGCAGCCCCCTGGTTGTCTGGTACACTCATATCTAAAATTAAAGTCCTTAGTATTATCAACTCTTTCTTAGTGCAATTATCTCAGCACACTCTACCTGACATAAAAATCACAAGTAGGCAAGAAGACCACTTTTGTGAGGCTTTTACTGGGGACCAAACTACAGCAGGCAGGAGTAATACACAGGAGAGCCCTCCTGGACCGCCCCAAGGAATGGGAGGGAACAGAGAAGGGCTGGCCTCTCATATAATCTCCTGCATCTCCCAGACATATTTTGCGACTTCTAATTTAGTGGCAGAAAAAGTGAGGTCATCTGGAGAGATTTCAGGATGGAGTCATCTAGAAGAGATTCATACCTGAAGCCTCCTACAGCCAAGGTCAGGGAAGTATCTCTGGAAGTGGCTGTGGGGGCATCTAGGCTAGGCCCAGTTGCCAGGGGAACAGCTGCTTGATTGACAGCTTCCTCGGGAAAAGCAGGGCTGTAAATCACAACTGCAAGCAATGAATTTCTAGGAGCAGCAGGCAGTGCTGATCGTGGTTTGGGGATTTCAGGGATAACTCATCTTGGCTCCTACTGCCTTGGTCTGCTGCAAGTATTTGCCCTGTCTGTGGCAGTCCTCCAGCAGGTCCTCAGGAAGGTAGGGAGGGGCAGCACCTGAGAGGTACAGGAGGAGGGAGCATCATCCTGGGGGTCAGACTAGAGGGTGGTGGCAGGAAGACAATGGAGATGGTCCTCCTTGGTCATCCTAAAGGCTTCTGGGAGTGAGGGAGGGACTCGCATGAGACCTGTTTGTAAGATCAGAGCTGCTTGTAAGATCACGTCCCTTTTGGCTGTCACAGGGAAAAAGAAAAGGTTGAGTCTTGTTCTTCTATCTCTGCAAGACATAGTTTTCCAAATGACACTGGGGAACAGTGTCAGTGAGGCACTGGCTAAAAGGAAAACTGCATATTGAAAGACATTTATTTCTTCACAGAGCTGAAGCACTTCTGGAAAATCAGCACTTAAAAGCTGCAAGACTTTAATGAGGACTATCAGCATGTATCCTCAAAACAGGTAAAACAGCAAAATCTTTCCCCAAAAAGAAAATAACCCAAATACTAGAAAAAAAAAAAAAAACCAAAAGAACAAAAAGGTCTTGCAGAATTCACAGTTCTGGTCTCAACAGGAGTTCCCTTTGTGACACAGGAGAGTGACAGAGCTCTTGCCACACAAGATGAAAACTCCCAACTCCAAGTACGCTTTAGGACAAACACACCAATTGAGAGAGAGAGACTACTCAACAAGCCATGTCCCATCAACAGCTGGGCCCCTCAAAGTAGCTGGGAGCGGCAGCAGTCATCAGACACTTCCTGAAGATGTCCCCCACCAGAGAGTTCTGGCCAGCTTCACAGTGGGGTGTCTCCCTCAGCTGAGCTGAGGCTCCCAGCCAACCTGTGTAGTCTTTCCTGTGTCTCCTGGAGAAGCCCCAACACCACTTCTGAGGGTCACCCAGGGCCTCAGGATGGCACATACTCCTGACCAGCAGGCACAGGACACCCTGCTCCTCTGTAAAAAGCTAAACGTCATGCACTGCTGCTGTGACTTCCATGATTTCGATAATCACTCCAAGAGCAACGGAGCCACCTGCTGCAAAGACATCACCCCAGCCTATAGGACTCCCCTTCCTTCTACCTGCTGCTTCCCTTAGCCTTCTTGAGAACATTCAACACATGCTTTCCTAAATAAGAGCTTCCACTTGAGAGAATATGCAGACCATGATCTAAGGTTTGAGATCCTTTCAAAAATGTCTTGACCTGTATAAAGACTACTCCCTAAGCAGCTGCTGTCTACAGAATGACCAGCTTCTTAGTTCAGCTTCTACCAGCCCTTTAAGTATAAATGACTTAGAAACACAGCCAAAGCTACTTAGTGCCTAAGTGCCTTAGGAGAAGGGGAAGGGAGAAACATTGCAAGACAGCTGGACTCTATTTTTCAGGAAAACCCCAAAACCCCTAAACGAGGTAGGGGCAGGGGAGAACAGTCCTATCAGGTATTAAAGTATATTACTGCTCTAGTGAAAATTCCAAGAGGGCTCAGAGCGTGTACAAGCTGGTTTGGAGAGTCAGTTGACAAGCCCAAAGTATCATCTGACTCGGCAATAATTTGGAAGTAAGTGGATGGGTGAAGACCCCCAGGCAGGGCAGCCATGCCCCTCGGCAGCTGCTCCAGTTGCAGAAGTGTCCCTGGAGGAGAAAGGAGGGAAGGAATGCTGCTTTCCGGTGCTGTGTGTGTCTGCCCCTGCTCTCATTCTCCCTTCCACTCAACCTTCCATCCTTTTATTCCTATTGTCTTTTTTTTTTTTTTTTTTTTTTTTTTTTTTTTTTTTTTTTTTTTTGCGTAAGGCCCTGAATTCAATTCCCCAGCACCACCTAGACAGGGCCTGGTGGCACCTGCCTGTAATCCCAGCACTCGTAACCTATTGCCTTTTGCGGGAATGGTGGGGAAGGTGTCTGAGGCTTGAGCTCAGGGCCTTCACACTGAGCTACATTCGAACTTTGTTGTTGTTGTTTTGAGACGGGGGCCTCATCAAGTTGCTAAACCGGGCAGGCGCTCGTCTTGAATTTGCGCTCCTCCTGCCGCAGAGCGTTGAGATCACAGGCCTGCGCCACTAGGCATGGCTCCTACTGCCTTTTCTTATAATGATACAATTTAAAACCCAGGGATACCCTTCTGCGCTTCGAAATTAAATGCTCCACTGTGTACCTAGGAAGCACATTATTAATCTAAGGTCATCGTCATGCCTTCCCTCCATATCACACCGCACTCACTTCCGACAGTCTCCTAGATTCCTCCTCACTTCCTTTAGCTCAGGCCCGCGCTGGCGTGTTGGCCCCGCAACTTCCGCTCCCAGCCTCCCTCAAGCCCGATCCGCCGGCTGCCCGGTCACGCCCACCCCTCGCTCGGGCGCCGCCCCCTCCCGCCTTCCTCCAATCGGACGCCAGCCTATCGCCAGGTCCGGGAGCCTCCGCGCCCGCCTCACCCCGCCCCTCGCGGCCGGAGCCCGCGCGTAGGTGTCCGTTCGGCCGGAGGTCGCTGCGTCTCTGCGGGAAAGGGACAGATCCGCGCTCCGGAGGTGGCTGAGCGAAGGGGAGGTGCGGCAGGCATTTTCCCTTTAGCAGCAGAGAACTCTCTTCCGTCAGCCGCCCTCTTGGCGCGGGGGTCAGCGCCTTAGTCTCATAATCTGAAGGTTCTGAGTTCACGCCTCGGAGAGGGCAGTGGGGAGTTTTTCTTCCCTATGGTCTAATTTAAATAAACCAGCAAAGGTTGGGGTGAGGTGCATGTAGATCTAGACATACAAATGGCTCAAACTCATAACAAGAAAAATACAAGCTACGGGGGCACCCTGGCCGAATAATTAAAGCACGCAAGTGAGAAAACCGGCTGCGAGGAAATGGGTCCTTCTCTGCTGATGATGAGAGGTGAATCGAAACCACCTCATAAGTAGCGTTTTGTTTCTCTGGACTCGCTCTGTAGCCCAGGCTGGCCTAGAATTCACGGAATCGTCCTGCCTCAGCCTCCCTAGTGCCGGGATGACAGGCGAGCGCCACCCCCGCTTCCCAGGCAAGCGTTTACGTAATCCTCGAGCCGCTCTGTCTCCCAGATCACTTCGGATTTCCTTTTGCTCCAACCTCTCCGGGCCATGCAAACCCGTGAAAATCAGAGAATGACCCAGCTGCAGCCTTTGTTCTGGCCGGGTTCTCCCTTCTCCCCGTCCCCTAGCCACCCTCTGCTGGGCTTGAACCTAGAACCTTCCCACTGCGCTATAAGCCAGCCCTTTTTTGTGTTTTATTTGAGACAGCCTCTGCCTTAGTTGCCGAATTATCCACTGGGCTTGAGTTTGCGGCCTTCCTGCCTTCAGCCTCCCAGAGCTAATCTTCATCTTTGATGTTTGATTAAGCAATTTCTGTTAGTTTCTTGTGACTTGCTTCCTATTAGTATTTTACTTATTTAGAAAGTAGAGAATTTTCCGGGTTTTCTGTCTTAATTGCATTGTGTTCAGTTTATGGTTTAGTGCATAGTCTTCTGTCAATTCCCTGTTGCGGGAATGTGTGTTCGGTAGTGGTTGTGTGCATTGGTCTAGGTTTTTTAAATCCTGTTATTCACATCTCTTCTATCCTTATGAAATCTTAAATATCTGTTGGTTCTTGTGAGAGGTAAATTTGTCTTACTAATCTTTGTGTTTTGAGGCTGCATTAATAAACACATAAAACAATTTTTTTCCAGTGCTGAAGATCAAAGCCATACCTCAGGCATGGAAGTGTTGTACCACTGAGCACAAGAGAATTTTTCTATCTTTCTGCTAAATGTTGTTTTTTTATAGTATATGTTGTCCAATATATTGATGTCATTGACTTTATTGTGTACATGAAATTTTTCTATTCTTCGCCAGACTTTCCATACCCTTACACTTTAATGTTCTTTAAACATAGGTAGCTAATTTTTTCTCTTTTTTTCCATTTTATTGATATGTTTAAGTGCAAAATTTAAAGTTTACAATGAAGTTGAGCACTTTGTGCACATATGTATCTTGTCAAGGTGACAAGGGCTTTCCCACTCTCCTTTTGTCCCTCCCCTTACCCAGCCCTTCCTCCCTGCCCTACCCTCCTGTTTCACTTTGTTTTTTGTTTTAAGTTCCATAAGAGTTGTGACCTGGGTCTCTCATACCAGAGAGACCATTCGATGTTTCACCTTCTGCTTCTGACTCACTTCACTAAGCATGATGTTCTCCAGTTTCTTCCATTTTCCTGAAAAAGCCTCCATGCTGTTGGACTTTATAGATGCATAGTATTCCATTGTGTGTAAAATTTTATTATTCATAATCGAATTTATCATTCAGAATTATTCCCCTTCCAACCTGTATGCCTGTGTTTTCAATCTCAGTTTTCTTGGACACACCTAGGAGTGGAATTGCTGGGTCACATGATAATGTTAGCATTCTGAAGACTGCCAACATGTTTTTCAGAGGCTGTACCAGCAATCCCACCAGCAGTACATGAAGGTCCTGCTTCCTCCTCATCTTCACCAACACTGTCACTTTTTCATTCTAGCCATCCTAGCAGGTGAAGTGGTATCCCCCTGTGAATTTGATTCACAATTTCCTAATAACAAATGGTGTTAGGCATTTTATCTTTTCATGTACTTACTGGTCATCTGTACAACCTCTTTGGAGGAAAGTTGTTTCGTTCACATCGTTTGCCCTTTCTTAAAATTGAGCTTCTGGGGGCTTCCAGATCTCAATAAGTAAGTAAATAAATAAATAAATATTGGGCTGCATTTTTAATATTGAGCTGTTGGAACATTTTGTAATGTAGATACAAGTCCCACAGGAAAAGTGGCTTGCAGATTTTTTGTCCTGTCTTTTGGGTTATACCTTCACTTCCCTGTGATGTCCATGAAAGTGCATGTTTTTTACTTTGATGAACCTTGATTTATTTTGAGGAAATATTTCAAAAAGATGAGAAGCCTTTTTTCCTATCCCTTTATGATCCAGTTTTTCTCTTTCCCTCACAGAAATTGCCATTTTTCTGAATTTCCTCTTTATAATTCCCAAAGTTTTTGTTTAAAATACACATACAACGTATCATTTAAATGTTTTCAACGTACAGCTGAATGGCACTGAAAATGCATTGTGTTGTCCACTTATGACCTTGTGTTTTCAAAATGTTTATCTTGCAGGACTGAACGTCAGAACATCACCCAGAGGGGCCCCTCATAACCACCATTCTCCTGTCCTCATGAATTTAACTACTCTACCACGTGTGAGAGAAATTATACAGTATCTGTTCTTTGGTGACTGTCCTCAGAACTTGTCCATGCTGTGGCATATGTCAAAAGTTTTTCAGTTTTAAGGCTCAGTCCTTTCACCGTGTGTGTATACATAGCCATTTTGCCTGTCCATTCCCTCTCTCGGGGACACTTGTTATAAATTTCAGAGTCTCTGTATCACTCTGGCCCCACAAGATAGGTCTGTGGGTGGCCTCTCCCTTCCATTTGTCCATTTGCACCACTGAGGATTGGACCCAAGGCCTGTGCCACCAAGCTGCACCCAGCCTTTTTGAAAAATCTTTTTGAGGCAGGACTTCACTAAATTGCACACTCTGTCCTCAAGTTTGTGATCCTTCTGCCTCAACCTTCCAATGTGCACCACTGCACCAGCTCTTCTGTGCTGTGAAAGCTAATTGTTTACATTCCTTAGAAGCAGCTAGCTACAGCAGGGGTTGAGAAACTACCTCCAGCAGCCAATCTGTCCCTTGCTTGTTTTTATGTATATAAAAAAATGGTGTTATATTTGCACATAACCTATACACAGCCTCTCATAAACATTAAATTATCTCTAAATTATAATACCTAACACAAAGTAAGTGCTGTATAAATAGTTACACTATATTGTTTAGGAAATAAAGAAAAGTCTGTACATGTTCGGTACAAAAGGAATTATTTTCAATATTCACAACCAATGGAAGGCTGAATCCAAGGATATAAAACCCATGGATACTAAAGACTGACTGTCTGTACATTTTTCTTGAGCTTTCTTAAGATCCTAAGAATTCCCTGATTCCCAAACGGCCTAGAAACAAAACCAAGTATAGTCTAAAATTCCTTCCCTGGTCTACAACAACAGTAGAGAATATGCCTCCTTTGTTATGTGTTTGTAATGCTGGCTTTGTTATGTGAAAGAAATGGACACAATATCCAGGCCGCTTAGTTATTTCTGTGTTATTTGATCAATTGCAAAGGCCATATCTCATAAAGTTTCTCACCAAAACCCAGAAATCAATGATACAGAAATGACAAAGGGAAAGCCCCGCAGCACATAATGAAAACCTGAAGTACAGGCTGAAAGTGCAGGGGAAGGTGACCGGCCACCAGCCTGAGGCCTGGGGGTGACCGGTGTTGGAGCTTCCTGGCACCCGCAGTTACACTGGTTTTGGGGTCTTCCACGTCAGGGCCACAGACCATCAATACAAGAGCTTATAAACTGTGGCACTGTTCTTGGAGCCCGTGACAAAATACTGGTTATCAGAGGACACATCACAGGACAGGATATCTGAAGCCTCCTGGACCTGGAGAAACAGAACAAAGGGGCATGACAGGCCAGACGAAGGCTGGAGTCAACATAAGGACTTCAGGGCTCATGGTGGAGCACAGGAGGTCCCAAGATCTTAAGCCTCAGTCCCTGCACTCTATAAAGTGCCTGAGTACAAGCTGAGCATGGTGATGCTTAACTGTAGGCTGAAGCAGGGGAATCACTAGTTCCAGTCCAGCCTGGGCAAATCAACAACTTAGTAAGACCCAATCTCAAAAAAAAAAAAAAAAAAGAAAGAAACTTCAAAGATACAGGATGTAGCTCCCTATAAAGGCCATGGGTTCAATCTCCATGGCCACCAGACAAACCAAAAAACCCCTGGGTGCCATCTCAGAGGTTCTTCCCAGCACTCTCAGAGATCCAATAACTCGGGGCTCCAAGCTCCAAGCACCCTGGTGTGTGCACCCCACCCTCCCATACCTGAAACAGCCTTCGGAGAGAAGGTGCCTCTAAGCACTGAATCGACTCATCCAATGTGGTCACAAAATAGGTCCCTGGCAAAGGAAAAAAACACGTGAAGAGGCAAGGGGCTGAGCCTGCCTTCTAGATCCAGCTCTGTCCTTGACTAGTGGAAAGGGCAGCTCTTTCTCTGTCTCAGTTTCCCTGCCTGTCAAAATCAGAGGCATGACCCAAGACATGTTCTGGTCTATCCCCACCCTCCTTCCACACACTGGATCATGGGGACTGTCACTAAGCAAACGGACCATTGCACGGGGCTTCGTGCTGCTTCCATCTGCCAGTGTCTTCAGGCTGTGTCCTTCCATACAGGAAGCACCCATAACAGAGAGAGCCACAAAGGGGAGGGCACAGGCAGAGAATGACAACAGGAAAGTGTCCTGAAAGCAGGATTCCCGAAGGAGTCAGCTGGCTCCTCACTCACCACAAGAGGCAAACTTGAGGTTGTGATAGTGAGTGTATCTTTGCGTGGCTATCTTAAACTTCTCCTTCCGAAGACTGTGGAGGATTATGACATCACTGTTTCTCAAGCCCACTAACACCCACTCCTCACTGGGGTCATGGGTGATATTGAGGATCTGTTGGGAGCAAGACTTGGGGTCAGCATTCAAAGTTGCCAATGACATCATTTGTTCCAGTGTCTTCAAACTCGGACCTTCCACCCACCTGCATCCACTAGGGATGCACTGGGCCTTTATGGTCAAACCAGGCACCTCGTTCTGTAAGTTGTGTTGGTACAGCCTCTTGTAGCTCCTCAGGTCCCAGGAATATAAAATGGTGTCTTCACCTCCCGTCCAGAACTTATAGCCTGCGATGTCAACACAGTGAGACCCGTATGTGGGGACTTCCTGTTTCCTGGTGGGAAAATTAACTCAGGTTCACAGACAGGTTAGCTCCCATTCCCCACCCAAAAAGTTTCAGGGTCAGGAAGCTCCATATGTATGCACAATTCCTCACAAAAGGCAAAGAGGAATCATGGTTAAGCCCTCCCTGGGCACAGCTGAAGGACTCTGGAGAGAGGTAATACCTGATCAAGATTTGGTTCTGCAAATCCCAGATCTCCACAAATCCTCTGAAACAAGCCAAGCAGATATGGGCGTCGGAGGAGATGGCCAGGGAATAGCATATGCGGCCTGTACTGGCCAGGTGTGCCCGGACTCGAGGTGTGGATGCCAAGTCCCAGAGAGTCAGGGATTGGGCCATGCCTCCTGTGATCAGGCTCTGCCCATCAGGGAGCAGCTTGCAGGAAAGAACACAGTTCTGAGGGGCCTGCAGAGAACAGTGCACACTCTCATGTCAGCTCATGGCACTAGCGACAGGGTTCCTGCTGGAGTTCCCCAGGTCATACTTGAATGCCCCTTACCTGCAAGTCTAGCTGGGCTTCAGGGCCCTTGTCCCAGGCCTGCAGAGCACTCTCACCCCACACTCTGATGTAGCCAAAGCCACATGTGTACACATGGTGAGTTGCACCACTGACAGCAATGGCAGAGACTCTCTTCCCGTGGCGGAGGGTGCCAACCTTCCAGAACCCCCGTGGGCTCTTCTGCTTGACCACTGCTTCATCGGGAATGGGAGGCTGGGAAGACATGTGTGACAACGAATGTGCCATGGCCTGAACTACTGTCATGCGTGGGCACAGCCTGTCCTGTCCTCCAACCAATTTCCTAACCATCCATCCACCTGACAATAGAACCTGGCTCCAGGTTCTCTAGATCATTGGTCCCCAACCTTTTTGACACCAGGGACTGGTTTAGTTGAAGCATCATTCTCCCAAGTACAGGGGCATCAAAGCTCTGCCTCCTGATCAATCAGCAGAGGCATCAGGACCTGCCTGCCAGGGCATGCTGACAGAGCGCAGAGCTTCACTCATCTACCCAGGGGTAGAGGACCTCTGCCCTAGATCACATCTCTTGAAAAAGTGATGCTGAGGGCTGCAGGCCCTCCTTATCAGGATGGTGGGAGAGAAAGCACCCTCGTTTAGAAGAAACTGGTGCCCCAAGATGCTACCACCTATGGGTGACAAAACATGAGCTCCAATACATTGCTTCTCAACTAGGAGGAAGATTCCAGAGCAAGAAAAAAAAAAAAGAGCAAGACACTTACAATTGCCCTGATGACTGACGAGACTTCTTCTCTTCTGGGAGAGGACGAAGAACAGGGCTGGCCTGCAGGGAAACAGCAATACCCATCTGCTCACAGAGACGGTGTTGGTAGCAAGAGTCTCCAGGGACACTTTGGAGAGAAGCCTGCTCTCTTGACATCAGATCCTGGTTCTTCCCCCCCCCCCCCCCATCTGGAGCCACCAGCCCTGCCCGCCCACACCATTGTGGGCACTTACCAAGTCCAGGTCCTGGATGGTAGCTATGGCACATGGAAGGGACAGGGGGGAGATAGCACATGAGATGCAAAGCTCCGTGCTGGGGTCTCCTCTCCCCAGGAAAAGTGGCTGTCCCACCCAGTCTGTTTAAAGACAGATGTACCTTGGGCCAGCCTGTGCGGCTTTCCCTGGCTCCTCCTCCGACAGCCTCGTGTCCTGTAGGTCACCCTGCTGGTATTTCACAGTACTCGTCTCTTGATTAACAGAGCCACGCAGTGTCTGGGCACACGAGGGCAGCTGGGCCACTTCACAATGACTGTCCAGTTGGTGCTGCATTTGTTGCACATGCAGAGACGAAATGCCAGAGTTTTCTGGAATATTCCTTCTCTCCTCTGGTTCATTGGAAATCTTGAGTACCCCAAATGAGTCCTCCTGCTTCTGTCCATTCATGTCCTTGGCCAATGAAGAGTCAAGCTACCTTTTTGGAGGGCTTGAGAAAAACCTGCCAAACAGATCCTGGGTTCCCAACTGGTCTTGATCCCTTGATCCCTTGTATCATGAAAGAGAACAGAAACAGGAATGCGGACCTGCTTGTATGGGGCTAACCTGGGAAGGTCTGAGGATATCTCCTTTGGTGAGAGACCTCAAAAGATTAGCTAACTAACTTTTAACATGTCTGTAACACCAGGCATGGTGGCTCATGCCTGTAATCCCAGTACTTCGGGAGGCTGAAGGAGGCAGATCACAAGTTTGCAAGTGGGCAATTGAGTGACTAACAAAGTCCTGGCTCAAAGTAATAAAGGCCCTGGGTTCACTCCCCTGTACAAAAAAAAAAAAAAAAGGTAATGACAGAGTTATTTTCACAGAAGAAACTAGTAAAACTACACCTTGAGATGTAACAGATAATTTTTCCTTTCATATACAAAGAATGCATTTCTAGATGTATAAAATCAAACTCACCCTTTAATCTGGATGTATGTGTTTTTGAAAAAGAGTCCATCCCAAGGAACTAAAGCCTGAGGTAACAAAAATCTGCACACACAGTGCTCTAGTGTCTCACTTCCTAGAGGGGATGGAGTAGGGGAACTTGGGGCCATGCAAATATCTATTTGGGAGAACAGGGTTCATAAGGACCAAGAGTTTGGCTTGGAAGTAACAAGTGTTTTCTGGGATAATTCTGAGAATTGACTGGATTCACATATGTAGAATACTAAGTATTGTATAAACCTAGTGTCAAATAATAAATAGAATATGGTGGGCTTATTCGTGGACTACACCAGGGACCAGATCTTTGAAAATTCAGACCAAGTGCCTGCCTTCAGGAAGATTCCATTACAGTCTTCCAAATTGCTAACACTAAAAAGGGCTTGGAGAGTTCCAGGGTTCCATTAACGTGGCACACAAGGGACCCTGGGGCACAACAAGTAGTGTGGGGATGGGATCTTTGGATTAGGACCAACAGTTGACAGTCAGGCTCATTCCTTAGCTCTTACCAAAGGCTCCAGCAGACACCAAGGAAAGCCTAGGCAGCCTGCCCTTAGGAAGTGGTCTTGTGCTCATTATGCATTTGGCGTAACTAAATGTTTTACATAGTTGATCTCATTTTATCCTCACAAACTGTGTGTGGGCCATATTTCACTGGGATGTTTGTTTTGTATGCTGGGATCTAATCCAGGGCCTTGAGTACGACAGGCATGGGCTCTATCACCGAAGCTACACCTTAAGCCGATGAGGGCCACATTTTATAGATTTAAAAACTGGAGCTACAGCCAGGCATGGAGGTACACACCTGTAATCCCGCCACTTTCAGAGGCTAAAAGGACGGGAAGTTTGAACCCAGCATGGGTAACTTGGGAAGACCCTATCTCAAAATTAAAAATAAAAATGAAAAGGGCTGGGGATTCAGCTCAACGTGAAGGTGGTGGGTTCAATCCTCATTACGAAAAAATAAATAAAAAGGAAAGGCAAGAAAAGACAAGACAGCACTGGGCCTCAGAGCAGGCACATCCAGGCCAGGGTCAAAGAGCTCAAGAGCACAGGGTTCAAACCCTTCCTGTCTGGCGCCTGTTCCTTCTGATCCTTCCACTCAGCACTTGCAGGTGGAGTCATTTATCCTATAGGTGCAAGTGGATATATGCAAAATAACAATGTACGAGCTGGAGCATGACAGCATTTTTTTTGTGTGTGACAATCAGTGATTGGACAAAACCCAAATGGCTACAGGAAGTGGCTGGCAGAATCACAGCATCTCCACAGAGTGGAATAGTACATAGCTGTTGAAATTTTCCAGATGTATTAATTGGCGAGTTGGGGAAAGTGCAAAGCTCATAACAATGTGCAGAATATACAAGTCTTATAAAAAACATAGAAATTAGGATTTATTTTCATGTCTTTGTAACATATAAGGAATTAGAAACAGCCATTGTCTTTGGGGGGGTGGAAATTAGGAAACAAGAATGAGAGGAAGCTTGGTCACTATAATTTGTTATAGTTTTTTGCCTATTTGTGAATATTTCAACCTAAGCTAAAAATTGATGAAACTGGAGCCTTTCTTGGCCAAATGATCTTTTCTCTTCCCACAAATGAGAATCCTTATGATTCTTAGTTGTTTAATTAACTTAACGCCCTCTCCCTGAGACGCAGGAGGCCTCCTTTAACCGGGGAAAGCCATGGAAAGAATGTGCCATGGAGCACAGGCACTCCCACCTTGCAGTGATGAGCACCCCAAATGAGTAAAGGACCCGTGGCCAGGACCCCTTCTGGAAGATGGGGAGAGCTTAAAGGCAGAGAAACTATTTAACCAGAGCTTCTGACTTGAAGCTAACCAGAATTTTACCCTGAGAATAAGACAAGAACAAAGAAGGAAGCATCCACAACACTAATTCCCTTTTCTACCAGAGCTGGAAATTCAGATACGACCCCTCACTCCCTTTTTTTCCTTTTTTAAAATTTTTTATTTATTTTTATTTTTATTTTTATTTTTTTGCAGTATTGGGGATTGAACACAGGGCCTTCACTCTGAGCTACATTCCCAGATTCCTTTTTATTGTTTATTTGTGACAGGGTCTCACTAAGTTGCTAAATTACCTAGATTGGACTCAAATTTGCAATTCTCCTGCCTCAGCCTCCCAAAGTGCTGGAATTACAGGCCTGTGCCACCCAGCCCTGCTCCTCCCTGTATCAGACATGTCTCTATCCAAAGCCTCTACATAAAATGCCGGTGGTGGGCTCACCCTACCAGCAAGATAAGCACTTACAACCCTCTGCCCCAAAATCACCTCGGGTCCCTGGCAGGAAACTCACCTCTCAAGGCAGAAGTTGAAATCCTACCGATGGGAAGTCAGCAGTACAAAGACCCAGCTAGTCCTAGACCTAGACCCTGCAGTCCACTCAATGTACTGCAGCCCGCTACCTGCAGTTTGCTAGTTATAAACATCAAATGACCAGATAATGAAGCCCTGGGTCAGAATCTGGGCCAGGTGTCTGGGCCCTGAGTAGCCAATCACCAGGGCATGGCTATACTGAGCTGAGCTGCTGCTAGGCCAACATTTCCACTCAGACTTGAGTGGATAGGGGACAAGGTGGAGACCCCTAAGTAAGTTCACAGCAGGAGGCAAGACAGAATAAGAAACTTCGGGAAGATAAACCTATGGATTGGGTCCCTGCTGCCCTAAAAGCCCCAGTGTTTGGGCAAAGATGAGCTCAATTTCTCATCTCCAGATGAATTCTCTTTGCTCCTGAAGGCTGAATTTGGGCTGAGGCAAATAATGAGTGATAGGGAGATATCTTCCTTTTCTCCTCCCTGCTCTGGACTGAACTTTCCTGGCTCTACACCTGTCACCTTTTACCAAAGCTTCTCAAAGGAAGGACTAGGGAAACCTTTTTGCCCTGCAGCTGTTTCATCCAGTGGTTCAACAGAGCACCTTGAAATCCCCTGGAGGGCTTGTTCAAACCAAGTACTAGGCCCACCTCCAGAAATTCTGGTTCAGGAAGTCTACAGTGGGTCACAAGATACATTATTTTTAACAAATTGCCTGGTAACAGTGATGGTAATGATGTGATGATGGTGGTAGTGGTCATGTGAGGGTGGTGATGTAATTAATACTAATGACAGAGATAGGAATGGTAGCAGTGATAGTGATGGTGGTGGTGGTAGGAGTAGTGATGATGATGATGATAGGATGATGGTGATCATGTGATGGTGGTGATGTCATGGTAGTGACAGTGATGGGAATGGTAGTAGTGAGGGTGGTGATGACATTATGGTGCTGGTGATATGGTGGTAGTGATATGTTGATGTAATGGGATATGGTTATAGCAGTGGTGACAGTGGGGTGGTGACAGTGGTGGTGATGAGATGGTGACAATGATGTGATTAGTTGTTATGTGATGGTGATACAGTAGTGATGGTAAAGGTGATGCAGTGATGGTGGCGGTCATGGTGCCACTCCTGCTAATGTGGGGACTACGCTAGAGAAGCACTGTACAAGCCCTCAGCTGCTGGACCCTTTCAACAGGAGGGGAAGAAGGGAAAGCTGGATGCCTCTCCTGCTTTGCTCCTCCAGCAGCCTCCTGCCCTTCTCCACCCCATCTCCTCTACACACACCAAAGCCAATAGACACTTTCTCCTCATTCATTGACTTCTTTCTTTTGAAACAGAAATCCAAAATGGCTGCTACTTAAAAATCTTTTACCTCCTCTGATCTCCAATCTCCGAAGCTCTCTCCTCCCACTCACTCATACATCCCTTGCACCCAAGACTTTTGTGGCTGTCTGTTGTCTTCAAGCTACTCCCCAGACTCCTTAGCATGGCAATTAAAATCTATCCCCATCTGTCTTCCCTTCATGTTCCAGGGAAAGTAGTCCCACCGGCCCCCAGTGCACTTCACCACACACTCATGCGAGTCTCTCATCCAGTGATGCTATTTCTTGCCCCTCATGTATCAAACAGATGTTCCCATACACTCTGAGCCAGGCCTGTGCCAGGAGCAAGGGATCAGAGTTCAGGCTAAGGTCAGGCTCCAGTTCTTAAGGATCTCCAGCTTAGTGAGGCATGGAGGGTGCCTTGATTTACACATAAATCCCCACCCTGACACAGGATCTATTTTTAGAGAATTATCTCCATTATTCTCACAGGAAACACAGTAGTGAGGCATACAGGACTTGGACTTTATCCTCAATTTGGAAATAAGAGCTACAGTTAGGGAGTCAAGACCTTACAGATTCTGTGCAAGAGCTCACTAAAGTGGTCAGAAAAACAAGGAGGCAAATCTAGCCTATGAGGTGGGATCAAAACATGTGATGAATGATTAAAAAAGAGAGACACTGCCATTAATCTCGCTCAGCATCCTCCCTTGCTTTAAACAATATATCCTATAATGGAATATTATTCCACTATAAAAAGGAAGTTCTGGTACATACAATAGAGATGAACGTTCAAAACATCAGGCTCAGTGAAAGAAGCCAGATACAAAAATCCACATATTACATGACTCCACCTATAGAAAATATCCAGAAAAGGCCAATCTACAGAAAGAAGAATAGTGGTTGCCAAGGGGCAGAGAGCAGGTCTGGGAAGTTACCACTTATTTAATGGACATGTGGTTCCATTTCTTTTGGGGTGATAAAAAAAGTTGTGAAACTGGATAATGGTGAAAGTTCCTCAACACTGTTAATGTGCCTAATGTCACTGAACCATACACCATAGTTAAAATGACAAAATTCATGTTTTGTGTATTTTACCGCAAGAAAAAACTCAACAAAATCACGTTGTAAGTTAGACCCTGCAAATCCCAAGAGCATTTTTCTTTTTCCCATACATCAAGCAAACTCCTAGCAGTGTAGCCTGTGGTCTCGGACTCTCTCTCTCTCTCTCTCTCTCTCTCTCTCTGCATGTGTGTGTGTGCATGTGTGTGTGAGTGTATGTGTATAAATGAGTGTGGTACTGGGAGTCCAACACAGGGCTGTCACACTGAGCTACATCCCCAGCCCATTTTTTAGTTTTTGATTTTGAGACATAGCTTTGCTAAATTGCTAAATTGCCTAGGCTGGGCTGGAATCTATAATCCCAGCCTCCCAAAGTGCTGGGCTACAAGCCTGCATTATTGGGCCCTTCTCTAGCCATGGTTCTCTTTCCCTTGCTCCCCTAAATGAGCTGATCATCTGCAGATGCCCCTACCCAGGGGCTGGGCAGCTACAGTCAAATGGGAGAGGAGGCACCCTGTATCTGATGGGCCAAAGCCAAAGCCATTTATGTCACCTGGACAGAACAGCCAAGGTCAGCCTCCAGATCTTTGTTTGGAACTGGCGCGCCCTCTGGTGGGCAACTGAAGAGCAGTCCAAATCGAATCTCCACCTGACCCTCCCCCCACCTTCTAATTTCTGTCTAGTGTCCCATGGGCTGGAGGGGTTTGAGGGACTGTTCACTTGAACATTTGGTATTGATGAAAATCTATAAACAGAAAAGCAGAGAAGCAGAAAATGTCTCTTCCCTTATGGACACACTGTTACCATCTACTCAACCAAGTACAGTGAACAAAGGCACTACGGCTCCAAGCTGGGCGTTCTGGGGTAGTAGGCAGACTGCAGCAAGGATCAGACCGAGTCACAGAACAGGGGAGCCCAGCCTGACCTAGGAGACCAGGGAGGCCATGGAGAGGGAGGTGGCCTTTGAGCTGAGTTCTGTGTGAAGGAGGGGAAAAGCTATCCAGGTCTGAGGCACAGTGCTGAGCCAGGCTCCTCACTGTCGCCCTGGCCTTCACTGCCCCATCTCATGAGAACACGGTGGCAGTCCCCTCCCCCGCATGGCGTCGCCATGGCCCTCCTCCCCGACACACACTTCCGTGGGTCTGCTGTGCAACGTCTGGTTCAAATCCTACATTCCAATTTCTATGCGTGACCCACCCCTTACTCCCAGAAGCACTTTTAGGCAACGCCTCTGCTGGGTCACCCTGTCATTCTCGGATGCCCTCCGCGCCCCGCCACCTCCACAGCAGCTCCACGCACGTTCGCGCGCAAGTCTCTACGTCTCCAGCCTTTTTTACTTTTTCTTTTGAGACAGTCTCACTAAGTTGTCCAACTGGTCTCGAAATCACTATCCTCTGGTCTCAGCCTCCCAAGTATCGGAATTACAGAACCACACGACATTTAGGAAATGGTTGTCGAGTTTGGCTAAAAGTGTGCATCCTTCTTTCTCTGGCCCGCACGGCCGGCTAGGTCAGGGGCCTTCAGGCCTCCATACCTCTGCCATCATCTCAGCCCCAGCCCCACTCCAGCGACTCACAGATTTCTCCATCAAGAGCTCAGTCCCGGGGCCCGGGGACTGTGGCCATCTTTGAAGGGATGCCGCTGGGTCTGCGCAGGCAAGGGCGGCCCGCGGGGAGGCTGCAGAGGGGCTTCCCGCCCTGCTGAAGAACCAGATGGTCTGCCCTGCCACACACAGCTCCTCGAGGGGGCAGCCGGGAAAGAAGGAAAATAAATCTTAATGGCTCTCTGCCTCCGCGGAAGGCGCAAACTCTGGCGCACAGAACCCGCGGCCCTGCCCCTTCCACTCTGAGGTCAGTATGAGGCCCGGCGGGCGACACAGCCGCGGGATCGCGGAGAGCAGGTCGGACCCACACGGCGCCCACACTGCACACCAGTTCCCCGGAGGGCCCGGCTGGGGTGCAGCCCCCGGGGCCATCCACGCAGCACGCAGACCTGGGGCTCCAAGTCAGGAACGCCGCGGGACTGGCAGACACACGAAGGTTGGTGGGCAGAACAGCCCCTTACCGTGGCACGCTGTGCTGCAGTCAGGGGACTCGAGACAGTGACAGGAGGCCGCACAGGGCGCCACCATGCAGTTGGGGAAGGCTTCCTGGAGGCTGGGCTTGGACCAAGGGTGCATGGGATTTCGGGGGTGGGGATGCAGGGGGGCGTACCTTGGGAACATGGCAGTCACCTGGGGACCTGCCTGAGCAGTAGGAGATAAAGTTGGAGCACGATGGTGACTTAGGCCTCAAAAGCTGAAGAAGAAGATTGAGGCCCCATGGAGCTAGCTGTGACCCAAAAAGGGAGCCCTTGGGAGCCCAGGATGGTGCTGTGGGTGCCGAGAACCTTGTTTTGTGGGATGTGTGGTGTGGGACTTGAGAACCAGGAGAAGGGGGTGCAGGACCCCTCCATTCAGCTGGGTCGAGGCATTCCCCACCCTCCCCAAGGAGGCTAAGGTTGGCTCTTCAGTATCTGCCCAGTACTTGGTCAAGTGGTGGCCACAGAAGGGACGGGACAACAACATGAGCAAATGGCACCCATACAATAAGCTGTCCTCAGGATCTAGACAGGCGAGGGGAAACAGATAGAAGTGGGAGAGTGGTCTGGAGGAAGCCTGGACCTCAGAGGCAGAGTGAGCAGGAAAAAATCCAGTAGCCAGCCGTAACACTCCCAGGGCAGCTCCCCAGGCCTCCCACCTCCACTGTGGGCGTCCTACAGTAGCCAGGTTTTCCTCGGAGCTTTCAGTGCCCCTCCTGGTTGGGCAGGAGGACAGGCTGAGGGGTTGAGGGGAGGGCACCCTACACTGCAGGGAACACAGATATACTGGTCCAGAGAAAGATCTAATCCTCAGTGGTCCAACTGAGGAGTGATTTTGTGCAATGCCCCTGGGGTCTCTAGTGCTGAGACTCCTTACCGTGTTTCTAAGGCCTCCACTGGACTCAGGCAACTCTGCTGGAGTAGTGAATGCTAAAGCCATAGCCTAACAGGACTTGGTGATAGGGTCATGTGACTTCACAAGGCTTTGCAGATATCTGCCTGCCTTCTTCATATGCTGATCCTTGGGGTCCGAGCAGATGGATTTTCACTGGGAAGTAGCTAACCTATAGGGAGGGGGAAAACATCAGAGTCTTCAGGGCAGGACGGGCCTTCCAGAGCTCTTGGACAGCCCCTACCCTATGCTGACCAAGACTGTGAGGCCCAGAGAGGCTCAAGTTCACACAAGACACAGGTGGCAGGTCTGAGACCTCAGGCTCTGACCTCAGCGATTCTCCATCCTCCTAGAGTTCTTGCCTTGTCCTACACAGCAAGAGAACTGTGGACCCTGCAGGAAACAGGATTGTCCTTCTCCCATGATAGCCTCATCCCAAAAATTACAAAGGTTGTTCATGACCTGGGAAAGCTGAGATGATAGCCCTGGCCATCTGACTTCTCGCATGAGAACACGTAAGCCATTGATTTGCCATAGGACCAGGTATATTCCATTTGTTCCTGGCTTCAATTAATCCATACGTAAATTAAGGCCTTAGAGTCCATGACCTTGGACCTCATGGCCTGAAACAGTCCAGGCAAGGAGGGCAAGTGAACTAGGGATGAAGAGTTTCTCCCTTCTTCCCAACATGTGTTCTGGAAGCGCCAGGGTCTGCCTCCCCCACGTCCAGGTCTCAGAACCTCTAGGCCAGATTACACATTGGCATCCTTGGGACCCTCGGCTATACTGAGTCCTACACCACGTCACTAGCTTTCTGAAAGGAACAGCTCCTGAAGTACTCAAGACAGCACTCCTGGCCAACATTGGTTGGTTGAACTAGGAACAGGTGAATATGTGTGAGTTAGGGGAAGGGGAAGGGTGGATCTGTGTGCCTCCATGGGGGTGGGGGATCTGTGCATGTGTTTGTATATGTATGGGATCTGTGCATGTGTTTGTATATCTATGGGAGAGCATACATCTTATGCCTGTGGGAGAAAGATCAGGGGGCTTCCTGTGTCTGTGCATATACATGCATGATCTGTGTACATGCATAACTGTGGTAGATTCTGTCATTACCCCAGATGATAAAGGGAGGCCCAGGGAGATGGGGAAATCTCTAGGCCTCAGTCTCCTCATCTATGTGAAAAGAAAGAGGTACAAAACTTGGAAATAGGCTAAGTGATGGTGTTGTGGCTTTTTTCTTGTGTATGAATAAATGTATATTTCCCATATTTATTTCCTAAGCATTTCACACACACACACACACACACACACACACACACACACACACACACCCCAACTGTTCTCTGACTTTTCTAAGGGATCAAATTGGTTTGACCAGCTCCATCTCACCAACTGAGGCTCAGTCCTTTCATAGCCCTATGAGCAGAATGAATCTTAGGGTGGGGCTATGTCTGTCTGTTTGAGAAGATAATTTCATATGAATACATTTCACAACTGTGTAAAACTAATCAATCTGGTTTCTAAAGGAACAACCTAGTTTTGACTTTTTCAGCAGATTATATAAATCTCTTATTTTTAATACTTTGGGAGCCAATTATTTTACTGCTGATTCCATCTTCATATGTATATAAAACTCTGGAAAGAAACAGATGACAAAACTAGGCCTGGTGGCGCAGGCTGGTAATCCCAACTCTCTGAGAGACTGCAGTAGAAGGATCTCAAGTTCAAGCCCAGTGCAGGCAACTTAGCAACTTAATGACACCTTGTGCCAAAATAAAAATTTTTAAATCGTCTGGGAATGTACATCAGCACAAAGGCTTTGGGTTTAATCCCCAGTACTAAAAAAGAAAGAAAGAAAGAAAGAAAGAAAGAAAGAAAGAAAGAGGAAAAGAGAGAGAAACAGATGCTAACAAATGGCTTATGGATTTTTTCCCTACAAATGTGAAATTAGAACCAGTTATCACCATTACCGCCATCAGACACAACCCCATCATAGTATGAGACTTGATACAAAACTTTTGTAACTCATCGACCGGATTCTGTGTGCTGTAATGTATCTTTGTTATCTTTCTGTACATTGCTTCCCTCAAAAAATCATTTACTACTGCCCCTTAGAATACTGAGTGGGAACAGGTGAATATAATGAATATTATTTAAATAACATTTATGTAAATATAAATATTAATAAATACAATGTTGAACTGTAGGATCCCATCCCACATTGACAGATGCCTGTGAGACCTTCCCTCCCTCCCCTTACCCATGTGGGTATGCTGCAGAGGAGACCCTGGAGGCAAGCTACCAGGCACAGCATCTGCAGGTGAGTCATGGTGCCAGAAGCCCAGGAGAGGCCCTGATGCTGGTGACAGGTGAGCTCTTAAGGCCTGTGTCCTCCTACTTCCCCCACCTCTCTTCCTCAGCCAACACCTGACAGAGACTGAGTGCTTCTGCAGGAATCCACTCATGGAGTGTTTGTAGCCTCCCAAAGAATCAATATTCAACTGGGGACAGAGGTAGGTATATGTCTAGAGCTAGGGTAGGTAGTAATGACAAAAATAATGTATGGCTCCTTCAAAAGATATTTGCAACAGCAAAAAGTAAAAATATTTAGATAGACTGTGTTAAATTACAGGATGAGTCTCAGAGGCTGAGCAGTTCCCACTAAGTGCGGCCTAAACCTCAGGCGTGTGAGTGATGGGCAAGCAGGTTTATAGGACTTAATCTCTACCTTGTCCAACTGTTCAGTTCCAAAGAGCCAGAAACTGAGGAATGGGACAACATTGTGCCTGAGATTGCAGGACAGAGACAAAAGGCTGGTGGAAAGGAGACATCTCACTTTTAAGTGTTACACCCGCCTGGACATCTGAAATGAATATCTGTTTTGCCTTGACTGTGTGGGCTGTAAGCAGTTTCCCTAAGTCCACCCACACTGGCCACCAGAGAAAATTGTCCATCCTCCACAAAGGTCCCCTCTAGAGCCACAGGAAGACTAAGGAGAATGGATGCACTGTGGGGCCAGCCCCCTGAGAGGCAGCTCTCTCAAGAGCTCAGACACACCAGGAATGGTGGAGGCAGGACAGTGGGTAACAGCAGACAGAGAGGAAGGGTTTGGGGACAGGACAGGCAAACGCTCATGGAGGGGGATGTGGAGGCAGGGCAAGTCATAGCTGGGGTTGGCCTCAGTATTAGGCCACCTCAATGGGGCGGCAGAAGAGACAGTGTGCCCCGGCCTTCCATGCCAGTCACAGTGGAACTTGTTTTCCTTCTAGAGGTGCTCCCTTGCAGATACTGCCATAGGCAGCCAACTGTATTCTGCCCTCACACGTGGCACTGAGAGGATATGGCACTTATTGTGCCACCCAGGTAGCCACTGGCTCCCAGAGTCTGCGACTGTTTGATATCTGAGTCTAAGCCCCTGAGCCACGGTGTGCTCTTCAGTGAGACAGGGATGATGACACTCTCAGGCCTCCATCACTCAAGCAGATGGTACATGAGGAACACTCTGGTCTCCTCCCCTGCAGGGACTAAGTGAAACCTCAGGAGATCAGCAATTCATGAAAGCCCTGGGAGGGTCTCTGTGTCCACAGTGGGGTCGGCCTGCTCTTGTGAGCCCTCCCTAGGATACTGCACTTCTTCCCTCTGTAGCCCATATCTGGGTCCTGTTGTTGTCAGGTAGGTATTCAGCATGCAGCAACCTAGCCTTGTCTTTCCTCAGTGTGAAATCTTATCCAGCCTCAGGGATGTCTTTTGTAGAGTCAAGGCTGGGCAGACTCGCAGGGCCAGCCTGAATTGTAGATGTGAGAGAAATGAGATTGTCCCTTGGTCTCCCTCATATCTGCAAGTTTGTGTTTCTTCTGGCATTATATCACCAACCAAAGCCTGCTAACTCCCCTCTAATCATCCCCATGTGAACTCAGACACTAATAGGTAAGAGAGAGGTGAGAAAGAACAGGAGAAGAAAGGAAGAGAAGACAGGAAGATAGTGGGTAGGAGAGGAGTTGGAGATGCTGAAAGGGCAGAGCCCTCAGGGAGGGAAAAGGATGGTGGGCCGCCTCTGCTGAGGGTGTCTGCTCAGGCTCCAGCAGCCTGCGGTGTGTCTGTGGGACCGTGCTTGGGTGCATGTATGGCTGCACTATACCTGTGGTGGTGAGTGTTTTTTATGCAGGTATTGTGAGGCAGAATGAATGTGCTATATGTAGAGATATGTGGACGGTAGGCGTGACACAAACTAAATGTACAGGGACACAGTAGTGCTGGTGGTTGTACTCCTTGGTCTAGCGATCCTATTGGTTGTTGCCACATCTATAGATTAAGTGGGTAAAGGAGGTGGGTACATGTGTAGGAGCTGGATTCTGTGCATGTTTGGTGTGTTGGGAACTTTCTGAATGGCACATCTGTGTCGCAGTTTCTGAACTGTCAGAACCTCTACCCCTTTAGAGGAGCAGCCTGGTACTTCTTACCTTAGCTTAAAGGAGTCTGGGCTCCCCTCTTAGATGTGTCAGTAGCTTTCAGTTAGAGGAGAGGAGCTTTGTGTCTACAGGAAAAGCAGAATTACTGTGAAACTAAAAATGCCTTCTAAGCTACACAGAACCACATAGTCCCATGTGGGATGGGTGAGTACAGGAAGGGTGAACACATTCCCCTATCACCACCCAGGTTTCCCACCCTTGGTGACATTCATGACCACATTCTCCAGGACCCCTGCACTCCCAACAAGTCCTTGATTCACAGTGTATCTGTACTTTGAGAGTACCCAGGTTGAGGATCACATGTGGACTCACAAACCTCCCTGGTGGTGATGACAGCAGTTCCTAATACCTCAGCTCTCAGTTGCCCTCTTGAGCGTGTGTCCAGCCTGTAGCACCTGGCTTGGCCTTTCTTCTGTTTGAGCTGTTGTCCCAAAGGGTCCTCAAATTCATATAAATAGGCCACCCTGATGCATCTCCCCTGTCCCTGAGACATGCTCATACAAATAAATCATGGGTGTAGCAAGAATTCCTCTGGAAAGATTCACCTCACAATAAAACAATCTCTGGTAGGGCTGTCTTGTCGCTCCTCATTTCCTCCTGTGCAAAGAAGATTGCATGGTGCTGTCATACTTATCAATGTGTGTTTTTCTACCACAATTAACAAAGACTTGATCTGAGAGGTGCCTGTCACCTACCTGTCATATGCTGAACCTCATACTCTACTTCTTCAAGATTCCATCACCTCCCACATTGCCATACTGAGGACTAAGCTTCCAGCACATGCACATTCGAAGAACATCCTTAACCATACCAAAACCATGGCATTTGGTATTAATTCAAATGAAACTGTTATAAATGTAAAATATTAATCGTAATCACCAAGATAACCATTAAAAACCCTAAAAATTATATAGAAAAATAAGAAAACAACAAAATGGTACACAATAAGAAGTTAATTAAATAAACTATAATGGAGGGATTGAGAAAAAAGGTATAAGGCAAATAGAAAATAGTAAGATGATAGATATAAGTTCTTACTAGTAACAAATGTAAATGAGTTCAACACTCCAATCAAAACACAAAGACTGAAGAATAAATGTTAAAAATGATTCAAGTGTATGCTGACTATAAGAAACTCACTTTAGATCCAAAAACACAGAGGTTGAAAATAAAGGTATAGACAGAGACATTCCATGAAAGACATACACAACAGAGAGCTGAGGTGGCTATATTATTAACAGGAAAAAAAAAAAAAAACAGAGTTTGGGCTAAAAAGAAAACTTACAAGAGACAAATATAGAGACCTTGGGCTGAGGATGCAGCTCAGTGGCAGAGTGCTTGCCTGGCATGTTCAAGGCCCTAGGTTCAATCCTTAGTACCAAAACTTAAAAAAAAAAGACCCCTCCCAAAGAAAAGACAAATATAAGGACCCCATGTATTAGTAAAGATGTTGATCCATCAAGAAAAAAATAAAAATTCTGAATATATACACACTGAAATGGTCTTAGTATTTGTGTCCCTTAATATTCACATGGTAAAACCTAATCACAAATGTGATATTAGGAGATGGGGCCTAACAAAGATAATTTGTGAGGTCTTGCCCTTATGAATGAGCTTAATTCCCTTAAAACAGAGACTCCAGAGAGCTGTGCTACCTCTTCCATCATGTAAGGACACACCTAGAAAGTGTCATCTATGAATCAGGAAACAGGTTCTCCCTAGACTTTGAATCTTCCAGCATATTGATCTTGTATTTCACAGCTTCCAAAACAATGAGAAATAAATTTTTATAAGCTACCCCATTTATTATATTTTATTATAGTATACTCATGAACCAAGACATATAACAAACATTAGAACTCCAAAATATATGACAAAAACATTGACAGAATAGGCTATTCTACAATATTAAGAGACCTCATTACCCTACCTTCAATATGAATAGAACTAGACAGGAGATCAGTAAGGAAATAGATGGTTTGAGCATTACCACAAACTTAACAGGCATTATTGTGGTTTGTATCTGGATGCCTCTCAAAGCTTCATGTATTTGGATGCTATAGACTATCTATGGAGCCATGTGTCATTAAGAGAAGGGGGCCTGGTCTGGAGCAGTGGGTTGTGGGTCTGTGGATTAGATTCTAGGCATGTGAATTGGATTATAGGCATGTGGTGGATTGGGGGTTTAGTTCTGGAAGGGTAGAACACTGAGCCTGGACCCAGAATGGGCAGGTCACTGGGATGGGACCTGCTTCCTTCCTTCCTTCCTTTGGGACTTTACTTGACTTGGCTTCCTGTTTGCAATGCTATGGGATTGGCCTCCATTTGTGCCTCTGCCATGTGCTTCCACTGTTGCAAGCTGTTGATGAATGGCCTATGACTTTCTGAAACAGTGAGCAGAAATAACCATTCCTGCCCTAATGTGTGGATATTAGATATTAAGTTACAGTGACAAAATAGGAACTAAGACAGGCGTATACAGAACATTCTACCCCAAAACAGCAGAATACTTTCCAGGACACATGAAACATTCTCCAGTATAGCTCAATGAACACAAATCGGTGGTATTTCTATACATCAATGGAAAATGTGAAAAGGAAGAAATCAATTCTATTTATAATAGCATGAAAAAGAAAAATGCTTAGGAAAAAATCCAACTAAGAAGGTATAAAATTTATACATTGGAAATTACAAACCATTCCTGAAGAGATTAAAGAAAACCTATGTAAATGAAACACTACCATGTGTTTATGGACTGGAAGACTTAGTATTATACAGCCAGTAATACTCCCCAAATAAATCTACAAATTTCATTTAGTCCTTTTCAAAATTCCAACATCCTTTTGGCCAAAATGGAAAAGCTGATCCTAAAATGTATATAAAATTGCAAGTTACTCTGTATTACCAAAAACTAGTCATGAAAAAGAAAAAACAAAATTGAAGAACTATACTTCCCAATTCCAAAACTAACTACAAATCAAAAGAATGTACTACAGACATTAGAACAGACTTGTAGCTCAAAGGAACAGAATTGAAAGTATGGAATTTCATTTAGGGTAGGAAAGAGTTGTGGAATTAGACAATGGTAATGGTTGCAAAACACTGTATTTTCTACAAGTATTTAGTTTAGAAGCTGCTTTTGTTCAAAGTAGACAATGAGGACTTCCGGGCAAGATGAAGGCTGAATAACAGAGCTGCACAATGTTTCCTGATGGACCCACTTAAAAAGTTAAGATTACAGTAAAACACTGCCTGTTCAATGTAGGAAAGGGAGGAGCACCCCGACAATTGAAAGGAGGCCTCGGGAAGGTCAAAAATCCTGAAGATACATCAGAAGTGGAGGAAAACGGCAGTCCAAGAAGCAGCCCCAAGCCCAATGTGAATGGCTGTGAGTGACTGGCATCTGCAGATGGAGGAAATCCCACAGCCTGGAGCCGCAGACCAAGGTAAACACAGTTCTGGGAAGAAGCAGGAATTGACAGCACCTGGTAGCCCTAGCCTCCAGAAACAAGCCTGTGGGAGTGCAAACTGCAAACGCACTGTGAACTTTCCCTAGAAAAGGCTCCCTGGAGCCTAAACCAACTTGACAGTGATATAAGGAGGAACCATTAAAAAACAAAACAAAACAAAACAAAACAAAACCCTGAGCCTGACCTGTTTAGAGTAAAAGAAGGCTCAAATGAGCAAACCAGCATTTTGGTGGACACTCGTAAACAGTGCCCAGGAAGAAACTGCACAAGAGACAATTGAGAGAAGAGAAAGGCTACTGACCCCCTGAACAGCTTGGATGGTAGTGGGAGCACCTCCAAGGTGGAGAGACCCCCCCCCCTCCCCCGGGAGAGGGAAGCCATGACTGGTGAGAGAGCTTTGCTGAGGAAACTGGGTATGATCAAGACACTTGAGAAGCCATCAGACTGTTAGGTCCTCCCTCACTGCCTACTCCCAGCACAGAACTCAGAGGAATTTTGGCTCCCTACCCCCAACCCCTGCATATATACACACCCTCATATACTGTTCACAGAAACCTCTTCACTAGGCTTTTACAATGAAGTCTCTCAACAACAGAAAAATGGGAAGACAAGGCAACAGGACAAAGACAGAAATGCCTGAGAAACAAGAAACTATTGTCATGAGCCCTGAAATAGTGGAGCTCATAGGGAAGGAAGTCAAAAAGCAAATAAGCAACTTCAATCAAGATATTCTTGAAGAAATGCAAGCGATGATCAGTGGGCTTAAAGAGGAATTTACTAAACAAATAGTGGTCCTCATGGAAACAAAGCTCACTGAGCATATAGAAGCCAGAAATAAAAAGTTGGCTGAGGAAAATAAAGAAATGCAAGATATGAATTAACATTTTGATAGACAAGTGTAAATTCTGAAAAGAAATGTAGCTGAAATTTTCATCTGAAAGCAGTACAAAGAGGGAAATGTATAGCTTTTAGTGCACATATGAAAAAACAGAGCAATCTGAAATTAACAATCTAACAATGCAGCTCAAAGTCCTTGAGAAACAAGAACAAGTCAAATCTAAAGGTCGAGAAGGAAGGAAATTAAAAGAATTAGAGCAGAGATCAATTAAATTGAAACTAAAAAAATAGAAAATATCAATGAATCAAAAAGTTGTTCTTCAAAAGGATAAATAAGATTGGTAAGCCTCTAGCCAAACTAACCAAAAGAAGGAAAGAAAAAATCTACATCGATGCAACTAGAAATGAAAAAGGTGAAATCACAACAGACATTGTTGAAATCCAGAGAATTATATGAAATTATTTCAAAAAACTATATTCCAACAAGTTCATGAACTCAGAAGAAATGGATAAATTTCTTAACATGTATGATAGACCAAAACTGAGTCAAGAAGATATAGAAACCCTGAATAGAGCAATAAGCAGGGATAAAATTGAAGTAGTAATAAAGGATCCACTAGAAAAGAAAAGCCCAGGACCTGATGGATTCTCTGAAGAATTTTATCAGAATTTTAGAGAAGATTTAGTGCCAATGTTCCTTAAAATCTTCCATGAAAATGAAAGAGAGGGAACACTGTCCAACTCCTTCCTAGAAGCAGATATCATATGGATTCCCAAACCAGAAAAAAGACCCAATAAAGAAAGAACACTACAGGCCAATTTCCTTAATGAACATTGATGCAAAAATTGTCAATATGATACTTGCAAACAAAGTACGACAAATTACTGAAAAGATCATATACCACAACCAAATTGGCTTCATCCCAGGGATGCAAGTCTAGTTCAACGCATACAAATAAATTAATGTAATATATCACATCAACAAAAGCAAGGCAAAAAACACATGATCATCTCAATAGATGTAGAAAAAGCCTTTGACAAGATATAATACCCCTTTCTGATCAAAATTCTGATGAAAATAGGTATAGAAGGACTCTACCTCAAGCTGAAAAAAGCAATGTATGATAATCCTACAGCCAACATCATCCTAAATGGGAAAAACTAAAAGCACTTCCCGTCAAATCAGGAACAAGACAAGGCTGTCCACTCTCACCACTCCTATTTAACATACTGCTCAAAACCTTAGCTGGAGCAATCAAGCAAGAGACTGGAATAAAAGAAATAGATATAGGAAAAAAAATCAAATCATCCTTATTTGCAAATGACATGATCTTTTATATAGAGCACCACAAAAACTCTACCAGAAGACTCTTAAGACCTAATAAACAAATTCAGCCAAGTTGCAAGATATAAAAATAAATACACAAAAATCAGTAGCATTCCTTTATAGCAATAATGAAAACACAGAGAAAGAGATCAGAAAAACAATCCCATTCACACTCACCTCAAAGAAAATTAAATACCTAGTAATCAACCTGACAAAGCAAATGAAGGACCTCTGTACTAAAAACTATCATACTCTGAAAAAAAATTTGAATAGAATTTTTGAAAATGGAAAAATGTCCCCTGTTCCACAACAGGGCAGAACCAACATTTTCAAAATGGCCATACTACCTTAACTGATATACAGATGCAATGCAATCCCAATCAAGATACCAGCAGCATTTTTTACAATCTAGAAAAAATGACCTGAAAATTTATGCAGAACCACAAGAGGCCAAGAATAACCAAAACAATTCTAAGCAACCAAACAAAAGTGGGAGGCATCACAATACCAGATATCAAATTACATTAGACAGCAACAGTGGTGCACACCTGTAATCCTAGGACTTGGGAGGCTGAAGTAGGAGGATTGCCACGAGTCCAAGGCCAGCCTGGGCTCCACAGTGAATTCATGACCAGCCTGGGCTACACAGTGAGACCCTGTCTCAAAAAGAACAAAGAGCAAAACAAAACAAAACAAAAAATACACAGAATTTTTAAAAAAGTAGACCCTCCAAAATAAAGGACCCAATCAAAAATGGGAATCTGAAATGAATAAACCATTCTGAGAAGAAGTCCAAATGGCCAATAAATACATTAAAAAATGCTGAATATCTTTAGCCATCAGAAATGCAAATTAAAACAACACTGTTCCATCTAACACCAGTATGAATGGCTACCATTAAAAATTGGAAAAAAAAAAAAACAAAAACAAACCCTGGGAGGTTGTGAGGAAAAAAGGAACACTCCTACTTTGCTGGTGGGACGACAAACTGATACAACCACTATGGAAAGCAGTGTGGAGATTCCTCAGAAACCTGAGCATCGACATCCCATTTGACCAAGCTATACCTCTTCTGGGTATATTCTCAAAAGAGTTAGTCATCATACTAGAGTGATACATGCATGCATACCCACGTGTATTAGAAGAATCCAATATGCCTGAGCACAGATGACTGGATAAAGATGTGGTATATATACACAATGGAGTATTACTCTGCCACTGAGCATAACAAATCTGGGCCATTTGTAGGTAATTGGATGCAGCTTTGAGACCACTATGCATAGTGAAATGATCAGACCCAGAAAGTTAAATATCATATGGTTTCTCTAGTATGAGAAAGTCAAACTATAAAAAGGTAGAGATACAGAAGAAAGTAAGAAGACAGATGGACTTTGTGAAAAGGAAAAGTGAAGGGGAGTCAGAAGGTGGGTAGGGAAAAGGAGGTAATATGTAAGTAAAAATTAACTAATCAGTTGATTAGTTAAAAAAGAAATCTTGAAAAACTTTAGTAGACCCTTCACCTAGGCTTGTAGATGCCCAATGGGAAACTGAAAGAGATAAAACTTGGTATCTCTGCCTTAACCCTACCCCTGCATTGATTCTTTTTTTTTTTTTTTTTTTTTTTTTTTTTGCAGGTTCTGAGAAGAACATTTATTTTTAAAATTATAGAAGGGGAAAGGAAGATACAAGAGGAAAGAAAGAGGGTAAAACTTCTGCTAGTCAGAAGGGGGACCCAAAAATGTGGGTCAAAAACCAAATGAATTGGTTGCAAGTGTTTTATTGTAAATATGGCAAAAATCCACAAAAAGTTAATAGTTTGGCTACTTTGTGATTCAATAATATTCTGAGCTGCTTTATAAGGAATGACATGATATTTGTTTTAAATCATTGTTGTATGGTAAAATATTTACCATATTGAATTTTAGCAGTAAAAGGAAAACTTTATTTAACTCATGAAGTAAACCTGAATGGGATGAGCAGATGGAAATATTCATTCGGATATACCTGAACATCAGAGCAAAAGGGTTAGACTTTGGGTCTGATTTCTGTTCAATTCTACACCACCTTAATTCTTTAAAAAGTGTTTATCTGAAGCTGATAATCCTCCTCCTTCAGAGCTGAAAGCACCAAGATAAGAACAAATGAGAGACTTTCAAGGTTTGCAAAGATATCATATACCATTCTATTACAGACAACCTAAGTGTCTCCTAGAACTCTCCAATCATTGCCCTAAACCAGAAGGCCTACATAATTCATATTGCCTCTCTGAATTGCCAATCTCTCTTAGTTACTTTCTCATCACTGTGACTCAATACCCAAAATGCACAACTTCAGGGAGGAAAGATTTATTTTAGCTTATAGTTTCAGAAAGTCACAGTCCATTCACAGGTAGGTGGCTGGGAAAAGGTGGAATCACATGGTGGGGCTGGAGCTGGTGTTCAGGAGACAGAGATCCTCACAGGAAGGAGGAACAGAGAAACTGGCAGGAAGGGCAGAATTAGCACATGTCCCTCCAGGTCAAGCCCCAAGCATCCTCCCCTTCCAGCCAGGCCCCACCTCCCAACCCTATACAGTATCCATAGGAACATGAGGCTTTTGGGGTATATTCCAGATCCAAACCATGACACCGTCCTCTGAGCCATTCTCATCTGCAGTCACCTTGGATTAAATGAAAAATAGGTATTATCCATGAGCATCCTGACACTACAGTTGAAAACTCCACCAGGTAATAGCAACTTTCTTATCACTGACAATGAGCTATCAGACCATAGTTTAATCAAGACTGCTTGATTATGTATACTTCTTAACCCACTTTTGATCCTCCACTAATTACCCCCATAGTTCTTGTTAGCTTCTCAAAGACAGGGCCGAGGATACCTGGTACTACTGGCCCTTCCCAATATCACTGTACTAAATAAATTCCTTTCCTACTTTTACCATTACCTTTTTCATTTGAGAGGCAAGTAGCCAGATTAGCCTGTGGAACTCCCTGAAGTCAGCCTCCTCTGTGGCCCAGGGCACTGGTAAAAAAATATATTAGATGTCACTGAATCATACAGTTTAAAGTGGTCAAAATGATCAATTTTGTGTCATGCGTACTTTATTACAATTTTTAAATGAAGAAATTTCAGAAGGATGTGTATCTACATAGGAGAACACTGATGCTCTCAATCTTGATGTCTGTATTCATGAATTTTAATAGCTTTCACTTTGCCAGATGTGAACCAATTAAATTGATTTCTACCCAAGGCATAGTAATGACAGAAACACCATAGGGACAGAAGACAACTCCTTGGAACCTTAATCTGTTACTGATTAAAATCATGATTTTTTTTCTGTGACATTTAGGTACTTGAAAATGATTTTTGCTAAAACCCACCAGTCTTCACTTGGGCCAATAGGTAACTAAAAGTAGAACAAAACTTGACTTTCATTTTGTGAAATTCTGGGTTGTGGCGCCCTGACTAGGCCTGGGATGATTGTAGGTAGAAGGCAGCTCATACCCTGATAATCTTGTTTCTCCAGACTGGCAGGAGTGGAGCCCCACCCTCTTATCCCAGGCCCAGGATAGCCCACAGCTCAGGTTGTATCATACCCTAATTCCTAATTTTCTCCTGCTTCCAGATCCTTACCAAAAATCATGTGGTCAGACCTGCCATGCAAATTAGGCTACTTTCAGATCCCAAAATCCCTCCAATCAGTAAATGACCCTTGCCCTGTTACCCTGGTTTACCTAAACCCCTTAAACTGCTCATAAGCCTGGCCCTCACCTCCAATAAATGAGCTGTTAACACTGATTCAGCCTCCCAGATGTGATTCTGTCATACTCACGCTGCTCAAGACACTGTTCCCCAGACTTTGCCGGTGGCCATCAGTGCCAGGGACCCTGGGAACCCCAACACTGGGTCAAATCCTTCTCAGTTCTGTATACAATCATTTCGGAAATGTCTGTCTTTTGACAAAAACATGGTTTACTAGCTCTACATTTATGTATCTTATCATATTACCCTTCAAGATTAATGATACTGGAAGAGATTTGCAGGGATGTTCCACTAGGCCCATGTTGTGATTTGGATCTGCAGTGTTCCCCAATAGCCTCGTGTTTGGATGTAGTGGTGTAACTATGGGGCTATGTGCTGTCAAGAGACAGGCCTGGCTGGAAGCAGTGGATGGCTAGTGCTTAACCCGAAAGGGGCCAAACACTGAGGCTTGTCCCAGAAAGATAAGATCACTGAGATAGAACTTGGAAAGGTATACATTAGATTCCCCTTCTTGCTCCATTTGGCTTCCTGTTTACAATGCTGTGAGGAGCTGCCTCTACCTCTGGCCTCCACTATGTGCTTCCACAGTCACCAGCCACCCATGAATACTGTGACCTTCTGAAACTGTGAGCTAACATCATTCTTAGCTCCTGTGTTGGTGGGAAGCTACAGGTTTTGTTTTTACATCTTAAAAGGGTTATTTAGTGGGAATGTATACACCAAAGGATTTATCACAGCTTGTTAAGTTAGATATAGAGGACAATGGATGTGGTCATGAAAAAGGGCTAAGATAGCCCCTAACAGTTTGCCTATGTGAAATATCAGTCTCTTAGCAGGGTCTCCAGAATCCATTTAGTTAATCAATAGTCTCATTTCAATAGTGTCATTATGAAGAAAGCTGTTTCCATGGAGCTTTAGTTATCACCTTTAAGTCATGAAGATTCCTTTACAGCTATGAAACTAGGACAGAGATAAAGATCAGTCAGACTTCAGCCTGCCACAACACCCCATAAAACGGGTCATCCTTCTGTGATCAGATCCATCTGAGCCACCTCCCCAGACATGTACTCTCGTTTCTCAAACTAAAGCCTTTCTCCTATCTTGTCTTTGCCTTTGTTAGGAGGTTTGATCTTCAGTACAGCTATTTCTCTTTTCAATTAAGTTTTTTTTTTTTTCTGTACTCCAAACTGTTGGTTCAGCTTTAATTTCCATCACACTTCAGTAAGGACCCAAACTAGCTGGTGATAAGAAACACAGATGGAGTCAGGCAGTGGTGCATGCCTGTAATCCCAGCCATTCAGGAGGCTGAGGTAGGAGGATCATAAGTTTGAAGCCAGTGTGCAAAGTAGTGAGAACCCATCTCAAATTTGAAAAAAAAAATGGGCTATGGATATAGCTCAGTAGTAGAGCATGTTTCAGTTAAAAAAAAAAAAAAGACACACACGTACAATTTGATCTCTTTTCCTAGTTGCTGACATAAGAGCTTCCAAACCCTTCAAATTTCCTAGTTTGGTTAATATGAGAGGAGCGGTTTTTTTTTTTTGTCATGTATAAAAAAATCCTTTCAAGCACACCTGAGTTTTCTAATGAGATGACTCTCGGTGAGCCCCTAGGTAGCTCCAGGTTGTAGGCTGCCTACTAGAGGTATCAACCATATGCTTACATAACTGGAACTTTCAGCACCATCCTGATTTCTGGAAAGATTACTCATCAGTGTCCCGTGATTTAAAGAATCATGGGTATATCATGTAATTTCCATAAGACCTTACACATCAAGATTCAGAAAGCTTCTGGGGAAGTGAGTGTATTCACGCAGGAAGGTAAGGTGCTGCATCACAAATCCTTGGAAACAAAATTTCCTGCACTTGGGACTCTTCTAGACTTTGCCCTAAGTACTTCTTTACTTGGCTCTTCTATATACCCTGCACAACTCCTTTATAATAACTGGTAATAGTAAAACATTCCCATGTCCTGTGAACTCTAATAGGGAATAAATGATCCTGAGGTTGTGGAAACCCTCAATCTGTAGCCAAGTTGGGCAGAAGCATGCATAACCTGGAGACCAACTAGAGATTATTGTCTTTAATAGGGGTGTCTTTGGGACTGGGTCCTTAAGTGATTGGGTTTCTTTATTCTGGATTATATCAGACATAATTTAAATTCTAAGATATTTAGTTGGTGTCCATAATTGCATTATTTGGTGTAGAAACACATACCGGGCATCAGAACTGTTAAGTTTTTCTTTACTGACCACTAACAGGTGATGACATAGAAAGAAAAAAGAAAAACCTGTGATAAACCTCTTTCCATTATCTCCACCAGGTATCCACACTGGGATCCTTGCTGTATGATTTAACTGTAGAAAATCACCACCTAGAAATGGACTTTAGATATATGATCAAAAACTACAACGAATGTTTAAACTTTACATTTTTTTGTATTGTCAAGGCAATGGCCATTAACTTCCCACCACCACCCACTTCAAACACTTATTCCATTCTTGTCATTTTCTGAAGTTCTGGCAGTCCTCTGTTGAGTGTAAAACGCCCCCTCAAAGTCCCAAGTGCTTGGAAACTGATCAGGTCAAGGAGTGCTAAATATCAGTGGATTAACCCATTGATAATTTTATGTGCTTTAGGAGGTAGGACCTGTTTAGAGGGTTGGGTCACCGGAGATGTGATCTGGAAGAGTGGATCTCCCTCTCTAGCTCCGCCCTTTTGCTTCCTGGCTGTCATGTGGTAAACAGCTATCCTTACAAGGAGCTTCTGCCATTGGAGCTGTTCACTCAAGCATGGGCTAAGACCTCTCAAGTACTTGCTAAAATATTTAAGTTTCAGGTGTTAGTTACTGCCTGAGTGACAAGAAAATGACTAAGTCATCCTCTTTGGTGTCATCAGTTGCACTTTCATGGCTGAGCGTGCACCCTTAATGGATCCAAAATGTTTACCTTTCAGTCTTTTTGACTTTGGGGCAGAGCCAGAAGTTGAATAGTGTCAGATGCAGTGAAGAAAGATGAAGACATGGCATAATGTTTTTGACAGAAATTGCTGTAAGCCATTTTGAACTCATTCATTCAGGACATCAGGGAACCCACACAGTACAACTACAGACATTCACACTCACAAAAAGACTTCCAAAAGCACTTCATAAAGTAACAAAGTAACAAGAATGATGGGGTATGTTCAAAGCTAGGGAGGACAAGATATTTTGAGGATTAATGGACTTACACTATAATTCTTAAATATTCACCAAACCATTTAATGACACTAAGTATTCAAAGATTCTCAAAAAATTAACACTAATCTCAATAATCGGGAGGGTAGGAAGGAGGAAAGACGACTTGAGATTTCAAAAATTTAAAAACCCAATTTCTGACCTTTTTTGGAAAACTAATCCTATTCCTCAAATACAACCTTCATGAACTAAGCATGGGCTAAGACCTCTTAAGTATGAGCTAATTCCACTGCATTCTTCAGATCTCCACAATCCTCACAGCAGCATCACATACTTAATATGAACCTTTAAAAAAATAAGTAATCCTAGGCCTATAGACGTTAATTTCTGGGTGATGGTTTTACTGGCCAAAGATTGCTTACCTTACTTTTACCTGTGACCTTTGATAAGAACTTAAATGTAAGAGTCTAGAAGAACAGAAATAGTCCCAGCCCTACTATCTAAATAATCTTCTCACACTCAGAAAATTTCTGATTTTAGAATTTCTCTAAAATTAAATGTAACTCTAAGGAGACTTCAGACCGGGGGATACAATGTGTACCTTTCAACAACTCATAGGTGAGCATGGTTAGAATGAGGCCATTCCTCAGAGTGAAGCACTTGTGAGGTTATCTTTCTATATATATAAACAGACAGATGGAGATATAAACAGATATACCAATGTGACAAACAAAATATTACTAATTTTCACTCCTTGGGGTACTACTGAGAGTGAACACCTCTTCCTACTTTAATAGCCATTTCTATATTTTAAAAAGCTGCCAATTGCTGGACTTTATCCAGTTACTCATCTTTCCTTTAATCACAAAGTCTCTATTCTAAGTATCATACTGTTGTGGTCTGGATCTGTAGTGTCCCCCAAAAGCCTCATTTGCCTATGAATACTATGTAATGTTGGGAGGTGAGGCTTGGCTGCAAGGGGTGGATGCTGGTTCCACCCTTCCTCCCAGACTGGTCTCAGTTCTGCCATGCTAAGATCTCTGTCTCCTAGAGCACCAGCTCTGGCTCTGGCCCTAGCTGCAGCCCCACCAAGTGATTCCAACATTTTCAAGCTACCCACCTGTGAATGTACTGTGATATCCTGAAACTGTTAAGCTAAATCTTTCCTCTTTAAAGTTGTGGGTGTCAGGTACTGAGTCAGAGTGATGAAAAAATAAGATACACTTTTATATCACAAGTTTCGCAAGGAATTTCCCACTTTGAATGCTTTACCTTATTTGGGAGTATTTTAAACAAAACACACACACACACACACACACACACACACACACACACACACACACACAAATCTTAATGTTATCAACTTACCAATATATTCCTTGCTTCCATCATTCATTTGAGACTTTGAAAGGTTTTCTCTATTCCACAAAAATAGAAATATTTACTCATCTTTTTTAAAGGAAATCTTTATTGTTTCTTCTTTTAACAAAAGCACATTTGTGCCAAATATTAACCAGAAGTAAATTAATTTAGGTAAACCAAATGCCCTCTGCTTAACTTTACTTTGGAGGCTGAGTGAATTATAATTTCCTCTATTTAGTTTCTACAGAACAGTGGTTCCTAGAAAATCTACTTTTCTTGATGCAGTTGGGAAGGAGATATCTTTATTATATTTTCTGACTGGTTGTTGGTTAAAAAAATTATTTTTAGATGTCACTTTTTTTAAATTGGTCATACATCCTTGGTTAAAATCTGAATGAAACATCAAAGATGTGTTTGTATGTAAAGACTGCCAAATTAATTTCCTTCAAGGCTGAATCTGATGATGCATGATCCACTTCAACATTAACCTTCAGAGTTTTCTACATGCTTTTAACTATTAAGATTTCCCCTTACTATGGACACTCTGGTGCTGACCAAGCTGGAAACGAAACCTGAAGGCCCTCCCACACATATTACACGCATAGGGTTTCTTCCAAGTGTGGACAGTCTGGTGTATAATACAATCAGATCTAAAGCTGAAGCTTTTGCCACACTCCGCACATCGATAAGGTTTCTCCCCAGTGTGGCTTCTCTGATGCCGGATTAAATGGGCACTAACATGGAAGGCTTTTCCACACTCTTCACACTGAAAGAGTTTTTCTTCAGTATGGATTCTCTGGTGCACAATATAATCAGAACTACGACTGAATGCTTTCTCACATTCCATACACTTGAAAGGTTTCTCTCTTGTATGTATTCTCTGATGCCTAGTTAACTTGGCATTGTTACTAAAGGCTTTTTCACATTCCTTACACTGATAAGGCTTTTCTCCAGTATGGATTCGATGATGATCAATTAGGTTTCTTTTAGAAGTAAAGCATTTCCCACATTCATTACACTCAAAAGGTTTCTCCCCAGTGTGCGTTCTCTGATGCTGCACTAATTTTGCATTGACACTGAAGGCCTTCCCACACTCATTACACTTGTATGGCTTCTCCCCAGTATGGATTCTCAGGTGCTGCCTAAGATGAGAGTTACACCTGAAAGCTTTCCCACATTCATTACACCCATAGGGCTTCTCCCCAGTGTGAATTCTCTGGTGCTGTATTAACTTTCCTTTGACACTGAAAGCTTTCTCACATTCATTGCAACCATAGGGTTTCTCACCTGTGTGGATTCTTTGATGCTGAATGAGGTTTGAATTATTATGGATGGCTTTTCCACACTCCTTACACTGATAGGGCTTCTCTCCAGTGTGGATACTCTGATGCTGAATTAATTCTGAATTAACACTGAAAGCTTTCCCACAGTCATTGCACTCATAAGGTTTCTCACCAGTATGGACTCTTGGGTGTGTGATGTATGCTGCACTAGAGCTGAAGCCAGTATCACACTCTTGGCACTGATAGGGCCTCTCTCCTGTATGGATCTTCTGATGCCTACTTAAGCTCCCATCGACACTGAAGGCCTTCCCACACACCTTACACTGATCCACACATTTGAAAGGCTTCTCCCCATTATGAAGTCTTCGATGCCAAATTAATTTTGCATTAACACCGAAGGCTTTGCCACACTCTGTACACTGATGAGGTGTCTCCCAAGTGCAGTTTTCTAGATGCTGATTAAGTTGAGAGTCACATTTAAAGGTTTCCACTAATTCTTCACATTTCAGTTCTCCAGTATTAATTATTTCATGCTTAACAGGTACTGTATCAAAGCTGAAGACTTTTCCCAGTCCTGTATACGCAGGATGTTGTTCTTCAGTGCAGACAGTATGATTCCAAAGCATGTTTGAATTCAGACTAAGGAAACAATCCTCCATGGGGTTTGTTTCAACTTTCACTGTTCCCTCAGTGCTGCTGCTGCTGATTTCCTTCTTCATACTTGTTGAGTGGATTTCCTCTAGTTGCTCTGGTACACAGGCTTCTGAAAAGTCCACTTCCTGGAAAAAGTCCCTCTGAAATTCAAACGACATGCTATCTTTTTCTTCACATTTTTCCTTTGTCAAATTATTGCCAGCCTGCATATTAGTATCTACTATTAAAAAAAAAGAGAAAACATAAAATATTGTATAAGAAATGTGGTAGGAAAAAAAAAACTGTATAGCATGATAATGATCAGAGGGCTCTTCAATATCACCAGACCAGGTCAAAGAACCTAGAGTTCATCCATAATGTAGCTATCAATGTAAAATGTGTAATATGTAGCTGGTTAAAAAAATATATATACATATATATGTATATATATATATGCTGACATGAAAAGATACATTGTTTAATGGCAAAATAGAGAAATACAAAGGATATTGCATTTTTATACAGAAAAAGATCAGACACGTACACACATTTGCATAGACCTAGAAAACTTCTGGAAGACTACACAAGAAACTGCCGTAGTAGGTTTGGTAGGGTTTCCCCCCCGCCTTAATACACTTTGTATACTGCTTGAGTATGAATAGTGTTTGACCATTGGAAATTTTAAATTAATAATTTCACATTCTGCCTAAGGCACAGCCATTACCAGTACCAGAAGGTTAAAAGTGACAGCCTTTAATAAAATTTAAGGTCTTGTCCACCAGATCAGTATTTTTTCTATCACACAATGCTTTTCTATGCTTTTGTCACCATAGAACTGAGACTTTTAATAAAAATGAAAAATGCTTAAGAAAATAAAATACAGGAACCAACAACATGTGGCAACAGAGGAGATAAGTGTCAGTAGCATCAGGAAGTAAAACAGAATTCTGTTTCATGCCTTAGAATTTAAATTCCAGGCTTTCCAAAATTCCTCCTTCAGCTAGCTTCTTTTTATCTACTTCAGATTTTGTAAGACCCATTTTATTCCATCTCCACCTATCCCCTCCAGGATACTGTTGCATTAAGTTTTCCTACCAGCTCTTCTCCCAATCCTAAAACTGGTCACTCTAAATTCTTTTTATAATTTCAATAGTCTCTAGAGCTACTGATCTCTTTTATTCCCAAAGTCCTCAAAAGGCTGACTCAAAAATACTGCCCTATTTTTCATGTCTCATTTCTTTTCAATGACATATAATTTGCTAGCTGCTTCAATAAACGAAACTGACATGGATATACCTAGAAAGCACTTTGAAAATAATATTGGTGTTTTCTAATTTTAAAAAATATTCATCTGTTGCTATAAAGTAAATGTTGATTGTCACCACTCTCTCAGTTTACATACTGAAATCCTAACCTCCAATGTGAATGTATTAGAAAGAGAGTCCTTGGAGAATATTCATGAATGAAGTTAGTGTGCTTTTAAGAGATCCTAGATGTTGGGAGCCATCTGTATTAGAGGACCCAGACCTGAGACACAAGCAACTCCATCTTGGCTCAAGTCTACCATACTCCGGTGCTTCTGACAAGAGAGCAGCCAACACCCTGTCACTCTGAAATGCCCAGTTTTCCAGGAACTCCTTTCTTAAACTAACGTGACCTTTGCCTTTCTTTTTCTGGGGCATTCTATTAAATATTTTAGCATAGATTAGCAGATAAGAAATCAGAATGTCTTGTGGTTTGGTGACCATAGCAATTGTGCTTATGCGAATTACCTTCCCCATACTATTCTCCTTATATATGTTGTCCTAACCTGTAATAAACGAGACTTGATCAGAAAGCCTGTCTTGTCTCCATTCTTTGCATCTCTTGTCCCCCTCTCCCTTATTTCCTAGAGCCTTCGTTGATGGTCCCATGGGCGGGGACAGTTGGCGCCCAACGTGGGGCTTGAAGACCCTGAGGGAGCTGCGACAGGAGCCGTCCTCTACAGTCCGGACTACAGAATAGAAGAATAGAAGAATAGAAGAATAGAAGAATAGAAGAATAGAGGTCGCCACAGGAGTGCCCGACTTGTGGAACAGAGACCTGGGAGGTAAGCGGACGGCTTAACATGGGACAACAGATTAGTGTTCAGGAAAAGTTTATTGAGGGTCTCAAAGACTCACTTCGGACGCAAAGGGTAAGGGTTAAGAAAAAAGATCTTACTAATTTTTTTGAATTTTTATGTGATATTTGCCCCTGGCTTCCACAGGAGGGAACAATAGACAAGAGATGGAGGAGAGTGGGCGATGCTCTTAATGATTACTCTAAGACCTTTGGCCCAGAAAAGATCCCAGTAACAGCTTTTAGCTATTGGAATTGCATTAATGACTTACTATCTGTTCGCCATTACATGGGGGATGGCAAGGATGTAGTAAGAGAAGGAAAAATTTTCCTAGAAAGAGAATTAGAACATACTCAGTCTCCTTCGGAACCAGAAATGGGCATGAACAGAGTCACGTCAGAGACTCCCTCTGGGTCTAAGGAGGAAGACTCGGTTTCCATAACCATGCCCCCCGAGATTGAGACATCCGCTGCTCCCGCCCCAGACTTGGGGCCCATAAATTCCTCCGTCAAGGCTAATCGATCTAAAAATCCCCCCATGCGGGGAAGAGTTGAATGCTATGTCAGTCCAGCCTCATCAGGCGACCAGAACAGATATAATAGATGTGGAGGCCCAGAAGCTTATTATTGTGCCTCCTGGGGATGCGAGACTCAAGGGCCCTGAAAAAGTACCGACAGCAGTGCTCTTGTTGAGATCGTCAGAGATCCGGGACAACAGAACAATTGCCCAAACTAGCCCTTGACTCAGCCCCTAAGAGGCAAACAGCCCTGCAATCAACTACTGATTAGAATCCTTCAAGGCAAAGACTGACCTAAGACAGGACACTAATGCAAGGCATTAATGCACCGATGATGGGGTAATGCTCATGCTTGTGAAGGGTCACCTAAGACAGGCACAGTCTATCTGCGCCACAGCCGCAAAGGCTTTGGCCTTTCTTTAAAAACAGAAACGGGGGACCTGTTGAGAGCCATGTAATTTAGAGGTCCCAGACCTGAGACATTAGCAACTCCATCTTGGAGTTGGAGTCCGCCATACTCCGGTGCTGCTGACAAGAGAGCAGCCAACACCCTGTCACTCTGAAATGCCCAGTTTTCTGAGAACTCTTTTCTTAAACTAACGTGACCTTTGCCTTTCTTTTTCTGGAACATTCTATTAAATATTTTAGCATAGATTAGCAGATAAGAAATCAGAATGTCTTGTGGTTTGGTGACCATAGCAATCGTGCTTATGCGAATTACCTCCCCCATACTATTCTCATATACGTTGTCCTAACCTGCAATAAACGAGACTTGATCAGAAAGCCTGTCTTGTCTCCATTCTTCGCGTCTCTTGTCCCCCTCTCCCTTATTTCCTAGAGCCCTCGTTGATGGTCCCGCAGGCCAGGACACATGAAAAATTCTCTTCTCTTCCACCATGTGAGGACATAGTGTGAGGTAGCTGCCTATTAATCAAGAAGCAGCCCCATGCAGAAAGAATCTACCAGCAACTAAATCTGGGAGTTCTAGTCTCTAGAACTGTAAGAAATAAACACATTTCCAGTTAGATGTGGTATAAATCGGCAATCCTAGCACTCTGGGAGGCTGGAGCAGAAGGATCACCAAATTCAAGCTCACTGTGGGCAACCTAATCAGCAAGACCCTGTCCCAAAAAAAATAGAAAGGGAGAAGGGGGCTGGGGACATAGCTTAGTACAAAGGTTCTCAAGAGTGGAGGGAGGAGGAGGAAGCAGGAGGAAGAAGGGAAATCATCCCATCTATAATATTCTGTTCTTACAGACCAAACTGACTAAAATGTCTGTACTATGAAAAACCTACAAAGAAGAAAATTCATCTTACCCGAAATAAAACAATCTAAAATATCTACTGTCAATCTGATGCATCCTAGCCATATTTTTCATTTTTCAAAAAAATATTTTTCAAAACAAAATTTTTTGTCTTCATGATGAGTATTTTCCAATGTTTTTGATAGACTGCAAGACTTATTAAATATTATTCCATCTAAAGGGACCTCACTTTGATCTCCTTATCCTGAAAACTAACTTTGTTTACAATAATCTATTATATAAATGTGTAGGTTTCTATATACATACATCTTTGTATATGGCTTTATTTCTTTAGGGTATAGTACTAAAAGGAGCTAACCAGGTTATCAAGTATGAACATTTATTCTAGAAAGACTATCAATTCACACTGCACTCTCACCAACACTTAATATTAATTATTCTCCACAGGTGAAACAAGTTCCCTAACAGGTAAAATAGCTTTCACTATTATTAGTTTTTGCAGAGCTGAGGATCAAAACCAGGGCCTTACACATATTAGACAAGCTCTCTACCACTAAGCTATAACTCTAATCCATCTCTCATTATTTTATCTGTATTTCTTTGATTTCTACTGTGAGTAGACACTTTTTAAAATTAATCACTTCTTAATTTAATCAATGATTTATTTTTTTGCCAATACTCTATACTAGTGACCTTTCATTTTTCCAAATCCTGCAATGTGGCAGATTTCAATATCCATTCTTCATTTGATTTTTACTAGCACATCTTCAATATATTTTTTTGAAGTAGCAAAAAACTTCATTTTTCACCTTCTTTTGCAGACAGGATATATATTTGATAGAATTTCAACAAATGAGATTTAAACAGAATTTACCATATAGAGGTTAGAAAAGTTTTTAAAAGAGTCAACTCAGCTTGGTTGGCAAGGGCACATGCCTATAATCCCAGCACTCTGAGATTATAAAAGGCTCACAATTTCAAGTCCAGCATGTAGTGATTTAGCAAGACCCTGTCTCAAAAAAATTACAAAAAAATGGTGAGGCGATAGAAGGGACTGAGGATATAGCTCAGTACAAAGGCCTTGAGTTTAATACTCTTATGTTACAAAAAATGAATAATAAAATTGAATGAGAACCATCCATTTTTCATTAGGGATCTCATGATTAGAAATGCAGACACATGGCTCTGCCAAAGACTCATTCAACAACAATCTGCTTATTTATAAGATCCTCAAGTGATTCACTTAAATATCAGCACTTCAGAAGCATGGAATTAAGGGCACTTCCTCTTCTGCTATCTATAGTTTTTTACCTATGTCCCCAAAATAAAAAATACTTAATAAAAAAACTGATAGGCACTTGACATGTGTTTACATCATTTAATCTTCAACCCATATGACTAGAATCCTTTTACAATTATTATTATCCCACTTTCAGAGATGACATCACTGAATCTTAGCGATTTCAAATAACTGACCTACTCACAGTCACACCACTAGACAGCAGTACAGACAGGACAGAACCTCAGGAAAGCTTCCTCTAAAGACTATACTTTTAACCCGTCCACCTTGTGTGTCAAAAGCTGTCAGATTCAAATCCTCCACATGAATTAGACAATGTTTAGAAAATGGCAGACTCAAAAAACTACTAAATTAATTACTTGCCTGTGAGAAAGAGAGGATCCCAAAATTAGAACTGAAGAGAATAGGGCATTTGAAAAATCAACATTGTTAGGATTAGACATAGTAGACCTATCTCTACAAATTATCACAACTTATTACCAATGCCCTGGGTGCCCCCAGAACCATCACCTTTCAAAAAAAAAAAAAAAAAAGGAAAAGAAAAAGAAACTTTACTGTGTATGACTGACCAATAAATATGGCATGCTTATTGCTGAGCAGCATGTGCCTCTCTTACCAGCCCAGAGACCCTGTGGGCCTGTTCCAGTTCCAGAGTTCAGTGGTGATCGGTCCCTGAGGCCATATCCTTCCTCCAGTTGTGAGATCACAGCAGGTTTGAACAATGGAAATCCTGGTTCAGAAGGAGGAAATAGGAGAGACATGAATGATCTCCCAGAGATAAGTTCCTAAGCCTCTTCTCAGATTGTCTCAGCAATAGGGTAGGAAGGTAAGAGCTCCAAAACTGGTGGAAGATATGAAAGGGCCTGGGAAAGGCATAGACTATGGACCCAGAATATCTCATGCAGAACAACTAGGAGATTCTGTCCAAAGAACACTTTATTCATTCATTTATGTATTTAGTAACCTTAGCCTGAAATTCTTCACTTTAAAGTCTCAAGATACAGGGTTTGAGTCATAGCTCAGTGGTTAAAGCACTTGCCTGGCAAGCGAAAGGCCAAGTTTGATTCTCCAGCAGCATATAAAAATTAGCTGGGCATTATGGTGCATACTTGGAATGCCATCACTTGGGAAGCTGAGGCAGGAGGATTGCCATGAGTTTGAGGCCAGCCTGGGCTCCATAGTGAATTCAGGACCAGCCTGGATTACATACAGGGCAAGATTGACTCAAAAACAACAACAACAAAAAAAAGACTCAAAATGTAGTAAAGTGAAGGTGAAGGTGTTTTCCATACTATGTCCAAAACACCAATCTGGTCCTATATTGGCCCCAGAAGGGATTGGGTTTTGCCCTTTCCAGCAAATCCCTGTGTCAAGATCAAGAACAACCTTGGGGTTCCACTAAGTGAAGGATTGTCAGATGCCCCACGTGTAACCCATAAGGAGTCAGGAAACCCCAGTGGCAGAGTGTTTTAAGTTCCAGGGAGAGACCTTACCCAAGGAGGCCAGGTTCCCATAATTCTCCAGCATCACATCCCTGTATAGAGCTCTCTGTGCAAAGGACAGGTCATTCCATTCCGTCTGGGTGAAGTACACAGCCACATCATCAAAGGTCACCAACTTCTGAAACAACAGGTTCCTGCTGCCCTAGGGCCAATTCCATGGCTCAGGCCCTAAGTGAGGGGCAGACTGCAGCATAAGGGTTCAGGGAGGAAACTTGTAAAGAGTAGAAAATTTAATAGTAATGGAGAAGTGAAAAAAAAAAAACAGGGAACTAAACCACAGAACAGGTGACTTCCTCCAGGGCATTTTGCCATTCTGTACATTTACAAAAAAATTGTAAGTTAAGCTAAATAAAATTTTCCCATAAGCAAATTTCCCAAAAAGGCAACTCTGCTCTGTTAGGTAGGCAGCTTCTTCACTGTTGAGCCCAAATCCAATCCACTAGCAGGTCCCATGGCACTCTTGCAAGGTCTTAGGTCCCCTGTGTCTAAATTCAGCCCTTCTTTTCCCCACATCTTGCCCTCATTCTCACAGTGCAAGCCACCCGTAAAGGACAGCCCTGGATTCTATCTTATCTACCACCTAAACCTCATCACAGATCCTCGACTGGGGGCTCAGCAGTCTCTGCCCCAGCATGGCCAGCTTAGGAAGCTCAGAGCTGCCTGGCCTTGGGTTCTCTGGGGTCTTTTCTGGCATCCTCTCCCGTTCAAGTCTCATTATTTCCAACTTTTCCCAATGCTGTATGACACTTACCTCCAAGCCAGCTGCTCCCCCTTGGACAACTACAGCCCTTGGCTGACTCACCTGCCTACCTCAGCCTTCCATAATAGCCTTCTGGACTCCAAGGCAGGGATTCTAGTCCAAGATATTTCTGAGCTCTCTGTGTAACCTCAGACAGTTCAAATTACTTTCCTGTACAAAATGTAAAGCCTCACCTGTATGCCACCATCATCCTAGTTCCCAGCAAGATGGTACCCTCTCGTGAATTCATTCCTCAGCTGTTGTTTGCACCACCCACACAGGAAACATCTGCTGTAAACCTGGGGATCATTCTTCATTTCCTTTGTTGTACTCTACACGTCCCCCCACACATTCCTTGGTTCTCTATGTCCTGCAGATTTCTGTCTCGGGAATTACTTGAATCCCATGTTTCCACTTTCACAACAACTTTCTTTGATGAAGCCCACATCACATGAACCAAGAAATTCTTTCTGAATAATCACCTTGTTTTTGAATCTCCCCTAAAATGTATTCCATACATGCAGTCAAAAATTTGATTAGGTTACCATCATTGGTTCCACAGCTATCAAAGTAGCTTCAAATCACACACTAACTTCGTGACCCGGGGTACAATACTCCTCTGTCTCCTTTTTCTTTGTTTTTGGTAAAATGAGTACTGCAAGCACTGATCAAAGGAGGATGGCAGAAATGAAGAGTGTGTGCAAGGAGCACAACATGATGCCGTTATCACAGTAAGCCTCAAACCATGTTACCAGGACTATAATTATTCCCAACTTAGAATCTATGGAGGTCCCTTGATAAGGATAAAGGGTTTCATGAAGTCCCTAAAAGTGTATGAAAGTTTTGGTTTATAGGTTTATCAGGGGAGAAAGCGGATTAAGAGATCTTATAAGAGACCTGAAATCTGAGCCACAACACCAAGCCCTGAAAGATCCACAAGAACACAACAAGATACTCGGTCCCATAGGATTTCTTGGCTTTTCCTCCCCTGATCCCGCTCCCCATCATTTTCCCCTTCCTTCCTATCAGAGGCACAGCCATCCTTCTCATTCAGCTTATCCTGCTCCTCCTCCTTCCCTATTCCTCTGCCACTAAGAATCCCAAACCTCTGCAATTCTCCTTCATTCTCGTCCAAGCACAAAGCATCCTACATGGGCAGTTTCATACCCTACTCACTGAGAGCCCCCTGCCAGAGTGCTCCTATACAGAGGAGCAGAAAACCTTGGTGTGTAGAAGACGTGCCACCTTCTAGACTTGCCCTGCTCCTACCTCCACTGGTCACTGTTTCAGGCTCTGCCCCACCACCACCATACCTCCTTTCCTATAAATGTTAGTCAGACAGGCAGAAGCAGTTTTCGTCCCAAAGCTCACCAGCTCCCTTCTTATTAATAATTCTCCTCCATTTGAGGGACCCAGAGCTCACCTGGGGCCAGGCTGTGAGAAGTGTGGTTGCCATCACTGGTGCCCCTTAAGGCAGAGCTGAAGCTGGGGAGAAACGAAGAGAAAAAAATGTGAGGCAAACTAGCCCAAAGCAACACAGCTCCTCAGAGACATGAGGCACGTTCAGACGGCTATGTGAACAAAAGGGGCCATCTGCCTAGCGCCCAGGGTCCACACGGCTAAGACACTGATGCTCACCGCCAGAAACCCCAAGATTTTACAATTCTGATAAACATCATATGAAAGCGAGTGTACATAATGGATGCAGAGTCTAAAGAATAACAGAATAAAAGACTCAGGTAGCAACAACTCAGTTCAAGACAGAATTATTACCATGATCTTGAACTTGTTTAGTTGTTTCTCTTTTTGTAAACAAGCTCCGTGTTTATCCTTGTTTACAGAAGAGAAACAAGGCTGGGTGGGCCTGGGGAGGCAGCACCTGGAGAAGGAGGCACTCAGCTAATTCCTCTGAGGTGATTCTTAACCAAACGACAAAGCAGACATCACCTGTCTCCCAAGGGGACATTCCTGAGACTCTAAGGTTCCTCAAAGACCCCACAAGACCTCTTGAAGGCCCAATATTGACAACAAATCCTTGTACTGGCTTGTTAAATCAAACTAATGTGGGCTAAGAAATCATGCCATGCTAACACACCTAGGTTCTTATGTGTACAGAGCTGCAACCTAATTCAGTACCTAAATCTAACTTAGGAACTGGCCTTGTAACCTACAACTGAGTCTTGACAGAGCTTCAGCCAAACCCGTTCAAATAACGCAAACACCAGGTATGAACCAACTGAGCTTTTCCTGTACCTCACTTCTTTTCCTATACAGCATTCCCCTTTTTCTGTCTAAAAACTGTCAGCTATCCAGGACATGACAGCCCACAGTCTTACAGAGTCTGTCGCAGCTCTGCAGGCTGCCGATTATTTAATTCCTCTTTGCCCAACTGAAATGTGAAATCTAATTTTCTAAAGTTTTTTTTAAAATAGGCTTTCCCTCTTTCTGTTTTATTCCCTTGTCCTCTACACTGTTGCTGTAACCACATTCCAGAATAAATTCCTACACACAAATCTTTGTCCCAGGTTCTATTTTTAAGAGATGTTAGACTACAAGTCCTTTTTCTTCTTAAAAAAAAAAATTAGGGGCTGGAGGAATGGCACAGCTGTTAAAAAAGCAAGCACAAGGCCCTGAGTTTGACCCAGCACCACATAAAACCAGGTGAGGTGGCGCACGCCGGTAATCCCAGCACTCAGGAGGCTGAGGCAGGTCCACTGACATGAGTCCAAAGCCAACCTGGTCTACATAGTGAGTTCAGGACCAGCCTGGGATATAAAGCAAGACCCTGTCTCTAAATAAATAAATATTTTTAAAATTTCACCATTCAAAGGTTGTGTAACTTACTCATTTATGTTCTTTCCTTACTTAGTAATTATAGCCTATAAAGTCATAAATCTTTCTCTGAATACACTATTAGCAACATTCCATAAGATTTTATAGTTCATTTTATAGCTATTCAACATCTATTTTGTCCCTGATCTAATAAATACCTTAACGGGATAATTTGGTATTGCTTATTTTTTTCTCTGTCTATAAATTCTGGCTTTATTGCACATGTTCAAAACTGTGACTTAAAAGTAGTTTTTAATATATATTCTATGGTGTTGAAAAACTCCATATTCTTCTACAATGAAAGAACATAAAACCACATTTGACTCTAAAGAATTGACCATAACAATTCTTTTCTACATTAATAAGCCAAAGGAAGAAAAACTGTTCACCACAATAGATGCCAATGTAATCCAGGCAACCTGGAAAGTTGATACAAGAGAATTGCAAGTATAAGCCCAGCACAGGCTGACTTAGGGATTTAGTTAGAATTGGTCTCAAAAACATAAAAATAAAAATAATCTTAGAAAGGGCTAGGAATGTAGCTTGTGGAAAGACCTGGGTTCAGTCCACAACATGAAAATAAAAAAGTAAAAATCCTACCTAATTTTTAAAAACATATACCCTGAGGATACTCTCATAAGTGGAATATATACAAAACTATTCACTGTCAGCAAAGTTTTAACTGCCAAAAAACCTGAAAGCAAACTACATGCTCATTGAGAATATACCAGTGAGTACTGTATTATTTTAACAACAGAATAATATAGCAGATAGAACAACATAATGAATTCAGGAACATCATACTAAATTATAATACTATCAGATGACTAGAGACAGTATAATGTCATTTCTATAATGCTCAACAAACAACAAAAAAAGTTTGTACCCAGCCTGGGAAACTTAGCAACTTAGCAAGATCCTGTTTATAAAAAAGAATGAAAGAAAAAAAGGCTGGGGATGTAACTCAGTGCAGAAGCCCTGGATTCAATCCTCAGGAATGCAAAAAGTGTTCACAGATATGAGATAAATGTTTAAAACTAGGTTATGATTTAACACAAAACTCAAGACAGCCTTTACCTCTAAAAGTAAGAGGGTAGAAATCAGGTGAGGAGCACATTAATGGATTTAGCAGTATAGGGAATGATCTTTCTTAATTGGGTAGTGTTATGGTTTAGATCTTTAGATGTTGTGGAATAGCTACAGAGCCATGTGCTTTTATAAGGTGGGCCCTGGTCAGAAAGGGCAGAATACTAAGGCTTGACCTGGAAAGAGCAAACCACTGGGGCCTGACCAGAGGGGTGAACACTGCCGCTTGACCCAGAACAGGTGGATTACTGGGGCTTGACTCAGAAGGGTTGGAACACTGAAGCTTGACACAGAAGGAGCAGATCACTAGGACAGGACCTAGAAGTGTATATGCTCTGCTTATTCTCCCTTACTTGGCTTCCTGTTGGCCAGGTAATGAACAGCTCATCTCCTGCTACAGTTCCTCCATGTACTTCCCCCATTGCCAGCTGTCCATGAATGGATTGAGACCTTTTGAAAATAAAATAAATCTTTCCTCCCTTAAGTTGTGGATGTCAGGTATTCCATCCCTCAACAAGAAAGTAACTAAGACAGGTGGTAGAGTTCATAGACACTCAGTTTTGCTACCTCTCTCTCTCTCTCTCTCTCTCTCTCTCTCTCTCTCTCTCATTTTCTGCAGTATTGAGATTGAACCTAGACAACTAGCACATACTAGGCAAGTGCTCTGACCTGAACTATTCCCCAGCCCTGGGTTTTTGTTTTGTTTTTGAGGCAGGATCTCACTAAGTTGAACAGGCCGGTCTCAGACTTGTGATCCTTCTCCCTCAATCTCCAAGTAGCTGATTTTATATTCTCTCTCTCTGCCTCTCTGTCTCTCTCTCGCTCTCCTCCCTCCCTTCCTCTTTGCAGTGCTGGGTATGGAACATGGAACTCGGGACCCTCAAACTGAGCTACATTTCCAGCTCCATTTTTTACAGTTTTGATTATGAGACAGGGTCTCACTAAGTCACTAAAGTGTCCAGGCTGAACTTGAAATTGTGATACTACTTTCTCACTCTCCCACCAGTACTGGCACTAGACCTGCACCACCACATCCAGCTAATATATATGTTTAGATACACACACATACACACACACACACACACACACACAGAGAGAGAGAGAGAGAGAGAGAGAGAGAGAGAGAGAGAGGAGATGAGATGGAGGTAAAGATAAAAAATGAAATACAAACATCAGCAAATAAGCCCCACTAGACTATAACTGAATGAAAAACCATAGTAAAGAGGCAGAAAATACAAAACTCCGTAACCCTGGGAAACAGTATTTTGACTAACACTATAAAGCTAAAGACAAAAAGATCTGCATCCAAATACTGTGCTCAAAGGTAGTAAACTTTGTTTTCCATGGAAATATGAATTAACAATTCTCTGTTCAGTGTGTATTCTAGAACTGAGCAAATTCATAGTTATGCTGTGGACTTGCTGCTATGAAGATAAAAATTCTAAGAAAATGGTTCATTGTATAAGGACCATGCCCCTGGAACACAAACTCAGGTCAAGAACATGGACTCGCGAAGAATATGGTCCTGGAAAGAGTTCCCCGAAGGACGTGGTTCCCACTATGAAGAGACTGCACAAGTGTTTTATGATCCGAAAAGTCGGCAGGATCACCAACCAAGCAACCTCGAGTTCTGTCATTCCTCACAAACCGTTAGAGATTCCAATTCGGTTGTCACACAAAAACTGCTAAGCCAGACACAGGTTAATAATAAACGGCTGGCAAAGGGCCTAAAATAACGCAATGTAACTGAGGCGTCTTAACTTACGATAACAGTCTCTCCACAAAATCACAGCATTTCAATCAATAAAGTTAAAAACAAATGATCTGAAGCTCAAACGAGGCCTCTTTGGAGAAACTTTAGCTCGCAATTTATTGTTAACACACAGCCCGGTAGAAGCAGGAACGAGTTACCTTTGTGAAATGAGACCTCTGCAGCAGACAATGTCCTCCAAAGGGATTCTTCGGTTCCCGGGCGGTTGGGAGGAGCTCTACTTTTTCTGTTCTTCTAGCCTCTGATTCACGGCCCTGTGTCAGGAGCCGAGTATGCAGTACAAACCCGAAACGTTCCCAAGCCCCCGCACGACCTCAACATGCTAAGAGGCTTGTGATACCACCTCGAATCTATTTGTCCCGCAAGCTTCCCACCCTCAGTACCGATATATTTTCCCCCGACAAGGTCAAGTGCTAACTGTTCGGGGAGCGGTGGCTGTGACAATAAAAGACGCTTTGTCTTTCACGTCAAGAAGTACAAAGCAGGAGCCGATGGCGTTAGAAAAGGACCCCAAGCCGCTACCCTGCTTCCTCTCCCAAGCTCGGCCTCGCGAAACTCAGCTCTGTGCAGGTAGGGCGCAAACACACTCGGAGGCTGGCGGCACCGCGGCGCCGCCGGAAGTACGTCATCAGGCGCGACGGAGACGCTCTAGGAGCAGCGTCTCTTTCTCTCCTTGATGCTCTTTGCCCCAAGGCGGTACCTGCAGTTGTCTTTGTGTAGCGCGTCCTCTTCGCCCCTTCGCCTTGGGTGTGAACTGCAGGGGCGCTTAGACCGTGAGGGTCCAGGAACAGTGAGAATCAGGGTCCAGCGTGCATCCAACCCCAGTACCCGCTTTTAAAATAAATACTTCATAATGGCCACCTCACTCCTGCCGTGAAACTCATACGTAGCTGAGAAATTCCTAAGTGATGGCCTATGTTTTTAAAAACGTGCCAAAATAAAAAGGAATGTAATTAGTAATAAAAATACCACGTTGATGTTTTTTGTTGGTATTTCAAAAATGAGAAGTGTGATTCAAAATGACACTTTCTTTGAAGTTGTGAGTGAAATACAGGACGATTTCTTGACTCTAAGGTACTTATCAATACATTACTGGAATATCTTCATGTGTTAAAACCACAGGTGGACATTTTGTTTATCCAGCAAACAACTAAGTTATAGATTCACGTAATCTAGAAAAAGGATTTTCTCCTATCTGAATATTCAGCAAAACATCTGAAAGTTTGACTTTTTTTCTCTCCAATGGGTAAAACTTGCTGCGCTTTGTAGGATTTGTGGTATGCCTAGCTCCCATCCACAATGCTGGTAGCAACCCCCCCAAATCATCAAATATAACAAAGTACTGCCCCCCTATCCCCTTTCTTCCTGTGAAGTGACGAGCATCCCACCATTTTAGATTTTCCCTGATGTCCTCTTTACCTAGTCATCTTTCCTAGGAAGCAACCTCAGTGAGCCAATGACTCACTCTGTGCTGATACCCTGCCCCCAAACTGCTACTGGAAATCCCTCCGGTCAGGCACTAGGCGTCAATTCAAATTCAAATCACTGCTAGATTCTTGCCATTGCATTGTTCTTATGTAAATCTAAGGTTAATTATTCTTTGCCCTTTCCCTTTTGTTCTTGTAATCCTTCCCATTCCTGTGGTTTTTGCCTTTCTAAGACCCCTGGGTCCCCTCCTCACTTCAGCACTGACAATTCTTTGGAGCTTGAGTCCACTCTCAATCACGGGCTAAATACAGGACTCCTAAGTTTTCCTTTACAAGTGGTGCTTCTCCTGTGTGATATCTTGTGTCTCCGTCATAACACCTGCAGCTGTGATTCTCCAATGGAGGAGTGGTTGGCACCCACTTGCCTTTCCAACCTCCCATTCTCTCCTCTTAATTTATGTGCTACTTGTTGACCATGCTGTTCTCAAACCCCTGCATCACTTCTTATCCTGCCTCCTGATTGTTACTGGAAGCGTCTCCTCAAATCTTCTCATAAGACCCAAGTCATCCCTGACCACCCAGAATAAGTTAAGCCTCCCATTTACATGGTGTCGTAACACTTTGTACTTCTCAGTACTTGGCATATTTTGAAAATCTATTTAGTGGTGGCAGTTTATATAAATATGTCTTCTTCAGTAGCTCCAAGGAGCAAGGACTATATTTTTCTTGTTCAACACCTCAGCTAAAGAAAAAAAAAAAACTGTCACATGGGAAGGGAACAATAAATATTTGCTTGTATTACCTGAGTGCTACAGCCCAAGTCCTAAGTAGAAGCCTCCTTTGTTTCTGTACCACCAAGGGCAGGATATGTCTTATGCCAGGGATCATGACACTGACCAATGCCAGTAGCCCTTCTCTGCCTCACCCTGGGACCAATATTCATTGTATTCCAAAACAGGCACTTTACTGGCATCTCATTCAAATAAAGGAAGGACCCCACCTTTGGGCAGAGTGATAACCAGGTTATTACAACGCTCTTGGCTATAAGTGTTGGTTTTCACTTTTTTCCAGGCTCAGAAAAGCAGACCTCAAGATAGGAAAGAGAGTCTGACTACAGAAACAGAACAGGGAAGGCCCCTCTATTTTCTGGTTGTTCCTGTTTCCCAGGCATCCCTCTCTTTCCTGGGAGTCCCTCTGTTTCCCAGAGCTTCAAGATCTGTCCCCATTACTTAACTTAGTTATAGAAGTCCTTCACATCTCTTGAGGCTCTGCAAATCTGTCCGGTTCCCACTTAACTATAGACAACAGTATGATGAAGTTGTAAAGTCCATAATTTTAGTTCAAGTTCAGGTAAGAGAGATACAAGGAGGACTCTGGCAGAATTTAGGATAACATATTGTTCCAGACACAGCCAGATTGTCTCTTCTGGGGGACTCCTGCTGGACAGAGTTCAGCGGTAAGTTTGTTGGATGCTGGCCTTCAGGGGAGGGCCCTAATGTTCTTGGAAACTCAAGAGTCAAACAAGGTTCAGATGCAGAGCAGCCTGGCCATCAGTTAGGATCCTTCATGCCGAGTGAGAATGGAGTGGAGAATACTAAACAATGCTATAATATAACACAGCTTCTTGTACTTTTGTAATAGCCATAACTCAATGGTTTTCATTTTTTTCTCTCTGTGTGGATTCTCTGGTGATATTTTTATTTTATCTAAAGCTTTTCCACATTAATTCTATGAGGTTGTTTTCTAGATCAGTGATTAATGTTAGAAACAGCTTGTAGAAATCTTTCTGTCCAAACAAAGGATGGACTTGGGTGGCGTGGACGACAGGGTTTGAGGCTTTAACTTTCTTTTGCAAAAGGTTGATCTTCCCACATGCAAGTGGAGAGAGACGCATCCCAAAAATGTGGTCAGTACTGACCTAAATCCCTAGATTGCAAGGCCTCCCCCTCCACACCCCCCCACACTCCCGCCGCTGTTTTTCATTGGCAGGTTTCACAATCTTCCTGATAAGATCTAAGGCATTGGCCCAGGGCCACATTCATCACAACATCATTACTCAGGGCCAAGTTCATCACCCTGTCACATCTTGATCCCTCCTCCACCCTTCCTGCCTCTGTCTGATCAGGTATGGCATGAAAATGTAAAGATCTGCCATCTTGAACAATGTGCCACCGTTACCACTAGGTTCCGCTCACTATTCCCCCCTTTTCTTTTTTTAACTATCTGGAACATTTTCGTTTACTCTTAAGACTTAGTTGTCTCTCAAATCCCTTTAACATGGTAAGAGCTAGGTGACTCTCAATTTTTTTCAACATATCGTAACTTATTTTATAGGGATTAGGTTGCGACCGGTTAGTCAGAGTCAGGTTCCCTTTTTAGTGTGACTCAAGGGTTTGTCCTTTTAAAATTGTTTTTATAAGCCCTTGACTTAGACCCTTGATATAGAAAATAGTGTAATAACCCAGGGCTATTATTAGTCCTCCAGCCATTATGGCGAGGAGAGATAAGGCAGAAGTCATTATTTCACTCATCTCCTTAAGTCAGTACTGCCCATCCAACATGGCATAAACACCCCTCCTCTTGGCTAGGATCTTGTACACTAACCTGTTTGTTTGTTTGTTTGTTTTTTGTCATCCTATTGGTTGTATCTAATTGTTTAAATATGTTTCTGATGACATCCCTTGTGTGATTAATGGATTTCTGGTGGTTATAGATGACATCATTTATCCAGTCTAGATTTTCATTAGCCATACTGAACCTACTATTAGGAAAATCTCTGGGGCTAGAAGATCCATTAAGGATTACAAATCTTTTCTTAGTCCAAAATAGAGCTGAGGCCTGGAAAGGCTTCTGAGGCCTGTATGCCAGAGTGGAATGGAGAGCCAACTGGACCAAAGTATAGGTCTCACTCCGGTCAGCCATGAGGTTCTCAAGCAATGCCCTCTTGTAGTACCACCAGACATTTGTTTGGGCCCCAGTCAGAGCAGACTGGTTGTTTGATTTCTCAAAGGACAGGCCTTTATCACATCGAGACATGATTCACACGAACTTTAATCGTCCCTCCTGCCTGGAGAGGCATGAGGTATAGTTATTGTCAGGGAGTGAGGGTCCGATGACTTCCGGGATCCTCTGCCTTGGTCCCTTAGCATCTGGGAACTGCAGTGGCAGCATCCAGCAGGATGTATTACCCCAGGCCACATTGTCCTGTAAGAGAGAAATCACATATTCCATGCCCAAAGAGTCTGAGGTCTCTTCAATGGGAAACAGGGTAACTTGAGCCTCCGGCCATCCTGTCACACCTGTATAACAGGTGTTCTTATTAAGGTCATGTACAGAATATTTCATCCATTCCAACCGGGCACCCAGATTTTTGTATGTAATCCTTTTCCCCATATCTTGTTGTTGTAAGCCCTTGATATTTATCTGATTAATATTTTGTAACCCATAGTTAGTTACACTTTCACATGGCACAACCAGACTAACATCAAACTGAATGACTAAGGGAACCATAGGACTAGTCCTTGTAACATTAGTAAAAATGCAATCAACAGCCCTCATTGCCTGGACCCGCCAGGCAGAACAACTGGGACCTGGCGGAGGGGGGGGCGCGAATCGGGGAAACAAGAGAGACGCAAAGGAGGGAGACAAGACAGGCATTCTGATCAAGTCTCGTTTATTGCAGGTTAGGACAACGTATATAAGGAAAATAGTATGGGGGTAGTAATTTGTGTAAGCACGATTGCTATGGTCATCAAACCGCAAAACATTCTGATTTCTTATCTGCTAATCTACATTTAACAGAATGCCCCAGAAAAAGGAAGGCAAAGGTCACGTTAGTCTAAGCAGACAGTTCTCGGAAAACTGGGCGTTTCAGAGTGACAGTGTGTTGGCTGCTCTCTTGTCAGCAGCACTGAGTAGGGTAGACTTGAGCCAAGATTGAGTTGCTTATGTCTCAGGTCTGGGGCCTCTAATACAGATGGCTCCCCACACCTCATAAGACCTATGAGTAGTATTATGACCACTTTAGTGTTGACTTTACACCACTGGGATGCATGCTCGATGTCCATTGTCTTTTTTGGCTGGTAGGCTGGGCGCCTTTAACTCGAGTGTAATGAGTCCAACCTTTTTCGCGGTCCATACAGCTGTCTCTGTGGGTAGAAGTACCTGGTAGGGCCCATCCCAGTTAGGTTCAAATTTATCTCCTTTCCAAGTCTTGATTAGCACCAGGTCACCAGTCTAGAAGTGATGTGCTGTGAACTCAAGAGGAGGTGTTTGGGTGAGAAGTCCCTTTAGCCTTAAGGAAGACAAAGTGGAAGAGATGGATAACACATATTCCCTGAGAAATTTGTCCTTAGTCTCCATGGTGGGGAAGTCTGAAGATGCACCCAGGTATGGCAATCTATACAGCATCTCATAGGCTGATAACACTAGGTCTTTTCTAGGCATTGTCCTAATTCTAAGGAGAGTTATAGGAAGGCATTTGGTCCAAGGCAATTTAGTCTTTGCAATTAGCTTAGCAATGTGTCTTTTAAGAGTCTGATTTATTCTTTTTACCTTCCCAGAAGAAGGGGGGTGCCATGGGGTATGAAAGTCCCACTTAATCTGTAGTGCCTTTATAACACCCTGGAGCACTGTTGATATGAAATGACTACCATTATCGGAGTCCACATGTTCAATCAGACCAAACCTGGGAATAATGTGTTCTACTAACACCTGAATCACAGTTCTATCCGTGGCATTTACTACAGGGTAAGCTTCTATCCATTCAGTTAAATGATCAACTATAACCAATAAATGTATTAGCCTTCCAACCTTTGGCATTTCCGTAAAGTCCACCTGTATATTTTGGAAGGGCCTTCGCCCTGGGGGTCTCCCCCTTGAGCTTGTTTTTTCAGAGTTCTTTTATTAATCTTTGGAAGATAATACAACTCCTACAGACCTGTTTGGCTAGAGCACAGATACCTACACATCTGTAGACCTTTAACAGTGTATACTCCACAGTCTGTGTTCCCCAGTGACCTTTTCGGTGTAACATTGACATCAGTTTTTTCATAACAGGTTTGCTAAGCATCTTCCTGCCATCAGGCAGGACCCAGTTTCCCTCTTTGTTTTGAGAAGCACCTATCTTTTTTATCCTTTTTATTTTATTTGTCGTGAACACAGGCTTAGGAGTGGCTTCAGGTACAGCTGGGATGAGACTGAGGATTCTGATATTATCCTCCAGGGAAGCCTCCCTTGCTGTCTCATCTGCCAGCCTGTTTTTCAAAGCCTCAAAAGAACTTTCCTTTTGATGCCCATTTATATGGGTAACGGCTATTTGTGTAGGTAAGAGGAGATTTTGTGAAAGTTTTTTGATTAGACCTTTATGAGCTAATTCTTTTCCCTGGCTGTTTATCAGACCCCTCTCGTTTTGCATTTTTTAAAAAGTGTGGACTATTCCAAAAGCATACCTTGAAGGGCAAAGAGTTTGCAAGACTGAGCTGACCATTTGTTAGGCAGTCTCCCCCCGCCCTTTTTTTTTTTTTACAACAATCAATCTTTCTCCATCTATCTTTGCATATCCATTATGCCTTTTGCCTTTTAACACTTGGGAAGAGCCATCCACAAACAGTATGGCCCCTCTTGGGAGTGGGGCCTCACTTTAAATCTTGTCGGACCTTAGTCTGCTATTTTACAATATCCAGGCAATTATGATCTAATTCCTGAGGATCATCTGTTGTTTTTGATGTTAGAAAGCTAGCTGGATTTAAACAAGCATTAGTGGTCAGAACTAAATCATCCTTTTTTTTCCCCAATAGTATTGTTTTACACTTTAGAATTTGTGAATCTGTTAACCAGCATCCAAGAGTGCTAGAACTTAAGCTGTAATTAAAGACTGTCTTAACTTTTTTCAGCATGTTTACCTCTTTTATTGTCCACAGAAGGGGGTCTGGCTCTTTTAGCAGCTCAAGATAAAGGCTTTTAGTTTTACATGTATAAAAGTCAATCCAGAGTCTACAATAACCCACCATTCCTAAAAATTTTTAGAGTTCCCTTTTTGTCTTTGGCCTGGTATAACTCATAATTCCCTCAATCCTTTCTGGATTAATCCTTTGTTTCCCCTCACTAATAAGATGGCCTAGATAGTTGACTTTCTTTTCAGTGAATTATAACTTACTTTTTTACTCTTTGAGATACGTAAGCCCTTTTGGCCCAGAAAATTAGTAGATTTGCTATAGCCCTTGAAAGTTTTGCCTGATACCAATAAATCATCTACATATTGTAAAAGATTAGTCCCTGGGGTAGAGGTGAACTCCTCCAATATGAACTCAAGTGTTTGGCCAAATAGGCTAGGTGTTTCAGAATCTCTGTGGAAGCACTGTTTACCAATACTGTTTTTTTTTTTTAATCAGATTTTTCCATTTGAAGGCAAAGAGATTTTGCATGTGGGTCCAATCATCCTTTAAATTTATTACGTTAAACCATTTGTAGTCTACAAGAAGCCTGCTTTAAAAACAAATATAGGTTTGAAACCCTCGGTAGGATTTTATCATAGGGAACTCCTGATACCCCTATTTATTTTATGAAGAGCTATAAAGGTGTTTATTTCTTTTTTATATAATTATAGCAGTTTTCCCCATTTTATTTAGCTTTAACTACATTGCCCAGCTTTTTAGAGATATCAAGCTGTTTTTATTAAACCCCCTTTTCTATAGTAGCAACAGTGAGTCTCATTTTGCTTCACTCTATCTTGTTTTATAAACAGTTTTTGAGTTTCCCTTAAGAATTTTTATAGACCTCCTTATTTTATCCCTTTAATTTTGTAAAAAAAATATTTTTTTTCTTTCCCCAATCTGGCCAAACTCCTAGTTTAAAAGTTAAGCTTAAAGCCTCCAACCACTGGAATTCTATAGAAATTTAAAATTACAAGTGGCCTCACTAGTTTTGCAACATTCCGAAGTTGCCCAGGGCTGGGGTGACAGGTAAACTGGGAGCCCATAAGGACTTTGCATCTCCTTTCCAGAGAAAACAACTGGGGCTCTAGACCTATTGTCCTTTAACCCTGGGTACAATGAGCCTGAGTATCCCCCTTTTTTTTAAAATCTTTTGCCACATTTAACATATAAAAGCCAGCAAATAATCCTTGATCACCTCCTGGTGCAGCAATGAGCTCCCAGCCTCCTTCCTCCCCCCCGCCCCCCCTCCACTTTTTTTAGGTTATCATTGAGAATTCCAGCTCCCAAAGATGTTTATTTTTTATTATCTGGTAGCAAAAACCTCCTGCTTTATTTATTTATTTATTTATTTTTGATCAAATGGAAGCCTTATGTTACTTACGGGGATTGGGCATTTAAGCAACATTTCAGAACCCTGGGACTGACTTTTTGACTCTGTTTGTAATTGACTTTCTGAGATCTTGCATTTGAGCCCTGTCCTCAGGGCCATTATTATTATTTTAGCCAGGATCATATAACTACTGTTCTCCAAATCATTTCCCAGGCAGAGTCTCATTTGTAGCCCATGCTGGCTTTAAATTCATGGCAATTCTCCTGCCTCAGCCTCTCAAGTGCTGAGATTATAGGTATGCACCAATGTGCCCTGCTGGTTTTTTTTTTTTTTTTTTTTTTAGTTAAAGTAAAGCACACATTATGGAAAGAAATATAATACATGCCCTGTGTCCATTATCCATCTATCATCACAAGTGCCAACAATGAAGACCTTTTTCACAGACACACACACACACACACACACACACACACACCTTTTGTTATTTGTTTTGCTGGGGTATTTTAAAGTAAATCTCAGCTTTCCCATGGCAGCACTTCAGTTTGTCTACCTAAAATATAAAGGCCTTTAAAAATATAGCACAACCATATTACTGTAACAGCAATTCAGATGTACCCTGAAATTCAGTTATACTCAATTTTATCTTGATTCCAAAAAATGTCTTTTTACAGGTACTTTATTTTAATTTTGATCCAAGCAAATATCCTCATACTGTGTTTGGCTGATATGTATCTTAAATCTATTAGAAATCTATAACAATTTCTTTTTCCTTTTCATGCCACTGTTAAGACACTAAACTATCTGGCAGAAGTCTCCCCATTCGGCTTGGCTGGGACATCACCTGACATCTCTCCTTCTACCCACACTCACAGAACTTGGTAGTTTGCTCTAGGTAGTTTTGGTCCAGAAACTTGGTTTCATTTAAGTCCAATGTAGGGGCTCTTCACACATGTTTCCTTAACATCTTAATTCTCCTTTTTCTGTTTTTCAACATAACCGATAACCTTAGAAACCTCAGTCTCTCTCTTCATTAAATGTGTTGGAAAGAAATGGATCTTGGTAATGGGTAATCACAGGAAGAAGTGGGAGTAAAAACTTGAATTATCTGAGTCTATAATCCCCACATGCTGAGAAACTGAGGCTGTGGCTCACAAACCTGGGTCCTGCCTGGGGAACTTAACAATTTAGTGAAATCTTGTCTCACATTAAAAATCAAAAAAATTAAAAGCTGGGACAGTTGTAGCTACCTCGGGTTTGCTGCAGTGGCAGCGAGTCAGGTGGTGGTGGGGTGAACAACACTGGAATGTGGGATGGAAAACCATGTATTTTGTTTTTAATGATAACAGTTTAGATCTTCAAATGTTAAAGGCATCAAAATTTACAGAAATCCCCTGATATAACAGTGAATACAACAGCCAAAATATTTATGAAATTTTGTTTTATTATTATTAATTTCCCGCTCCCCATGGTTCCTGTTGTCTTAATAAAGAGAATGAAATGAGAGAGACCATGTTCTATGCTTTCATCAGACATTTATTAATATTGTACCTGTTTTGCTTACTCTACTAATTTTTGCACAAATACAGAAAAATTGTTCATTATGAAGAAATAAATCTTCATCTGCCAAATGGGAACTTAACCAACATCAGAGATATTAATTCAAAGGTAAACAATGTTCTGAGTAGCAAAAATTATTTCCAACTTCACTTTGAAGGATAACTGTAAATTTTATAAAATTGTGGCAATGTATCAAAAATTAAGTTTTTTGGAGAGGGCTGTGTTGGGGATCAAATTGAAGGCACCTATGCAAGCAAGCAAATGTGCGACCACTGAGCTATGTCCCAAACCCAAAACCTAAGAATTTTCTTTTTCTGGGGATTGAGCCCAGAGCCTTTGTCTTGAGCTACCTCCCAGTGCTTCTAAGGTAGGATCTTGCTAAGTCACTGAGTTACCCCGGCTGAGCTCAAACTTGTGATCCTTCTGCCTCAGCCTCCTAGAAAACTGGGAGAGATGTGAACCACCATACCAATTATCTACAAGGTATTTTTTTTTTCTTTGAAGTCCTGAGCTCATTACGTGGCTATGAATTCATGCCCACCCTCCTGCTTCGGCCTTCTGAGTGCCAGGATTACAGGCACGCACCACCACATCTTGCTAATTTTTATGTGGTGATGTGGTGCTGGGGAATCAAATTTAGAACTTTGTACATGCTAGGCAAGAGCTTTAACCACTGAGTTGCATCCCCAGTCTCTAAGAGTTCTTAACAGCTAAATACATGCTCAAGTTAGTTAAAGGCTTCAATTTAAAAATTAAATCAGACAGTACCACAAGAATTATTTTCTCTTTCTTTTATCTATTCTCTTTAAAATGTCTACAAAAAAGTTAAACTTGAAAACCTCAGACCTGATTCTTCAGCATTCTTAAACAAACCTAAGTTTCCAGGACAGAAATTTATCAGATGGCTTTCTTCTGACCTCATGTACCTCCAGGATTTGGCTAACCCACTGACAAGATCCTTTTCTCAGATAAAACAGTTATTTAATAACACAATAAATTTCACATTCAATATTCCAAACCAGTTTTAAAGCTGCATCCAGCTTTCATCATAGGAAAATGTCTAGTTTTTCCCCAGTGAGTTGGGTTGGATGATAATTTGAGAGAAAGAATCTGTGACTATTTGGAATATAATAAGTTAAAACATCATTATGATAAATTCTACCCATGGTTTGGCTTTAAATATGAGGGAGAAACTATTTAACACACTTCCCCATTTCTCAAGGAATGTGAAATAATGACCTCCCAGTAAGACTTACAGTGAACTCTATGGCAAGCAGATGGTCATGTGCCCACTTGTTCTCCAAGTCTACTCAGCATCAAGGACAAGACTGTATCTCTTTGTCCTTCCTATTTCAGACCCCAAAACCACCTCTGTGTTTAAGCATGTTAGCTTTTTCTTTCAGAGTTTTGAGTCTCTCATCTTGTTTGTTGCATTTTCTCTCTCCTGTCTTGTAGAAGATTCCCATCTCGTGCAGATTTAATTGCTGAAAGTAAGCCACAGCTGAAGGTGAGAGATGGGTTTCCTGGGGGACCTCGCAGTGCATGGGGCATTGGTGCACAGAGTTAGATTTTGGCTGTCGTGACATGTTTTCTAAGGACAGTGTTACCAGCACCATATTCTCCCCCTTCTCACTCTGCAGTAAGCTCTCCAGTTTCTAGGGCTTGTTGTTCCTCTGTCCAAGCTTCTTTTAACTTGATTCAGGTTTTCAATATGGTGTTTCAATCTGTTTATCCCCCAATCTGTTATCATGAAGTAATGAATCACGCTTCTTATTTTGTCTTTGACTTCTTTTCTATCAAGTTCCCTCGTTCATTTCTACGGTCTTTTTCCCTCCATCTTTTCCCTGAACAGATCCAAAGTTTGCATCTTATGAAATCTTAGGTCCCACTTCATCTTAAATATGGGTTTTGGGTCTTTTCCAATGGAGCTTGAATCTCTTTTGCATACTTGGAATTTTTAATAATATGAACTGATACGGTCTCACCTTGGGCAGGACTCTTATTTCTTGTTCCTTGTGGTAACTGTTAATATTGTTATAGTTGATTCAGGACATATTCTGGCATCAAGGGTGCAGCGGGGGTGGGTTAACAATCTTCAGCTGTTTAAAATTTAACTTCATCTTAATTTAATAGCACACCTGAGCTGCCATTATATTTACACAGTACCATGGCGACACCTAGTGTCAGACAGACAAATTTCAGCGAGCTCTGCAGTTTATCTGAAATTAAAGTCTTAGTGCCTCTCCTGCATTCAGAATCCTCACCTAAACCTCTTGCAGACTTGAGGAAATTTTTTTCACGCCTGTAATTTTTTAATTTTCTTAATAATTTATCTTTGTTGTGTTGTTGAGGGGTACTACTTGAGTTTTGACCTGCAGAGAACAAAACAGAAAAAACTTTGTCCTTAAAGAGTTTAATTTTAGTTTTTAAATTTTTTTCTCTGCAGTGCTTGGGGATCAAACCCAGGGTCTCATCCTTGGCAGGCAAGCACCCCCCCACAGAACTAGAATTGGACTGCATTCGGCACAACCCTTGGGGGTCTAGCCCTGGCCTCATTGTAGCCCTTTGGGGGTTAAGCCTTGACCTAGCCCAGTGGGCTTAGCATTGGACTGCACTAGGCCTAACCCTTTGGGGGCTAGCCCTGGCCTGGCCTTAGCCTAGCCCTTTGGGGGTCTAGCCCTGGCCTGGCCTTTGCGTAGTTCTTGGGGACCTAGCCCTCACTTCTCACCCCCAGGTATTAAGTTGGAGGATCACAGGAGCCTTCGTCCACCAGTACCTTTGCCTCACCGCAGGACAGCATCCATGCAGGACACTGGTCATGCAGGTTGTGGAGGGGACGGTGACTGTGAGAGCCAGGGAGAGGTGGGCACAAACAGTGCCTGAAACACCTGCATGCCCTATAGTGGGTCAGTGCACCAGTGTGAACAGAGCCTGAGGCTGGGCAGACCCTGGAGCACTGACCATTCTATATTCCCACCTGGACCTCAGGCCCAGTCAGGGGACCCACCAATGCTCCAGGGAGCCCCACTTCTCCTTCATGGAAGGCCCTGCAGGAGAAAGGCAAAGTTGTTCCTTGAGGTAGGGGGGTAAGGGCAGCTGTTTAATCATAGAAAAAAAAGCAAAAATATGTACAATAATTTCCAAGAAACAAAGAACCTTCAGAACCCGACACAAACGGGAAGGAAATATTGGAGCTGTTTGCCAGAAAATTTGAAATAACTTTGATATATTAAAGGCTTGAGTGGAAAAAGTACACACCATACAAGATCAGATGAGTATTTTCAGCAAAGACAAAAACTCTGCAAAAAAAAAAAAATTGTGAATGCTAAAAATAAAAAGCAGAACAGAAGAGTAGTAATAGGAACACAGGACGAATCCAGTGGGCCATCTGAGGGAGGAGAGAGGTCAACAGAAACAACCCAGGCAGGGCAGAAAAAGAAAGCACAGGCTGCCACAGGACCATGAAACAGTATCATGTGACATCGTTACCAGCGTCCCAGGAGGGAAAGAACAGGGAAGCAGAGGTACCCGAGGGAGCTGCGGCTGAGAACTTTCAAAACCACAGGCCTGCACTCCAATAAATATCTAAACAATGATCATTTCACAGTGTATCCATTTTTTAAAATTGGAGCTTGAAGCTGAGCTAAAATAAATCTTTCCTCCCCTAAATCTGGATATTTCTGGACGATGCATTCATTCAAACTGATTGCCAACAGTACACATTTAAATTGATGGTTTTGCTTCTTGGTAGGTGTTGAAACCTCCTTCCCTTCGGTCCTTTTACAAGTCCCTCCAGATGTGCTACTGTCGTGAGCAGCGAAGGACAACCGAGAGAACTATCTTTATTATCAACACCAATGTTAATGATATTATTAGTATAATATTAACCACGAGATGGCATTGACAGCCCAGTCCCTCTCCTCAGTCCGCTGGGGAACGCGGGGGCAGGGTCCTGTGGGCTGGAAAGGTGGTCTCCAGGAGGATCACTGCTGATGTCGAGTGGCAGTCTTTTCCCTTGGGTGACGGTTGCCCATGGTCTTGGGGAAGCACTAGGTTCTTATAGGTTTTTTTCACCTTCCATCACCTTATTCTCTATTGTCCGTTCATATACTTCCAGGGTCTAACTTCTAAGGCTTAACTATCTAACATACGTGTCACTTCCAAGGTCTAACTTATAAGTTTTATGTGTTTGATACACACATTTCTGGTGCATTCTTCTATCTCTGATATACCCATATCTTATGTCTATGACTAACGTTTATGTCTAGCATACACACACTTATTGTCTATATGTCAGCTATGATGATTCCTACATGTGTCTTCTGGCACAACTGGGGTGTCTCTTCTGTGTCACCTGCTTTTAAGGTCAGGCTCACCCAGGATAATCTCCCATCTGACCAACTCGCAGTCAGCTCATTGGTAGCCTAATCACAGTCACGACCCCCTGTCACATTCACTGCTTCTGCCCACAA